>PVIA01001205.1:0-270204 GCA_004024845.1 Tonatia bakeri
ATCACTTCTGACTTTAATATTATGATTTTTATAATGAAATTAACTCCAGTGACAAAGCTGGACAATTTTGACATTGTTAGAGATCAAGCATCCACTGAAGATCATAAATTTTGCTACGAACAGAAAGGAAACCACTGGCTGGGATTGTGATGTGCCGACCTCACAAGAGATACTCACAGAGATGTGCTCAGGTAGGAGAAAATAGATTACCTGTCTGCCCTGAGAGGCCCATTCCAATCTCTCAGAACGTGAATAAAAATACCATTGTTAGGTCTTCATGCAACAAAAAGTAGCGTTTCAAACAGCAGTCCAGTAGCAGGTGATTCATACGGTATTTTTTTAATGAGTGCTCAGTGTGCAAAGGTACGAAGCTGGAAGTGAGTCTACATGGGACTAGGAGCACTTTCACAAACGTCTGTAGAAAAGTTAGTTTTAGAGCTCTTTGCAGTAACAGGGTGCAAAACTTTCACCGTTTTCGAGGCTGGAGTTCAGCTGTGTGAAGTACGTTCACATCGCTGTGCACCCACCCCCGGAACTTCAGACCCATTCCCTACCAACTCCTCCTCCCCCAGCCCCAGCACGCAGCCCTCTACTGCTGTGTCTGTGATGTTGACACGTCCAGATACTGCGAATCAGTGGGATTATACAGTGTTTGTCTTTTCGTGATTGGTTCATTTCACACAGCGAAATGTCCTCAAGGCCCACCCTTGTGGTCTCTGCCGGAGGCCAAGGCACCCACCACATCAGTTTATCCGCCCCTCTGTGAATGAGCCGTGGTGGCTCCCAGAGCTCATGGCTGCTGTGAACGTGGGCGTGCAAATGTCTTTCTGAGATCCTGCTTTCAATTATTTTGGATATATAAACCCACAAGTGAAATTGCTGGATCACGTAATCCTAGTTTTATTCTTCAAGGAGACTTCCTACTGCTCTCTGCAATGGCCTGACCATTTCGTAGCCACATTGTCTGCACACTCCTCCTCCACCTCCTTGCCAGCACTTGTCCTTCTCTGGTTTTTCTCAGTAGTCCTCCTAATAGGTATGAGGTGACATCCCACTGGGGTTTTGATTTGCATTTTCTTAGTGATTGGTGATACGGAGCATCTTTTCCTATGCTTGTTGACCTTCTGCATGTCCTCTTTGGAGAAAGGTGTGCTCAGGCTTTTCACCCATGTTTTCCTCAAGTTGTTTGAGTTTGGTCGTTGTTGAGTGTAGTGGTTGCTTATGTATTCTGGATATTAATTCCTTGCAGGTCTGTGGTTTATAGGTATTTCCTCCCATTCTGTGGGCTGTCTCTGCACTCTATTAATTATGCTCTTTGGTGTACAGAAGTTTTAAATGTAAATATGGTGCAATTCGTCTATTTTTAGAATTATTTTTAGAATTTTATTTTTATGTATAGTGAAAAACATCATCATATTATAGTATTTTAGTTTGTTATTACTTTTGTTGTTACAATAAAGAAGTAGCATAAAATATTTAACAGTCCTTTAGCACAATAGAATAACATTTTTAATAAAACAATGCTTTTTTTCCCCATCTCTAGTTTTTTGTAAGGAATTCCTACAAGTAAAGACAGGAACTTAGATTAACATTTTGGAATAGATAGGCAAAGCAAGAATAAATAATAAAGCCATATTTCAGAAATGTCTGAGTTTTTCTAACTACTACCATTGGCAAGGCCACTGTAGCCATATCCTGGCATCTTGTCACCTCACACAGAGTAGTCCCTTGGTAATTGCCAATGGGTTGTCACTTGTTCTGATGTAGGGCCAGTTGCTCTGGCTTTCTTTGTTTTTGGAAGGAAGTGGGCTCTCAGCTGAGAATGTATAGCAAAGATGACAAGCTCTGGGTTTGACCTTTTTATAGCCCAGGGTTTTTCCTAATCTTTCTGGGTCTAGAAACTAACCCTTTGCTTACCAGGAAAATCTAGTGATGCCTTACATGAACAGCAGCCTAATATGCGTGATGCACAAGGGGCTCACGGGGAGCCTCAGCATGAGCTGGGTTGTGTCCTTCCTTTAACTTCGTACACACACGCCACACAGCTACACACAGGCACACACATATGGACACTAGATAGATAGGATAAATTGCTCACTAAAAATGAATGGTTTTACATTAACTTCTGTTTGGAGTGGAGATTATAACTATAAATAATTTTCTATGGCTTAGAAAATTGCTTGCCATTGGAGATAGCAGTTTATGGCCTAAATTACAGTTGTTTTTTTGGTAGTATTATGAAACTTTAGCCATGCAGTAAAAGATGGACTTTGACAAGGCTCACAAGGTAATTAGTTATATGTTAGTAAAAATAAGAGGATTCATAACATGTACATTTAAATATTGAAATACATTCAAAATTTTTCTCTCCTTGGGTAAATTTTTATCTTTGGATTAAACATCTTCTTCATTATCAAGTTTGAGATATAGATGATAGATTAAACATTTCATGCCTCTGCTTTTGTGTTCTGTGAGTAAAAGATGGTAATTATTTACACCTTAAGAAGTAGAATTTATTAATTTAGATATTTAATAAAACTTTAAATGGATTAGAAACTCATAGTCCATCTGGGAAACTGAGGCTGTCTTTATTTTTCATCAGTAAAAGCATTCTGAAATGATTAGTTCTCTGACCACAACCCTGAAATGTTGCCGTACTGCCTGTGTTCCTGACGGGTGCACGGAGGGACGTCAGCAAATGTCAGCGTTCTTCGGTTCCATCACTCAGCTCTGGGGAAAGTGTGGTGACTTTCAGCAGGACAAAAATTTTAAATACAAAAACATTAGCCATAATGTTTAGAAATATAAAATTATTACACATAATGTTTATTCAAAGAAGATTTTTAACTTTATAAATTAATTTGACATGCTATACATAGCAATTCAATCCAAACGTACTTTTCTTGCAGACCTCATATTTTCTTTATTTTTATTACATTTATTGGGGTGATCTTGGTTAATAACATTAAATAATTTTCAGATGTACAATTCTGTAGTACAGCATCTGTGTGTTGTGTTGTGTCTCCACTGCCCAAAGTCAAGTTTCCCTCCACAGCGTTTATTTGACTCTCTTTACCCTCTTCTTCCTCTCCCCAAACTCCTTTCCCTCTGGCAACCACCACACTGCTGTCTGTGTCTATGAGTTTTATATCCCACAAATGAGTGACATCACAGGGTTCTTGTCCATGTCTGCCTTACTTCATTTAGCATGATATTCCCAAGATCCATCCACGTTGTCACAAATGGCAGTATTTTATCCCTTCTTAGGGCTGACTGTGTCCCAGTGTACACAATATGGTCCACAACTTCTCTATGTAATCACATACCAAAGGACACTGAGATTATTTCTCGGTCTTGGCTACCATGAATAATGCTGCAGTGAACATAGGGGCCCCCATATGTTTACAAATAAATGTTTTCAAACTTTTCAGGCACAGCACTGAAAAATACTATAAATCTAAATGTGTAGTTGATTTATTATTTCCAACTTTGTTGAAGTATAATCCATAATTGCACCTGTTTAAAGTGCAATTGACATACTGCAATTGACAATAAAGTGCAATTGACAATTTGACATAATGTATTGTACACATTGTACACAATACATATTGTACACATATGTGAAACTATCAACAATTGCAAAATATGTAATAACATGTTTGTCAATTCTGTAATGTGTTGTAATACTGTAATTTGTTGTGATCCCTCCCTTCCTATTCCCACCCTTCCTTGCCCATTGCCAGGCAACCAATGATGTGTTTTTAGTCAGTTTAGATTAGTTTGTATTTTCTAGAACTTTATATAAATGGAATCGTATAATAGGTACTCTTTTAATCTAGCTCCTTTCACTCATCATAGTGCTTATTTTGAGATTTATTCATGCGTTCGTGAGTATCAATAGTTTGTTCCTTTTTGATGCTTGTTAGTATTCCATTATGCTGATAAAGTATTTGCTTAACTGTTCACCTCTTAATATACATTGGCTTTCTTCCAGCATTGAGCTGCTGAAATAAATTGGCCATAAATTTTTGTGTACATGTCTTTGCATGGAAAATGCTTCCACTTCACTGAGATGCACACCCAGGAAAGAGTAGTAGGTCTGGGTCATAGGGCAGCTGTGTTTTTAACTTTTTAAGAAATGGCCGAACTGTTTTTCAAATTGGTTATAGATTTTTCCATTCTGCAGAAGAGAGTTCAGTTGCTATATATTTATCAGCTAAATTTATGATCTAAATGGAATGGTTCAGAGTGTGAATCGCTGCCAGTACCACTGTTCATGCTTTGAGAACTGTACTGCAACTATGTATGCCTCTTCTTTTTTACTGTATGTGTTTTATACATCGCAGAGTATGATTCCTTTTTAAATGGTATGTTGCTATACCATTTCTCATGGCATCGTTACCAAGTTCTCTCTAATGTTATTTCCAATCTGGGATGTATTTAGAAAACCTAACAAGTTTACATGGATATAACGACAGCTAGAAGTAAACAGCACTTTTTTACTTACGAGATACTGTTCCAAGCCAGATTCTGAGCTCTTTACATACATCAAACAACTTGTCCTCACCACAACATGCATGTACTATTGTTGTCCATTTCACAAATGAGAAAACAGAGTCACAGAAAACAGGGACACTTGCCCAAAGGCACGAGTGAATAAAAGGCAGATCTCTAGACATAAGTAATTTTTCTGTCATCAAATTTATAAATCCTACCTTGATGTCTTCTCTGCCTTTCACCTTTCTATAAATAAAATAAATAAATTTGAATGCTAACTTTATTTTCCTTTCTAAGCAATGAAATTGTGAAAATGTATATAATAGGAAGAAAGAAAACAAAGCTAATTGAACTTACTAGATAAACCTAAAAATTGTGAACTGATTGTTTTCTTTTTTCATCCAGCCCTCCTTCACCCTTTCCCCTTTGGCAGCCATCAGTCTGCCTCTCTTTTGTTCATTTTCTTCTTCTCCTCTTCCTCCTCCTCCTTCTTTTTCTCCTCCTCCTTCTTCTTCTTCTCCTCCCCTTCCTTCTTCTCCTTCAATTTCACATGTAAGTACAATCACATTTCCCTCTCTGATTTATTTCCCCTAGGTGCATCCATGCTGTTATAAGTGGTAATGGTTCCTTCTTTTCTCCTGCTCAGTGATATTCCCTTGTAGGTATGCACCACATCTTCTCTATCTAGTCTTCTAGGGATGGACATTGGGGCTGCTTCCATAATACTGCGATGAACATAGATGTGCACACATATTTTTAATATTTTTTCTTCAGATAAATACCTATAAGTGAAATTATAGGTATTTATAATTATCATAGAAGTGCATGGCTCTTATGGAAATGCTATTTAAACTTTTTTAAGGATTCCCATCGTGCTTTCCATAGTCATTGCATCAGTCTGCATTCCCGCCAACAATGCATGGGAGTTCCCTTTTCTTCACATCCTTGCTAACAACACTTGTGTGTTGGTTTATTGGTGACAGTCATTCTAACAGGTGTGAAGTGACATCTTATTGTAGTTTTAATTTGTACTTCTATGATAATTAGCAGCACTGAGCATCTTTTCATATGGTTATTGACCATCAGTATGTCCTCTTTGGTGAAGAGTTTATTGAGGTCCTCTGCCCACTTTTTAATTGGGTTGTTTGTTTCTTTGGTGTGGAATTATGTGAGTTCTTTATAAAGTTTGGATAATAACCTCTTACTGGATGAATCATTGGTGAATACCTTCTTCTGTTCAGTGGGCTGTGTTTTTATTGTGTTGATGGTTTCCTTTGCTGTGCAAAACTTCTTAGTTTCATGTGGTCACATTTGATTGTTTCTGCTGTTGTTTCCCTTGCTCAAGGCAACAAATCCAAAAGATATTGCTAAGAGCAATTTCAGACGGTTTACTGCCTCTGTTTTCTTCCGGAAGCATTACAGTTTGAGGGCTAACATTCAACTCTTAACTCCAATTTGACTTCTTTTTATAAATCATGTTCTTACTATTATATTCACTAACTATGATGCACTTACGTTAATTTCTTAAACATAACTTTAAAGAATTCAAAGTTTGTCCAGAAAAAGTCCAGCCACTGCTAATATAATGAGAACAGTTTTCCAAACATCAGTGTAGCCGGGCAGCCAAGGAGACTGGACTGGAATGCACATTCATGGACAATGATGACTTCACTGTACTAGTCAGTAAGAGTGGTGGATGCCATTGAGTGAGCATGTGTATTGTGTGGCAGTCTCATTCAAAATGACTGAGTGAGTAGATCAATGAATCTGCATCAGATTTTGTGTTAAGCTTGAACATTCCTCCATGGAAACTATTTGAATGATTCAGAAGTCTGCAGCTGTGGGCAATTGGTGATTGGCAGCTTCATTACTACAATGCACCTGCTCATGCATCACGTCACTTGAAGAGTTTTTTGTCAAAGTATCAAATCACCCAGGTGACTCAGCCCCTGCTATAGCCCAAATTTGGCACACTTCAACTTTTGGCTTTTTCCAAAACTAAAACCACCTTAGAAAGGAAAAGCTATTACACCATTGATGAGATTCAGGAAAATACGACAGGGCCACTGATGGTGATTGGGAGAACTGTGTGAGCTGCCGAGGTGCCTACTTGGAAAGAGACTGAGGTGTCATTGTCCTATGTACAATATTTCTTGTATCTTCTACAATGAATGGCTCTATTTTTCATATTATGTATCTGAGTACCCTCTGGATAAAGCTTATATATATTGTATAAGCAAACCATCAATCAAGTACTGACTAAACCTACAGTTTGTGACATTTTCTGAATCTAAGAAAAAATCTGAAGTTTGTCATTTTGTTAGGCACCAGCTAGGAATGAGCCACTGGTGGGGAAATAAATCAGGGCCCCTGCCATTACAATCTTACAAAAAAAATTTAAAACAGGAGGCTAGAAACGAAAGGGAGATGTGTCTCAACCATTGACCCAGCAGTTCTCAGTCCAGCTCAATAATATTGTGAGGCATTGCAAAGATCACATGCAAAACTATAATAGCACAGGAGGACAGCCCTTGAAAGTCTGTGTGTACCATCTCCACTAGCTGGGAAAGAAAGCCTTTGTAACTGTCCTAAGGTCTGGAAGGGAGAGGAGGAGGAGGAACCTAGAAACTGACTAAGGCATATAACCCCTGAACCCCAATATTTGGGGCACTCAGATCAGCTGAGTGCCCAGTTATAGCCAGGTGCTCAAGTGTATAGAACAAATTTACATACGAACTTATGAACAAGTTTCCTCCATATGTGGGGCATTCAGACTAGCTGGGTGCCTGCTTACAGCTTTGTGCTTATGTGCTTTATAGATAAACTTGCTGTCTCATTTCCACTACATGTGTTGTCTCTCATTTGAAGTCATCTGCTGTGAGCAAGACAAGAACAGAGAAGACTCATGGAGCCCCCCGACTTGGGTCTCCCCCATAACGACTTCTCTCTGTGGAAACATTTTTATAATATGTATGGCAAATTTAGACAAATCTACCTAAAACTGATTGTCAATTTTTATATTTAAGAAGTTTAGATATTGATACTGATGAAAAATGAAGATGACATTTTTAAAGATTTTAAGAATTCTTAAATACAATATGTAATATTCTAACTTATGTAAATTAATTTACATACATAGACATATCAGTCCCCAGACTTTCTGGCACTAGGGACTGGTTTCATGGAAGACAATTTTTCCATGAACCTGAGTGGGGAGCGATGGCTGCAGGTTGATTTAAGCATATTACATTCAAGTTCACCTCCTGCTGTGGGGCCCAGTTCCTGACAGGCTCCTCCCAGTACTGACTCATGGCTCGGAGTTTGGGGGTCCCTGACATAGACTCATTCATGAGATAACATCCACTGGGTCATAGAATGAAGGTTGCTTTTGTTGCCTTATAATTCTGTTCTTTTTGGTTATCAGCTCTTCTTGAACCTAGAAATAAATTTCTCTTTCTGTTTAAAAGTATTCAGAGACAGAAATATCACTTTTATCATAAATCTTAATTGTTTATCAATCAAAGGGACAATCACAATTTCTGCTGCTTTGACATTCTTCGAAGGGAGACTCTTGGAAGACATGTACCAGATTTACAACTTTTAATTAGTTCCTGAGACATAATTCCACACATCCTTTAGCAGCCTTTGCTTCGTTCGGATTCAGAGGTTTTTCAGTTGACGTGTAGCTGTCGTGTGTGTTTTTTGTCCTTTGCTGCCGCTGCTGTAAGTCAAGGATATCAACACTTTCGGAGTTCTGCAAAGGCTTCACGCTTTAAAACTTTTCCTTAAGTCGGAAAATATCTCCTTCTTCATTCTGTAAATTGCATGCCTCTTCTTTGGACAGATAAGAAAAAAGCAATCAAACCCACAGATAAACAGAAACGGGCCTATTCCTCAGCACCTACCCACCTCGCTCTGCATTACGCACTGAGAAATGTCAGCTTGGACCGTAGATCACTAGGCTTTCTCGGGAGCCGTTCAGGTTCCAGTTTTTCTCTCTTTTCCATCCTGTCTTCTCCATTTCCTAGAGGATTCACCTAATGGAATGCTGACCTTGCCTCACACCACAGGACTGAGGGTTGATTCCCAGGCAGCATTTAAAACAGCGTGGTGGTCCAGCCCCAGTTCTGGCCTGACAGTCCAGGGTCAAACTCTGTCACCTGCTGCCTGTGTCACCCTGAGGAAGCTACTTAGCCCTTCCAGACCTGGGTCTGTCCTCCTCAAGTGCAGGGGTGATAATGAAAGTGCCCACAATGAGAATGACATGAGGTAGTTCATGAAAACCACATGGAATTTGTTAAAGTGCTGTAGGTATCAGCCATTTTTCTTTTTCAGACATAAACACAAAATTAGAGGAATGATACCTAAAAATGCATATTGCAGAACATGCTGATGGGACTTAGTGTCTTCTCGCCACATTCTGTGTGGTTCTCCCAACGCTCCCGGGACGACCTTACTGTGCACAAGCAAATGTGTGGCTCTTTCTCCACATTCCAGGTTAAGTGTGAGGAGCCACCAGTGACGGGAGTAAGACAAGCAATTTCAGAACAACAAATTGCTGTGGTTTCAAGAATAGAATTAAGACCATGTTCATCTTTATGCGTATTTAAATATAGGGTTGGTAGTGTCAGAAAAACAAGGATCACATATATTACGTATTTTAGAGGACTTCCAGTCTCAAGTACCACACAATACACTGTGACCCATGGTCACCGCCCCCAAAAAATGCAGAAGCCTGAGGAGTGCAGGCCTCCAAACAGGTGATGTTAGTGGGAACACAGTGGCCCAGGTGGAGAACAATATCTGTCATCGTGTGTGTCTGTCCCTCTCCCTCTGCCCATGTTGTTCAGCATGAGTGTGTTGCTCGTGCTCGTTGTTCTGTCGTGCACACAGGCACTCGGGCACCTGGACCCACGTTAGTGCCACTAATCATTCATCAGCAACCTCAAGTCATGACGGCAGCAATTGAGAAAACGCAGCATCACGTTTATGAGAAATGGAAAATAGGAAGCTTAGCTATCCCTCTGTCTGGCCTGTGGTTTCCTATTGATGAAGGTTTGTGTCTCAGTCTATTTAATTATGCTTATCAAAAATTAATCTATCAGGAGTCAGACTTCTGAATAAAGGCCAAGCTAGGAATGTGGCGTGGTTACCTATCTGAAAAATATTTGCAATCCTACTGATCTCCTACAACTAAACAAATGAGTGTCAATTGAATAATATTATGTGGATGAAAAACCAAAAGACACATATACTATGAAATTTTAAGTAAAAAATCTGAGTTTAAAGATCTCTCACATTATATACATGGAATAGTGGTTGTCAGACCGCCCTGAGAAGATACGGAGATAATTTTTATAATTTTAATGCTTATTCACAAGAATAGGTTTATACTGAGCTGCAGGAGAAATGGACCCATGGACCCTGACTTAAATGCCTGCATGGTCTTTCCCTCAGATGCCCAGTGACTTTGCTGCCTCCTGGGTGGCCCCGCCCAGCGGTGCCTCACCCACCCCATGCAACTGTCTGCTCAGTGTGGCAGATGCTTCGTGCGATGGAAGGGAGACAGTGTGACTCAGCACCTGAAAAAGTGGATGTGATTTCATAGATTACAGAAGTGTTTGCATTTGTAGTATTTTTGGATTCCTAAATGAATGTCTAATTGCCAAAAATTTACATAATCTCTTTCAAAGTATCACCTCTCTTTCAAAGATATGTGGGATTACTAGAATTTTAAAAAGCAAACTGGAATACAAAGGCATTAGAGTCAAATAAAAGTGCCCTTCTAGTAGCTTGAGAAGCATTGGCTTCTTTCTAGTCTCCATGAGATGGAAAACAATTACTGTGTTTTTTCAAGAATTATTAATTATTTTGTTGACTATTTCTTAGTGAATAATTCTCATTTTTAAAATAACAAGTCGAGTTTTATTAGACTCGAACTGATTTCCTCTTCTCCCACTTTACCCAGTTTTGGGGAAGTGACCTCAATAAAATGGTTGTCACCAGAAGGAAACCATTTTTGTAAAATGCAAGTAGACCTTTGAAGGGGAAGGTACAGGTCCCTCTCTGCTGTCATCCATCAGTCTGGAGGAGCATGTAGATGGGATTGGGCCCCTCCCTCCAGCAGGAGACGCCTCTGCAGCCCCAGCACTGGGACCCAGAGAAGAGCCCGCACAGCCCCGAGACCCACCAGGGCTGTTCCCGAGGCTCCCACAGCTCAGCCCTGAGCACAGGACTGTCACGTGGGTGCTCACATTGAAGAGACCAATTCCGACAGGAGGTGTTCCTTCACCTGAACACTGGTCAGCCCAGGTCCTTTCTCACAGCTCAGTTCTGTAGTGAGATGTCGGACTCTCCAACCAGCTTCAAGAAATGACAGCAAATCACTGCCACCTTTTCCTCTGTCCTTAGCCTTCCTCCATTAAACACCCAGCCTCTTCATGAACTTGTTTTTGCCTCTGTGTACCTTCTTTTAAAAAGTTGTGACATGTGTGACTTAAAACCAAGGGTGCTCATTAGGAACTGTTTTGAAAACAAGTGAGAGCACACAAAAATAAAAAATAAAAAATAATTATTCATCTTTCAAGTTATAGTCACTGTTAACATTTTGATTTGCAAGTTGAACCTCACAAAATTGCTGGTAATTGACTGTTTTTGATCTGCTCAATCAGGATAAACCTACATTTTCTGTGTTTTTCTAAAGATTTTATATTTTGTGTGGATTTTGCACTTACAAGATTGTAGACCAGTTGTCCAGACTTTATAAAGAAGTGTTTTTTTGTTTGTTTGGTTGGTTGGTTTTTTACCTAACATAATATAGAGGGCATTGTGCTGTGTAACTCCTCTCTGTAGGTGTAAGTTTTCATTGAATTTCTTTCTTTTTGGGGGGATGGGAGGAAGATAGCTCTTACTTTTATTTTTTTGATGTTTCATTGTTTTTGCTATTATAGTTGTCCCACATTTTCCCCCTTCACCCCGCCTCCACCCAGCCTGACCTCACCTTCCATAATCAGTCCCAAATGATTGTCCATGTCCACGGGTCCTTTATGTATGTTCTTTGACTAATCCCTTCCCCTCCTTTCCCTCAGTCCCCCCTCCCTGACCCCTCCTACAGCAGCCAGTCTGTTCCATGATTCTATGCTTCTGGTTCTATTTTGCTCATGAGTTTATTTTGTTCATTAGCTTCCTCTTATATGTAAGATCATATGGTATTTGTCTTTCACCAACTGATTTATTTCACTTAAGATACTAGTCTCCAGGGCCATCCATGCTGTCACAAAAGGCAGGAGTTCCTTCCTTTTTCTGCTGCATAATATTCCATTGTGTACATGTACCACCGGGTTTTGATCCACTCACCTAAAGGGCTCCTTTCTGTGCCAGCGCTCAGGGGCCATAGGCCTGGCTCCAGGCAGGCGGTTGCTCAGCAGAGAGTTAACCATTCACCAACCAAAGGTACTGCTTCAGCAAAAGTAGCCAAACAAACTAGGACATCTGAGCATTTTCTGAAATATATTTAACAAGAAAATATCCAGGGAAAATAATTAAATATGTTGTTTACATCGCCAACATTATTATATTTCCTGAGAATGGGTGTAACATAGGAACTGCCACATCTCATCAAAATTGACCTTTCCACGTATTTGAGGTGGAAATTTTAGCTCAGTATAGTTTCAGGAGCTCATTAGATTTTCAAGAGTGTGTCTAAGGATATTGTGGTTGCATTTCTAATGTGGCACTTGAAAATGTATATTTCTAAATGCTGTTATTGAATGTTTTTTTCTCTCCCAAATCAATCCATTTTTGTTGTTGTGAAGCATAGCCTACATTATTCCATTTTCAGAAAAATAAGTTTATTTTAATGATATTACAGAGTCTATGAATTTGGGGAAATGCTGTAGGCCCAAGGGCAAATTCATCTGCAAGCCAGGCTAGACCCTGCAGAGCAGATGTGTTTTTCTGACTGGAGTGGAGAGACCCGTGCTGTTTGTGCAATGCAGCATTCGTGCTGGGTCCCCTCAGGACACCTCACCGGGCCAGACGGGGTGGGACTCGGGTGGCAGCATCCGTCTGCTGTCAGGAAGCTCACAGCACACCTCTCAGTTTTCATGATGATCCTGTTGTCGAGACAGTCGGGACAGAGCACTGAACCTCTTTTTCTGAATACTGTGGAGCTCCCGAAACATCGGGTACAGTCTAGAAAACACTGCGAAGACCTGTGAAGAACCTTCTGATTGCTTGATTTTACCCACTCTAAATGAGCAGTCACTCTGGTAACTTGCCAGAATCCAGACAGTAGCTCTCTATAACAATGCCAGCCAGAGTTAATTTTTACAAAAATGAGACAGTGTTGTGTCAAAAAAATTGACTCCACAATGTGGCATTAAAATATTTGTGTTTTTATAAGCATGATGACATGCAGCACCTGGGAGTAATGGAGACTTCTAGTGTTAGTTTCCATTTCTCTCTCTCTCTCTCTCTCTCTCACACACACACACACACACACACACACACACACACACACAACATGGATGGAGGAGTTTCCACGGCAACGATTATCGCTTCATGACAGTGATCCTGTTTATCTTGTGTCTCATAGGAGCATTTATAAGTCTTCTCAGTCTCTGCCTGCAGTTGTTAAATTTCTTTTGTTGTTATTGTTGATAGTTTTTCATTTGTTGTTTTTCAGTTGATTTTAGAGAAAGAGGAAAGGAGAGAGAGGGAGAGAGAGACATCAATTTGTTACCCTACTTATTGATGCTTCCATTGGTTGATTCTTGCATGTGCCCTGACTGGGAATCGAACCTGCAACTTTGGCATGTCAGACACCTTTCCAGTTGAGCCATCCTGGCCTTGTCTATTTGTTTAACCAACTGCCTCCTCAGTATTGTGTCTTGGCTGCAGCATTTTCTGAGAAGAGCCTGCTGTTCAGAGTTTTCCAGGTGTGACTTCAGCTCCGGTCTGAGCTGTCTGTCTACCAGAGCAGCAACGTGGGCACATGGTCCTTACCTACAGTCCTGTGAAAGAGGTAGACACATGAAAAGACATGTAGGGATAACTCTAATCATAGGAGCTTAGCAGCCACAGAAGCGGGCAGCCGAGGGCTGAGGGGTAGGAACAGAAGCAGCTCGAGGAGCAGCAGGGCGCCGGACGTGGAAGAGCCAAACTGACCTGGAGAGCAGCTCAGGCTTCATGTTATCCGGGATTTACTTTTTCATCAAAACGTAATATGAGGTCTGTCCAGAAGGTATCCAGCCCTGTAACATGAAAAACAGAGACATTCTTAGGAGAAGATACTAGATATAAAAAACATTGTACGTAGGACAATGATGCCTCAGTCCCCTTCAAAGTAGGCATCTTGGGACCTCACACAGTTCTCCCAGTTGCCATCAGCTGCCCCGTCATATTTTCCTGATTCTCAGTTCATCGATGGTCTGAAATTTCTTCCCTTTCAAAGGTGATTTTAGTTTTGGGAAAAGCCAGAAGTCGCAGGGTGCCAAATCTGGGCTGTAGCAGGGCTGGGTCACCTGGGTGATTTGATGTTTTGCCAAAAAACTCTGCATGAGACGTGATGCATGAGCGGGTGTGTTGTGACGAAGCTGCCAATCACCAGTTGCCTACTGCTGCGGCCTTCTGGATCATCCAAATGATTTCCATGAAGGAATGTTCAAGCTTAATGCAAAATTTGATGCAGATTCATTGCTCTACTCACTCAGTCATTTTGAATGTGACGGCCACACAATACACTGCTCACTGAATGTCATCTACCACCCCCACTCTCTAGTACAGTGAGGTCATCATTGTTCACACATGCGTGTTCAAATCCGCTCTCCTTGGCTGCCAGGTCCCATCGATGTCGCACAAACCGTTCTCATTATATTAGCAATGGTTGACTTTTTCTGTACAAAACTCATACGTGCCCATTAAAAAAAAACACAGAAAAGTAGAGTGTTAGAAAAAAATCACACATTGTCCCATCATTCTATAGAGAGCCACATTGTGATTTAGATGAAGTATTTCCTTTCTCTTTTCCACAAGAAGTAGTTATTTTATATTTCTCTGAGGAAAGTTGACAATTTTAACTTTAGGCACCAAATGAAGTGACTGCCCAAAGTCCAGATAGTTCAGCTATTGCTGAAGACCCAACCTGCAAATTTCCTATAAATATGGAAAAAAGAAAAAAAAGAAAGGAAAACATTCTTCTCCAAACAAACATCCTAGGCAGGAGCAAAATCTACCTTCGTTATTATGATTACAGTCATCCCTCGCTATATCGTGGTTCACTTATTGCGGATTTTTTAAAACCCATGATACAGTGAAGCTGCAATAAGTGAACCGCGATATAGCAAGGGATGACTGTACTTCGCTGGTGAGTACCCATATAGAATTTTCTATGTTGTTAAAATTACGTAGGTTTAAGAGTGTAGAAAGTGTTTAAGAGCATATGAAGTGTTTATAAGGGTATGGGAAAGGTTTATAGGAGTGTGGGAAGGGTTTATAAAGCCTTAAAATATATGTAAATAATAAAATAAATATAACACCACTACTTCATGGATTTTCACCTATCATGGGGGTCTCTAGAACGTAACTCCTGAGATAGGTGAGGGATCATTGTATTTAAGAACAGGTCCTGGCTGGTGTGGTTCAGTGGATCGAGTGCCAGCCTATGAACCAAAGAGTTGACAGATGGATTCCCAGTCAGGGTACATGCTTGGGTTGCAGGCCAGGTCCCCAGTAGGGGGCACATTGATTTCTTTTCCTCTCTTTCTCTCTCCCTTCCCGTCTCTCTAAAAACAAATAAAGTCTTTTCTTAAAAAAAGAACAGAACTGCCTAGGGTGTTTTAAGTTAAACCTATATTGTTACTGATTTCTCCTCATCTCTTCACTCCCAGCATAGCTGATGACCCTGCCTGTGCCCCTGCAGGGGCAGATCACAGACTGCAAATCACCAGTGGTCCTTTACGGCATTGTGAAAGCACCTGAAGTAATTTTGTTTATAACAATCTAAACTTCAAGTTTATAAACAGCACCTATTTTTTCGCCTTTAAAATTAGATCCTTGAACCCATGGGAACACCGGTGTTAGATCAGGTGCTGTAATGCGGCTAGGCCACAATGAAGAAATCCTCCCTCCTGGGTTTTGCATTCCTACTGTGACTTAACTTCAGAGAAGGAGACCGAGGTTTAAGGACGAATCATGAGCCACCTGAGTGGAGCTGCTGCAAGGTGACCTGAAGGAAAAGTGATGACCATTTCCAGGTGTCTGAACAGAGCCATCTCTGGCTGAAGAGTGGCATTTTAAAGGCATAATGTTGTTTATAAAATTCAGGAACTAGAGACTGGATCTTTTCCTTTGTTATAGTTTTTTTTTTTTTTCTTTGACCTTTTAAAGAACACAGGAAACCATTTGGTGAGCTAGACATTTTTAAAATTATAGTCTTATGGGGAAAAATAATAGCAGTGACTTTTAAATCAGTATGTTTCCCATGTAGAGAAACATACTGAATGAACATTTACTCATTTTCCCTTAATGCAACATAAGCCTTTAAAAATCCTTCCTTTGAATACTAGTTGCTGTTGCTTTCCTAAAATATTTTCCAGGGATTGTCTCCCTCTCATGTCACAGCATTGGCACAGCGGCCAAAGGCCAGGCCAGTCGGCTTGGTGCAAGCCCATCTCAGGCCCTGCAGACCGCAGAGAGGTGCTGCTGAGAACGCTGTTTCTTGCCAATAACCAGACAGATTTACAATCAGTCAACAGAGAGACAGAGGTAATATCCAAACATGGTGAGGAAACTGGGAAAAGAGATTGCAACAAGTAACTGGCATTATCTGCTAGAGTACAATATAAACTGTGAAGGCCCTCTGACCCATATGTTGTTGTTTTAGGCATATGTAACTACAATAATGAACTTACCTGTACATATACAGAGGGATTGATGCTGTTAAATTGTTTGTAATAGAAAAAAGGAAACATTCCTAATCTCACAAATGGTAAAAAGGGTTATATAAAGGATGGCAGGTCCATGCTAAGGGGCTCTTACTAACTCCTGAAGAGCCAGCGGTAGCTCCACAGGCCAATGGAGAAAATGCACTGCCTGGCTCGGGGAGAGGTGGGGACACGTTGTGCTGGGGGCAGCAGGAGAGCTGTGAGGATGGAGGTTGCACGTGAATGAGACAGATCGTGGAACGACAGGCACCCCTGAACATTCACAGGGACTGAATTTGGGAGTGAGAATGCAGAGGGCAAACACCATTCAATTGCTTCCCTTTAAATAATATGGTTGATTAAATGATATTTATTACTTTATAATTAAAAAATAAGAGAGGAAAGCATTTTATTCTGTGTCATATGTGAATGGTCAGTTTTCAAATTCTTTTCCTAAATTCTTAATGTGGCTGGAACGTGGGCTGACAAAGGCGATGGCTCGAGCACAGAGAGTCAGTGGCAGAACCTGGGCGATCAGAGGCCTCCTGCTCACAGCCACGTCTTCCCGCTCCGCCCACACAGGCTCCTTAGACTTGCAAGTGAGTTAGCCCCCTAGGCTTATCACTAACACTTCTCTTACCTCATACCTTGCTGCATATCCAATGGGAATATAAAGGTGGGAAGTAATTGTTTTCCATGTGAAAGGGCAAGTGACTGTGTGTAAACCCTGGCTCCTCTTCCTTCCACCTCTTTCAGCCACTAACACAGATGAACTCTTTTTAACTACTCTACCTCACAAGTTTCAGAAATATATGGTGAATCACATGCGATGAATGAGCCTTGCACCCTTTGACTCAGTACGGGCCTCCATAAGCCCATGGCTGTTCATTGCCTTTAAATTAGCTTAGCTATGAAAGGAAGTAGGGTATCAAGATTTTGTCTGTCTGTCCTGATTTTTGTTGTCCTAATTCTGAAAGCTGTTGGCAAACAGGGCTCTATTATCATACGTATTCTACTTAAAGTTCACATTTCATTGTATATCCTCCACTTGTAACCAAAAAACAAAATTCAGAAATGGTAGAACTTGGGATACGTTATACTTTAAATGTTTTCAGGTTCAACAGTCTATGATTTTAAACAAACAAACAAAAAAGCCAGAACTACAGGTACAGACAGAGGTAACCTCTGATAGGTCTTTGCTCATGTAGAACTGAATATCAAGTTGGGAATGTATCAGTCTGCTTGGGCTGCTGTAACAAAATTCTGTAGGCTGGGTGGCTTCAACAACAGAAGTTTCTCCTCTCGCAGTTCCGGAGGCTGGTGGTCCAAGGTCGAGGTGCTAGAGCATGGGTTTCTGGGGAGGCCTCTTTCCCCAGTTTGGAGACAGTGGCTCTCACTGGCCTCTTCATTGTTCATGAAGAGAGAGCTCAGGAGGGAGAGTAAGTGAACAAGAGAGAGCTTCTTCAAGGACAACGGCCCTATGGGATTGGGGCACCACACCCCTACAATCTCACGTAACCTTAATTTACCACCTTAAGTATTCCATGTCCAAATACAGTCCCTTTGAGGGCAAGGGATTCCACATGTGAATTAGAGGGGACACAATTCAGTCTGTACAGGGAGAAAAATAAATACAGACTACTGTAGGACAGTAAAGTTGAGTATATTTGATTTCATGCTAAGTTTCTCTCTTCTAAGTTTTCATTGCATCTTCTAGTAAAAGCAATATATTGAACTGAGATTTTAACTGCCTGTTCCAGCCGGTGGGCATCATCTATAGAGTTTGATTTTATAAGGTCATTTATTATAAATTATTAAAATGTCTTTATACTTAATGTGGTATGTAAATCATATATATATATACTTTTAAAAAGTAATATTTAATACTGGCTTTACTTATTTTTTTACTTTGCTTTAAAATAGCTTAATGCTGAAGAAGTGGGTAAAACCTCAGATGCAAAAAACCCTGAATTCCACTATTTCACCAGCACTATAGAAACACCAGTGAGTTGTCATTAAGTACTTTTTACTTCTCCTGATTTATTGAAAAATATAGAAGTACACTAAAATCATGTCTAGTTGCAGGAAGAGCCAACCAGCAAGCGTTGTTACTATGGGGGGAGTTTCTTTCAGTCGCTGACCTGTGTGCATGGAGTGAAAGGTGAAGCCAGAGTCCAGACCACACTTCTCACACTGTTTTCCATGTCTAGCTGGATGTAGCCTCCAACTCTTATCTCAACAGTATGAGACCAGTTTTCTGCAGCTGGACTGACAGTCAGTCCTTGTCCCTGGCCAGACAGTGGTCTCCCGCGCGTCCCTGTGTCGCTGCCGCCTGCCAAAGTCAGAGGGCGGAGCAATGCTTCCTCTTCCGCTTGTCTGCTGACACTGCCTCAAACTACTGGAATCCCCGGCCCGGTGTGAGGAGGCTGTGAGAGACTCTCTGGACCCACTTTCACAGGCCTCAGGGTTACGGAGTCGTGAGAATCCGAAACTGTCACCTGCAATACTCACCCCTGCCACCTGTTAGTAAAGAAAGGTTTGTCCCCTGCAGTTGGTGGCTTTGAGGATTGTGTCACCTCCATGAGGTCTGGCAGGCCCTTGGGAATCAGTGTCCGAAGTTCATTCTGGATGGCTGTCCTGATTCTTATCTGAGGTGGTCATCCCCATCCTGTGTATCTGCTCTGAGGGCTACGTATCCCCACCACTCATCCATTCTCCAAAATACGAAGCCTGGCCATGTTCCCCCAAATGAGCCGAGACCTGTGAGCTCTGCGGACCACCACATCTGCCTCCATCCTGATGACAAGGATGGAGATGCCCAGAAGGCTTCTGATGCTGTGCACCCATCAACCCACCAGCCTGGCTCAGGGCCATCTCCTTGGACACTCCAGTCAAGGACGGTGGCAACACTCCTTGACAACCAATGCCTGGAGTGCTTTTACAGCCCTGGAATGCCAGTCCCACAACTGTGCCTTCCTCCCACACTGCTGTGCTTTCAGGGAGCCCAGCGCACCTGTCCCTCTCTGCACACTCGGGGCCCATGGGGAAGTGTGCTGCCCTGACCCAGGCCCACAGGGTGCCAGGCAGCTCACGCAACTCAGAAACGATGCAGAGACAGATGGACCTGCTAAACGTTGATGTATTAATTCATGTGCATTTTGTAATGTGGATGAATGGGTGGACAGAAGAGGACAGTGGTAGATGGGAGAAGATGAGAAGCATCCAGTTTGCTTCGATAACCCCTGTAGAGCTGTGGTTCCCCTGCAGAGACAGCAGGTACCAGTTTCTTCATGCGTATGATGCAGATGACAGAGGAAATGGTGTGATGAGTAAATGGTTGGGGGTGTGTGAAGGGCTGGGAACGGCGCCTGGCCTATGCTGAGGAGTTAGTAAGTTATGTTGTTGCTTTTGTTGTTACTGTGATGTGGGGTTTGTAATAAAAAGTACCCTCACTTATATATCCACTTTACCAATATACTTACTGGGAAACTTTGAAACAGTGATTAGATCCTGAGCCTCATGTGCAAATTGGAAATAATAACAAGGAAATGCATACTTTCTTCCACAAGAACTATCCCCTGTTTTAATTGGTTCTGCCTTTCCCTGGCTAGATGGGATGGCTGAAAATGAGGAGACAGGCTTTGGTGCATCAGAAAGAGCCCAGGAGGACATCTGAATGGGCACAGATACTTAGTTAAACCAGTTTTGAATAAGAACTTAATGAAAATCAGACTAAGCATAATATATACACTTTTAGAACTATATATCCTATTTATATCCTGTTCCCATAAAACAGGCTGCAAGCCCTGGCCAGAGTGGCTCTGTTGGTTGGAGTGTCTTCCTCTAAACCTAAAGGTTGCCTGCTCAATTCCTGGTCAGAGCACATACCTAGGTTGCAGGTTTGATACCTGGTCAGGGCACATACAAGAGGCAACCAATGCATGTTTCTCTCTCACATCAATGTTTCTCTCCCCCGCTCTCTCCCTCCCTTCCTCTCTCTCTAAAATCAGTAAGCACGTCCTTCGGGAGGAGAAAAACAGGCTGTCAGAATCAACTTTGCCAAAACACATATTTATTTTGGTCTTCTGATAGGGAAGTTAAAAAAGAAAGATAAATTGTAAAATCAAAAAGGGGAATGTTCTAGGTCCTCCTTAAGTGCCAGGATCTAATTTCAGCCTTGCACAAGAAGTAAATTGGTTAGTGAGCTTATTTGCTTCAAGACTGTGGGCGTATGTAATGCTATCCAAGTCAGATGGCCACAGATTTGATCACCATCCACTTCGACTGCCAGTCATCTGCTCACATGCTCTGCCTCTTGTTAGTAATACGAGTGATGTACTTAGAAAGTAGGCAAGTGTGATTTTGAGGAAAAGTTTTAAGGAAATGGGACTGTCCAGGTCAGCATATGCAGTGTCCAAAGCAGCTTCCTCTCGGAGGCTGTCCACAGTGTTGCCTCCGTGGACGGTGTGACCGAAGGGGGCTGCTACCTCGGAGACATTTCACGTGGAGCCTGCGTTTCTCAGGCAGGAGGCCTCTCCTCCGGCCTTCCTTACGACGACTCCACTTCGTCTCTGGCTTTGCTGTTTTCTTTGTTGCGTGATTATGACAACAGTCTCCGGAATCGCCAGTCACGCTGTGATTATATAACCTTTCAACCACGTTCCTTGGGCTTTGGCGGAGCCTGTCGTGTACAGGCAGAGAGCTGAAGCTCGCCCCTAAATGAATTCTGTGTGCTGCGAATTTGCGATAGAGAGAACGTGCGCTAGGATGAAAGCCAGTCCCCTCGCCGGTTTTCAAAGTGAAAGCTTTCCTGAGCCGAACACTAGAGAGACATCAAAACACCGCAGGGTGTTCAGTCTCAGTTATTGTTCTAGATTTCCCTTAGTGGACACGATATTTTTATTAGCAGACACTTTAATGGCTTGATAATGTTTATTTCTATGTTATCATTAATAGTGCAACTTAATTTTATATTATTGAGAGATTTACTTATTTATCCTGATCTGAATCTTAGTATGTATTCATGTTGGGACTCTTAATTCTAAGTCAGGCAAATGCATTCTGGGTAATTGTTAACCTTTATAATAAAATCCATATAACAAATTCTCATTGAGCTACTACTATGTGCAAGACACTCAGTAGGTTACTGTGAGGCAAGCACTCGGCTTATGAATTGCTAGGTTCTAGAAGGAATCCAGAATGAAAGGTGAATACCAGGCTCACTGGCATGGCCCGCATGGACGAAAACATCTGTGTGCTGGAGGGAGATAAGGGGCAGGAGTGATGCCGACCTCCCCTGGCGGTGCTGGACGACTGCCCCACCCCTGCCTGCAGCAGGAGTGGAGTGTCCACACACCAAGTTTTCTTCAGTGGTACCAACACTTCTTCTTGTGGGGATGCCCATTTCTGAACGAGACAAGGCAGTTAGTGGGGAGAGTCGGACCACTGGGATTCAGGTGGCAACTGCTCACCATACACTGTCAGCCTTGGTTTGCCCACGCTGCAGCCCCTTTTTTCCTAGGGCATGCTCCACAGACTGGGGCACTGGGGAGCGGAGGGGGCTGACCATGCTTGCCTAGGCCAGCTGCTGAAAGTTGGAGAGGGACCCTGATCCAGCGGCCTGGCACTGCCAGCGGCAGCAGCAGGAGACGGGGAGACTGAGGCAATAGAGTGGCTGATGTGCTACAGGACAGTGCTTCTCACACTGGGGGAGGTCCAAGAACTTTCCTTCCTTTCCATTTGTGCCAATCCTTTGAAGACTGATACTTCAACAAAAGTCAACACAAAACACAAATGCCTGTTATTTAATTATTAAGTAAACATTTATCCAGGCACTTAGCTTGTCACAAACCTTTGTCTCAGATACCGTGCTTAGTTCCTCTCATCCTTGCTGAGGAGGTCCCTCCACATGCACCCCTGGAGCACTCTCTTGTCACCCCACAGCCCCTTGTGTCCTTGTCACCTGGCTTCACCTTCACTTCCCTGGAGACTGAGAGGCTCTCCTTTAAACATGTGATGCTACTTCCTCAGGCGCTGTCCCCAGGCTCTCCTGCGGCACTGCCTCTGGCCTTGGGCCTCTGTGCTTGGGGACATCCTTCACAAGGACACACATCCCTCCTTCTCCCCTTGGGCACTTGCTGGTCCTTTCCTTTTTTGACATGGAACTGCAGAAGGAGACGCTATCCTCAGAGATGCTTTCTGGCCTAAACACCAGGTGCCCTGCACTTAGAAAACATGAATGTCAGTATCTGAAATGGGAGCAGGTTGCCTTTAAGGTTCTGTTCTGTTTCTGAATGCAGATGGGACTAGTCACTAGAAGCGGTGTCTGCATCTCCCATGGTGTCTGGGAGAAGGCCTCACACTGGGACGGCCCAGGCGTCGTTCCCAGGGCTTCCCTTGGAACTCACTTGCCACATGTGGAAACACCATCTCTGACATGGAACATC
Organism: Tonatia bakeri; assembly: GCA_004024845.1. Lineage (NCBI taxonomy): Eukaryota > Metazoa > Chordata > Mammalia > Chiroptera > Phyllostomidae > Tonatia > Tonatia bakeri. The sequence goes on from PVIA01001205.1 coordinate 22,868, forward strand.
AAGGGATGGGCAACATCTTTTGTTTCCTCCTCTTCTGGGTCCATGGTCCTTCACTGCAATGGGAGCTTTGGTGGGCATGAGGAGTGAAACTATTGAAGAACCTCTCGTAGGAAGTTGACAGGTGCACTTCCTTTGCCTTAACTCTCTGACCACCTGTGTGCTCATTGGTTCCACGAGGTGGTTGGGTACCATGGCCTAGGAGGCCACTTTCAATAGAAAATTCTGTGATGTTCCTACATGTCCTCAAATCATCTTGTGTAACCTGTGGGCTTGCCCTTTTCTAGGATCCTGGCTATATGTTAACTCCATTTTCTTATTTTCTTCTAGCACCTGTGTTCTGATTAGAGGCCCAGCGAATGATATTCAGAACTTCTGCTGAGGTATTATAAGGTAAGATCTTTTTTGAATTAAATTCTTAGCTTTAAAATGGGGGTTTATGGCTTGATTTGAGAGAACAGATTAATAAGGAATTAGAATTTTTAAGTTGGTGTTTTTCAACACTATTTGTAATTGTTGCTGTGTGAATCTTAATATAAACACAGTCATGCTCAATTTTTTGTCTTAATAAAGATTTTCATTTGCTTATTTGCTCATCACAGTCAAAATTACAAAGAAGCCATATTTGTGGAAATATAAAAATGGTTGATTTTATTTCAAATACTAATTTTTATCTTAACTGTAGTGATATGGGAGTTTTTGAAGTACAATCATCTGTGGGCTACAAATGTTTTGGTTAATGGTCAACGGATCAGGCATATAGTGCTTCTCACATTGGGGGAGGTCCTATAGGTTATAGTGGAGCTGAATTTTCTTTCAGAAATGGAAGGACATGTGAACAGAGAAGCCTTTTTTTCCCCTCTGATGGGAGTAGTGTCTGTGAGGCTTGGCAACACAGTCCCTCTTGGTCTCAGCCCCTTAGTCCTGAGTCATAGGTGATGCCCCAGGTGGTCACTGTGGACCTGTGTCACATGGAGGAGCCTGTCCCCAAATGCTGACACGCGGAGGGCAACAGCCCTTCCAGGCCTGCCAGTGGTCCTCTGGGAGCAGCACTGTGAGACTTCGCTGAGGACCCCAGACCCTTTGCAGGTCCACAGGAGCGACCTCAACGAAGATAAGGTGCTGCTGCCACCTGAGTGAGGGCTGTCTGTGGTGGTGTGGAGCCACCTGTCCCTCGACCGTGTAAAACACTGATAAGTTTCATTTCTTCTGTCAGTTCACTGCCAGTGAGAGTGCTTTATGCCAGATAGGCTCAACAAAACCAAAAAAAAATTTCAAAGTCAGCAAATCAAGCCCTCAGTTCTATACACTCTCCATGTTAAACACCTTCTTTTGCTATGAATAACACAAAGTTCCTTCATCTGACCTTTGCTCCAACAAGCAGTAGTCCAAACACATGGATGCAACCTTCACCTATGCCCCTTTATCTCTTCATCTGGATTTCCTTTTCCTACTGACCCTCGGGCCACCTTGGCTTCCCTCCCTGCAGAGAACAGTCATGTGACCTGTGTCTCACCCAGCCAATGTCTCCCCGGTCCTGGCAATCCCACCGCCCTGCACGTGGAGTGGCACTGGCAGCTTCAGAGCTCTGTCTGCCATGGCAGAGGGAGCAGGGGAAGGGCTCTGGGACTGTGTTTCCAGCATCAGTGATTGTGGACCATCATGCCCTGGGCCTTCATAGCACTTCCCACACACTCACTGACTCACTCAGGGCAACTTCCAGGCCACAGGCCCCATTTGTGGTGAGTGCTCTGTAATCCAGGAGAACCACTTTTATTGTACCTTGCATTCCCCTTTTTTGTAGTCCCTTTTCTGTGTTTAGATATGTTTGCACACACAAATGCTTACCACAATGCCTCAGTTGCCTATGTCAGTCCATGCAGTTAACGGCTGCACAGGCTGAAGTCCCAGGAGGGACAGGCTATGTGTGGTCCAGGCGTGTAGTCGGCGGCACTACCCCGGTGTGTAGAAGTGCCTCTGTGATGGTCCCACAGTGACAGAATCGCCTACTGCATGTCACTCAGAATCTATCCCTCTGTTAATAGTGCGTGACTGTATTGCAAAATGGTTGGATTTCTAGCATATATGGGACCTCATAGCTTGTCTAATTCATAGAAACTCAAACATTATTCCTTGATTTAAACTGCATTGGTCAGAAAATCTGATTGTGGATATAAAAAAGAGCAACACTGTGACAAAGCTCAATCTGTTTTTAATGTCCTCATTAATAGTCCTTTCTCTATTCAGCAGACAGAGCTAGTAAACCACCCAGTGTCTGTCTTCCCCTTGTTCCTTCCTGAAACAATCCTGATGTGCTGAGGGACAGTGGAGGGCCTACTTTAAAACCCGTTGCCTTCCCTGCCTCCTCGCCCAGCTGTGGCGAGCGAGCTCCAACTGCTGGCCCTGAGAGAGCAGAGCCTCCAGAGGACACTATTTTTGGAAAACTGTCCTTCGTTATTACCTCATCTTTCTATCTGGCAAGCTCTTTTAAAGTCTGTAGCTACAAGGTTTTAATTTATGAATGTGACCAAGTGATGACACAGGGGCAATGCAATTGAAAGAAGAATTTGTTAGTTATTATTTCTGAGACAGGGGCAGAGTATGCCGCCCAGAGCCACCCAAGGGAAGCACCCAGTGCGGGCATAGGCAGAGGACAGGAATGAAGAGAAAGCGTAGGTCAGAGTCTTCCCTGGGAGTTTCCGCAGAAAGCGCAAGGCAGGCTGGGAAAGCAGCCTAGGACCACCCATTAGAATCGTGTCAGTGGGCTCTGGGCTCCAAGGGGCACTCTGGTTGCCAGGTCCCTGCCCTGGGCGATTTAGGGAAGGGAAGTATTAACTCCATGTGTGTCAGTTAGATAAGAAAGCAGTTGTGACTATAGACTCAGGCTCACATGTGAAAGATGTCACTAAGCCAAGGCCTTTGCAGTCTCTTAAGAAATGGCTAGCCCTGGGAGGGGCAGTCTCACCCTGGCCAGCAGTCTTTGAAGATGTCGAAGCATCATAAAACACAGACAGTAAAATGCATGATTAATACAAAGCACAGCCCTCAGCTCGTACTCACAAAGACAGAAGCCACAGTCAGGGAACTGGAGCAGAAAGGTGACAGGAGCTCGTATCCTCAATGGCATTCTCATGTTCAGGGAGCCACCCATCAGATTTTCTGTGACGTCAGTCCAATAACCCTTTCCTTGTGGGTCTCGGCAGGGACAGGGCCCACGCATGCATAGCTGACTCACTGGCACTCAAATGGCATGTTGTGCTGACACACACCCTGTGCCCAGTGAAACCTGTGCACACTGCTGCCAGGCAAAGCACCACACAGATAGCGGGACTGATGCTTTGAGATGCTAAGAACTTTGTCCTATGAGCCAAGTGCCAGAGGTGGGCTTTGAACGTGGCTCCACTGGGTGCGGTCCCTGAGGTCCGCTCCCTCAGTGCCCACTGCTACTGAAGACGGTTGACAGGAGTTGGTGGCACCATCAGTTCACTAAGCCCTCAGTGCTCTTCAGTGACACTGTGGCCATCACCATCCATTTATAAAGCTGAGAGGACACTAGTCCATGTTGTTAAAAAGGAGAGAAATCCTTGGTTTGGGGAAATCAGGACAAATTGGAATTGCCTATGAAAACAGGTGAAGGACATGTTAATTTCAAGTTTCTTCTTTTGTTTTTTGTTCTTTGGAAACAAAAGTTCAGAACTAGTGGTCAAAGAATGGCCTCCAAAACTCAACTTTAACCTGCAGTCTTAATATTAAATATTCTCCTTCTAACAATTTCCATTACTTATTATGTTCAGAAAAATATAGGTAAAAGATAAATTATTAATAAAATCCCCCTCCAGAGAAAGTCATGCAAGATATTGACTAGGTACTAAGCTGATTCAGAGAGGAAGGTGCTGGGAAATGGGAAATTCTGTGGCCTGGAAAATTCCAGAGGGAAAATACAGGTGACAGACAGTTCTTTGAGCACTTAAAGGAGCTTTTCACCTCTCTGGACCTTTGTTCTTCATTTGTAAATTGAGGGTATAGATATTCTTTTTTTTTTTCCTCTTAATCCTCACCCAAGGACATGCTCATTGATTTTAGAGAGAAGGGAAGGGAGGGAGAGAAATATTAATTGGTTGCCTCTCAGACGTGCTCCGACCTGGACCCAACACTCAACCTGGTCAGGCATGTGCCCTGACCAGGAATCGAGCCCGTGACCTTCCGGTTTACAGGATGATACTCCAACCCACTGAACTACACTGCCTAGGGTGAGGGTGTAGGTCCTAAATTAACAATTAACCCACTGGCACCTCCTCTGCTAATGCAGGGAAATGCTCTGTCTCTTGAAGCAAACGTCCTCTTTTTGGCCCCTGAACCCACACATCACTGTTATGCCCCCCTCCTTGCTGTCAAATATACCCTGAATCTCTACCTCTTTCTGCCTCTTCTGTCCTGACCCTACTTCAAGTCCATCATTCTGTCTTGCTTGGACAATGGCATGGGCTCCCTGGTGGTCCTGGCTTCCATTGCTGCCATGCCAAGCCCATCTGGAGACGCACATCTGACTGTGTCACTGACCCATCTGAGACCTGCTCCAACTACACCTCCTTCCTTGGCAGTGTGAGTGGAGCCCAGGAGCCCAGGTATGCAACCGTGACTGACAGGGCTTACCAATGGCTTCTGCCTGGACTTTCTCTTGCACTCCCTCCCTCGGGTCCCTGTCTTTCTCTCTGTTCCATGACTGTTCTCTCGTGTCTGTCCCCTGGGCCTGGCATCACTGCCCCCAGCCCTTCCTTCCCAGCTCAGTGGCCATAGCCTTTGTTAGCATGCTTTCAAAATGAGTGCTAGCCCAGGCACCCAAATGTAATTCCTTTTAAAAACAAGCATTTTTTAAGGCATATTAAAATACCCCCTATGGAAAAAATACTTATATATACAGGAATAGGCAAAAGTACGTTCACAGTTGTGGGTACACAAAACAGTTTATCCTTGTATTATTTATTAATTAATGTATTATTTTTCCATGTGAACAACTGTAAGCCTACTTTGGCCCACTGCTTATGGCTTAAGGGATTTAGGCAAGATGTGAAGAATTTGGCCACATTTGTTGCTAGTTTGTTTCTCTTGTGCTACAGTAAGATGTAAGTTCCCGAGGGCAGGCCCTTTTCTTGTTCATCATTGTAGACTCCACGGAGCCTGTGAGGACAGCTGTCCCCTGTGGGTTGGTGGCACGTGTTCACTGAATGAGCGAATGCAGGGGAAGAAAATGCCAAATATCCCCACAGAAATTAAGCCATAGTTATAGGTGTCCCCAATATGCCTATTGCTGAGACTGAATGGAGGGCGAGAAATAGAGGAAAAGAGATAGACAAAATGTTGGGAAGAGGGGCAGACAGTGGTGCCCACAGCAGCAGCAGTGAGTCCTGGGGTCCCGCCGCTGGGGGTTTTCAGTGGTGGTGCTTCTGAGCTGTGGTTCTGGGTAACAGCACCAGGTCTTGGGTCGTATAGCAAAGTATTAGCTAAGTAAGTTCTGCCGCATGATGGTCAGAAATGGGTGTCGAATGAAGGTCCAAAAAAATAAATAATAAATTTTTGAACTGCAAAATTATTAGAGAGCAAAATTTTCCCTTAAAAAAGGGGACCCAATTCCCTTAATGCCAGTATTTAGCCTGTGTTAGTAGCAGATATTGCAAACGCAGTTAAGTGTGGAAGCGCACCGCAAGGAGCTCTCAGTCCCTATGCCCCGCACCTGCGCATGCGCTTCAGATAGCGCCCTGTCTCCAGGGAGGCGTCCCAGTGCTCCACTGTCCCAAGCACGCGCTAGAGTAGGCGGACTAAAGTGGATCAGGGGAGCTAGAAAAACATCTTGTCTGTCAGTTAAATCAGGTAGCCTTGAGGTTAGGTTACCACGATTCGGAGCTTTTTGTTTTCTGACAAGTGAGATTTGACAACTGTTTATAAAATATTTACATTCTTATCTCCGTGACATTGACAGCACTTTTGGGTCTTTGGAAGATGATAATTATATGTTAGGAAAATGTTAAAGAAAAAGTTTGAAGCTGATCTCTTGAGGGAAAAATCTGTTTTTACAATTGTACGGAGGAAGGAACTATGAAAAGGTACACTTCAAATAAAAATCAGCAGGAATGGGCGTTTGTGAGCAAAGCTTGCCGTAGAGGGTGGGCCGCCTTCTCCGCAGGGCTGCCGACTTGGCCGTCTGGCTGCCTCGTGCTTCTCAAGTCTCTAATGTCATCGTGTAATGCAATATTTGAAGGGTGCATGGGTAAATTAGATTTGGGGGCATCTGTACGGCATTTTGGGGCATATATGTGGCATTTTGTGAAAAAAATCAAAACATTTTCTTAGTATTAAAAGAAGAAAAAATTAAAAGTATTGGAGAGAATAGTATTGAATTTGTATAAAATTATGAAATACAATATTTTCAAATATCTTAATGAGAAGTGTGAATTAACATATCGTATTTTTCTTGAAGATCAGGTGTTCTGTTAGAAAATAGTGACTTGTGAGTCTTGATCGGTGGTGTCCCTGACAGTCACTGCCCCTGAGGTGCTTCAGGAGGATAAGAGATGATAGAAAACTTAAAGCCTTTTTTATAGTCATTCAGAAGTGTCCTTCCATTGAAACAGTAATAGCTGTTTACAGCCTCTAACAGCTATTACTTACATTGACAAATGTAATGTTGAAATTTCTTAGGATAAAGCAAAAGATTTTAGAATCTGACATAACTTCTTAGTGTCAGTCATTTTAAACATTCAGAGCTGTCAGCGGCATGTGGCTCAGACCCCACTGAAAGGGCACCTTGGCTTCCCATAGGCAAAGGTGGGCTGGACCATACCTATGGGACCAGGAACAGGCATGTAACTAGAGGCCCTGGGCCACCCCCACCCCTTGCTCTTCCTGCCCCTCCCTTACACTCAGAGTGTGCTGTGGACCCTCCATCTGCCAGGTCAACACACCTCCCCCCTCAGTGTCACAGCTGTCCTTTGGCCACCCATTGGGGTCCAGGGTGCACCAGAGGAAGCTGTCTAATCCCCCAGAGGAAGGTGGGCCTGGGACTTTGCATAATGGATTCTGGGGACCTGAAGATATGAAACCTGGTCTAGAAGGACCCCGACTCATCGTGGGATTTTACTTGGAGAGGGTCATGGCCAGAGGAAAGCCAGAGTAGCCCTGACAGAGTGCTTCTCTAACAGAAGCCTGTGCCATGCCTGTTAAGGGAGAGGCTGGTTCAGTGGGCTGGGCATAGCCCTGACACTCCCAGGAGGCTGGGCCTCACCCCAACCACTCTGACGTGCAAGGCTGGCATGCACAGGGGCCCCTTTGCCTGGGTCTCAGGGCAGCGCCGGACAGAAGGATCTGCTTTAGGTGGAGATGGACACGTGGGCCTGCTACACAGCACTGTCCTCAGCCCTGGAATGCTCCAGCCTGGGTCCTTCATGCCCTTTAATTTCCCCAATTCTACACCATGTGCCCCGTGGCCAACTGGATCTCCTGGTCCTCTGTCAGCTCACAGCCCTTTATCCACAACCCATGTCTGAGCACTGACCCTGACGTCCAGGTGGTAGAGCCCACCTTACCTGTGCTCAGAGCATCATGGAGGAGTGGCACATGCCAGGTGTCCCCATCATGCCTGTGGTCTGTGAGACCTGGAGCTCAACACTAAGTAGGGCTCAGCCATGCCTGCCTATGAGGACTGACACCTACCGTGGGCCCTGCCACCCACACAGGGTCTTGGGCATTGGCGTGTGCCCTGTACACCAAGGCTGTGCAGCCTGGCAGGAGGGAAGCCCTACAATTAGCTTCAAAAATGGCCCACGAGGTAGAAATCAAACATCTAATAGTTCTCTAGCAAGACAGTAACACAGTATACGGGACTGGATGAAGAGGCTACAGTTTTCAGAAATGACCCAACTGAAGGGAATACATTAAAAATATGTTTACATTTTCAGAGACACATTTGCAGTAAGAAAAAAAAAAGAAAATTCACATAAGGAACAAAATAAAACAGAGAACCATAGACAGTATTTTTAAATAAAAAGAATATTTGGGAAGCAAATATTCATATTATGATATATACAAAAGAAATAAAGTGAATAAAATAAGTAGATTGCATTATCAAAATATAAATAATATCAGAATATGGACATCAAAAATAAAAGAAATTTTATGGGCTGACTATAAAAACTTATAACGAAAGAGCAGCCATAGAAAACTACAGCAATCAGGTGAACTGACAGAGGTGTTTAATTTCATAAAAAACATTTGGAGTTAGTAGGTTATACTTTTTAACTGAAAGAAGGATTTAGACACAGTTCCATCATGTGGAGAAATTAAATGACATTCCAAGACAAATTAGAAAGCTCTTAGGCTTACAATGAAAACACTGTAGAAATGACTGTGAAAATGAGAGAGACAGCCTTAGCACAAACAGCATGCATCATGCATGCAAATGTACGAAATATACTCGAAACCCATATAAAAGTGCTTTGAAAAAAATCCTCATAATGCGATAAAAGGCAAAGCTTGTGGAAGTGCCATATTTATATTCTAGCATATCATTGGGAAAAATGAAAATTTAATTTAGAGTTTCTTATTTTTCTGACACTGCAAACTATCTAATTTTCCTTTCAGCACAAAACTTACTCAATTCCTGGCGTACGTTCCTGAGACAGAGAGTCCAGTGGTCTGGGCTGAGGCTGCACAGCCTCTCTCCCTGCAGTTTGCAATCAGTGTTGATGACAAGCCATGCAGATACTGTTTTAATGTTTTAAATGTTGCATACAAGACCTGATCTAAGTAATGTAACCAAGCACTTTAATTACCAAAGGGATTGTAACCCCGTGGTTATCATGGGTTCTTCCTTAGGTGTGTATCTCCTTGATGCTTTCCACACTGATAAACATACAGAAGCTTTGGAACATGTTTGGTGTGTCCATGACATTACAAGGTAGAATAAAAGGGAAAACTTTTTTTGTAAAGGTGTTATTTATTTATTTTCAGAGAGCATGGAAGGGACAGAGAAAGCGAGGGAGAGAAACATCAATGAGTGATTGTCTCTCACTTGCCTTCTACAGGGGACCTGGCCTGCTAACCAGGCACATGCCCCAGCCTGGGAATCAAACCAGTGACCCTTTGGTTTGCAGGCCTGCACTTAATCCATTGAGCCACACCAGCCAGGGCTAAAAGGGAAAACTTTTATATGGCCACGGGTCATAGCGGTTCCCCTCTGTAGGATTTATGTGGGCATAGAGAAACCAGAGGGCATGGCAAGGGGTTCTGGTTCGGGGAAAGGCGGGGAACAGTGTCAGACCCCGGGGAGTGGATTGTGGCAGTTGGCTCCAGGAATCCCTGTGACAGGAAGACTGGAGTGAGAAGGAATTTGTGTTTTTCAAGGAACTTGCATTTTGGCTTAAAATTAACAGAATACCACTGAAAGGGTAGGCGCAGGAAAATACACCAAGTAGCACCATGTGAAAATAGATTGAAGTGGGAAAACACACAGATAACTTTGATCAGGAAGAAGGGATTGGAGACGAAGAGACCAGGTGGCAGCAGGAGCCAGGCCAGTGGCTGCAGGCTCCTTCCTACTGCTCAGCTGTGCGTCCCCCTCCCGTATCATCGCAAGTTTCAGTTATTTTGATGGTTTGCCTTTCGTATGTAAATGTAAAATGGTTTCACATCATAAAAGAGCACTCAATGCCGGGGTCTGGGTTTTGTTGTGATTTCTGACTTCCCCCCTCTCTTCCTCCCTGTCCAGGACAGTGTTCTTACTGCTCTGCCCAGGTGGTGTGGCCTCCGATTGCACTTCTTCAGTAGAACTGCAGGTGCCAAAAGGAGCAAAGACCTCCTGCCTGATAAACTCCAACAAGTTTTCACCCTTAACCTTTTTAAAAATTGATTTTAGAAGAAAGGAGAAAGAGACAGAGACAAACATCAATTTGTTGTTCCACTTATTTATGCATTCATTGGCTGCTTCCTGACCCCAGAATTTTTGATTTCCCTGAAAATTTTGTTACCACTGACCTTTTTTAAATTCTCTTTCCTTGGATTCCAAGGAACCTCCCTTTCCTTGAACCTCTTCATACCCACTCATCATTGGAGCATTTCTCCCTTCCTCCCCCCTTCCAGTCCTGTCTCTTCCTTCCTTCCTTCCTTCCTTTCTTTCTTTCTTTCTTTCTTTCTTTCTTTCTTTCTTTCTTTCTTTCTTTCTTTCTTCCTTCCTTCCTTCCTTCCTTCCTTCCTTCCTTCCTTCCTTCCTTCCTTTCTTCCTTCCTTCCTTCCTTCCTTCCTTTCTTTCTTTCTTTCTTTCTCTTTTCTTCATCTGTTTACTGCTTATGAGAAAATCCCTTCCCTGTTCCCCAAAGTTCAGTTCAGATTCTTTTCTTCTTCATTCAGCCAACTTCCAGGCTTAAACTATTGTCACAGAGCAGTCCCATGGTGGTGGGGACAAGATACTGTTACAAATGGACACCCCCCTCCTAAGGTCCCTCCATACTAGGTTTGCCTTGCCCACCACCCTTAGGAATTGGAATTATGGCTCTCATTGCCAGAGTTTGCTGAAAACGAAAGGAACTCTTTATTCAGAAGTTATACAGGTTTAGGGTAATGGCAGAATGTCACTGTTAAATATTCAAAGTCCCTTAAAACACACCCCCACATACACAGTCCTTCCTTCTCCACTTTGCCCAGTCAGACCAGTCAGGGGTACCATTTCTCAGGAAAAAAAATAGAAGTTTGTGGCTTGGATAGCTCCTGGTTCTTCCCAGTAATCTGTGCCTGGCTGGCAGGTCTCCCATAGTTCCCAGCACCATCAGCTGGGTCCCTGCTGTGATATCTAGTTCTTGACCCAAACCCATATGGCACCTTCTCATGGCCCACCAGCAAGAGTCCTTTCACCCCTTTCCTTCCCACAACATCTCTCCTGCATTCTTCCTAGCTGCTAAGAGAGAGCTCTGCATCGCTGCTACATCTTGCTTTCCTGCTTCCTAAGCCCTGCAGTTAAGGGAGCCCCAAAACTGTGTGATTAGCCCCCAAAACCACATGCTTCCCCCACATGGCTGCTACAGCTGGGTTTAAATCTTGGTGTGAATCTTCCTCTGCATCCTTATTTCCGACTCCTCCCACAATTGGCTACACCTGCCAGCATTCCCACATTTTTTCTGCCTTTCTGGGCTCCCAGTTAGTCTGGGCAGGTGTGTGTGGCCCTGTAGCATGAATCACACCATTTCCAAGTTTTCATGAAGGAGCTCTAACCAGGGGGAGGTGCCTCACAGTTCTGTCCTGGGTCGAACTCACTCCCATCTCCCTGGCTCAAAGCACGTCCTCAGTTACTTAACATATGAAGCTAGCCAGCAGTTATAGATATGCAAAATAACCATTTTTGCATAGCTGGTCTGAAGCTGCCCAACTGTCGAGATGCAAAATAACTCAATTGCCCTGCTCCATGTGTCCCAACCCCCAGTTAACACTTGTGAGGGTAAAGATATCCTATATTTTAAAATTCCTGGACACCCCGAGTTCTGGACCCCATCACAAATCCCTCTTTTGGGGGGGCCCTGGCTGCTCCCCATTACACTATGATCCTCACATTTCTGCCTGCAGCTCCAACATCCCCTGGTCCACATCTGCATATCTAACAGCAACACCACATGGTTTCCGCCTGTGTCCTCACTTCAGTAGGGTGAATCAGAGCTGGCCCCTTTACCCCTTCCACACCCCCACTGGTTGTATCTCTGCCCCGCCCTGTATGCATTAACCAGCTACACCCAAGAAACTTGACAAATTCCTTTATCCCTCTGTCTTGCTGAAATGAAACTCTAATCATAATTCAAATTGGGCCATTTCCTAGTGTGTGACTTTCAGCAATTCTTAATTTCTATTGCTCTAAGTTATCTATAAAGTAGAGAGGAAAAAAAAAACCCAGCAGCACCTGGCTCCTGGGAGCTTTCTAAAGATAATAAATGGCACATTGTAAGCCTTCCATACATATTAACCATTTCATTATTTGAAATAATCAGACTCTCCATTGACTTAAAACAAAAAAAAAAGAACTAGTTTTCTTACCATGTGATTTGGTTTTTGTCTAATTCTCAGACTGAGTCCCTCACATTTCCTAACTCCCATGCTGCTCTCTACCCTGAAATGAAATGCTCCCAGGGGCCAGGCTGCATCCCAGCCTCGTAACCTCCGGGGCACCTCTTCCTGCTGCGAGATCCCTACTGAGCTGCAATGATGTCCTGCCCTCTTCCCCCAAATCTAAAGGAGCTTCCTCCACATGCTCCTTGAGAGCCACCATCTCAGGGGCTGTGTGTCTTCACCTGCAGCGGAGGAGAGGAGGGATCTCCCTGGGCACGGACAGCAGCAGAGTGGCCAGCTGTTCATGTGGAAACGCCCTGAGAGCAGGCGGCCAGCACTCTTCCCTCCTGCACGTGAGTCTGAGAGGGCCGAAGCACAAACTTCTGAAGAGCAGTGAGCAGAAGGGACAAGGGGGCAGCAAGGAAGAACTCCAACCAGGGTGAGAGGGAGAAAGTAGAAGCCATTGACAAGGAAGAGGCTCCACGGGCACAGAGCTGACCTGTCGTGGGTGTGTATCTGCACGAAATAATCCGGAAGAGAGAGTCAAAAGAAGAGAAGTTTTCAACCTCAAGAATGAGGAAAGGACAAAACTGATATAGAAATTCATGATATTCTGGAATTTGTGATGTAACATAAACATATACAAACAATGAGTCACAGAGTTTTTGTTATGGGGTGTGGAGTGTGTGTGTGGTGGCATATATAATGGTATATTATATGTTTTTATATAGTTTGATTATCAGAGTAGTGCAATGTATATTATAGAAATACTGGCAGCTGGAAAAATGTAAGTCTGACGTGCAGAGGGGTTGAAAACGGAACTGGCTGTGAAGAGTGGAAGTGGGCGGCAGAGACACCTCCACAGGCGAGCTTGACCTTAGCAGGGAGGAGAGACATGCATGGTGGTAGGTCTGGTTCACTTCACAGAGCTGGGACCTGGGAGCAAGTGGGAGTTTTTTTAAGCTAGGAGATGTTAAAGGCTGTTTGTGACATTTCAAGATGAGAAGCTAAGTAACTGAAATGCTGTATTACATCACTTACAATGATGAGTGACATCAAGGATGGGTACGGTCATCCTTCTGTGACAGGAGGAGATGGAAACACAGCCAAGTCATCTGCGATCAGAGACAGAGGCCTCTGAATGTCACTTCCAGAAAATTTCTTTCTATATAAAGATATAGGCATACCAGGTATTCTTCAGCATTGTGCTTTTTACCTTATGCTGCAGCAGAATATGAGATGCATGTACTTGAAGAGCAAGATGAAGTAGGCAAGGGGGCCAGGGTCTCAGGAGCATCAGAGGAAGGAGTGATTGCTCCTGGATGGGGCGAGCAGGGCGACTGGGAGAGAAGACACCTGTGGTTGGCCTGGGCATGGATAGAATGTGGAGAGGGACCTGCAGTCTTCTTGGAGGAAACAGCACAAGAAGGAACAGAGCTGAGCCAGCAGAGCACATGCGTGTAAAGGAGGCTCAGAGAATCCCCTCTGGGAGCTCCAGACTGGAGAAGAGGAAAGGCTCGTAAAAGTCAGTGGGGATCAGACTTCGAAGGACCTTGACTGTTCAGTTCCTGACTCTCCTTGATGGGCAGTCATGTATCATTTTGAGTTGGGAACTGACACAATTGGGGATATGTTTCAGAACATTTGCCCGGCATCTGTGTGTGTTGGTTTAAATCAGGAATAAGTAGGGTGACTAAATCAAAGGAGATATTTTAGTGGCCCAGGAAAAATAATAAGGCCTGGATTTTGATTTTAACACTGGGGATGAAATGGAAAGGACAGCTGGGAACAAATCCCTTTCTAACAGGTTTTGGTTGACTCTCTCATATCAGCAACAAGCCTCATTATTAGAGGAAAATAAATATCATTCACTTTATACTGAGCATTGCTCTTGCCAAGTTCCATCTTTTAATATATTTTTAAATTCAGTTTGAGTAGAATTAATATACTGGTTACTTGTTCTATTTTTATGCCCCTGTGTAGGGAAAGAGATAAAGGAAGAATTCTATTCATGTGTCATACTCTGAAACTTATGGTAGTTTGCTAATTATAAGTTTTATTGTCTTGATCACAAAAGGCATTCAAGAGCTGAACCAAGTATAGTAAGGTCTCCCAAACTCCAGTGATTACACAGCTGCAAAATTTTTAGCCAAAATGTCAACCTGTCTCAGTATTTTTGCAGGCCAGCTGACCAAGCAAAAGTCAAACTTTCTAGTTTCTTACAAAAATTTACAAGCTCTAACAATGGAGCTGAAGACTGCATCAGAAACTCTAGTTTCTTTTTTGACCTTCTAGACTATTGGCTGAAATGGGTTTTTCCATCCGTTGAATGGATAGATGTATTCCTCTATCTTTGCCCTTCTAGGAAAGGCGTTTTGAGCTCCTTGGCTTCAAGACATTTTCATAGAGTCCAAAATTAAACATACTTCAGTGTCCTCATGCTGCGGTACAATTTTTCACCCTTATGATTAGCTGACTTCTTCCCAGTCACCCACAAACTTGGTACCCCCTGACTTCTCCAAAGTTAGTTCATTAACCTGCACATTCAGGCATGACATTAGTGTAATTCTTTGAAACTGTCCAAGAGGACATTCCTAAATGGACAGTCTTTGTAAAGACTTCCCAAGTAATATGAAATGAAACAATCCACTCTTTTATTGTAAAACCAAATATTAAGACATGCAAATAAAGAGAACTAACAAAAATGTTGATGTTGGAATTATAAGTGACTTTAAAATGTTTTTATTTTTTCTTCCTTTCAAACTCTCCATAATAAACAAATATTACTTATATGAGATAAAAAACTGTTAGTAGAAACATTTTTGTATTAAAATTACTTTTTTCTATGTAAGTATATTTTATTTTTTCTAAAAGGCACATTTCTTAAAATATTTTGATAATTGTACACATCAAGATTTATTTTCTTCTATAGCAATAGTTTTAAAATTTTAGGATTTTAAAATAGATTAGCAGAGGCTCACAAGGATCCAAGATGGCAGAGGAGTAAGGCTACACTAATCTCCTCCCAGGACCAAACTGGAATTTCAACTAAATTGTAGAGAAATCTTCCTCAGTAACCAAGTGTACAAGAACAGAAGCCTTATGACCAAAGACAGAAAGAAGAAACCACTTTACCACAACATGACTGGTAGGGAGTGCAGAGGAGGCACAAGAGACCTGGTTGGGCACCATGGGTGGCAGCTGAAGATCTGGAGGGATATTTCAGTAGAATGGGGGTTCCCCTGAGAAGTGTGGGGTCTAAACCCCAAGCTGGGCTCCCCAACCTATAGCATCAGACCCAGGAAAGGAACTCAGATAATATCCAGCTGTGTAGAGAAGCAGGGTTTCTGTCCACCAAGGAGAGATGGCTGGAGATGCAGAGAACATCTTCAAGGGAAAACACACAAAATTTCATTTGCAACTACTTACCCTGGACTCCAGCAGAGGGGGTGCAGTGTGGACTAGAGACTCATGAGGAGAGTCTGGGGTTGGTGGCTCTGAGGAGAGAACTGAAGGAACAGCCACCAGGATCCCTGTGCTGAGTCATTCCTCATATTGCAGGAGCCATCTTTCTTGGGCAGAGCATTCCCCTCCAAGTGGCATCAATTTGAGGTGAAGCAATAGCCCCCCCTGCAGCAATTACTCTGCCTCACCTTATGGAGCTTAAGCTGGGCTGCTGAGGAGCACAGCTAGAGGTTATCTCAGTGATTAAATTTAACAACTAAGGTGAATCTCTGGGAGTTCTGAGACTTTAGGTGACCCTCCCCAGGTCCTGCTGGTGGTAAAAGATGGTCTTGGTGTAGACCTTGGTTCTTTCTGCACATAAACATGCCCAGCAGAGGGAGCCACAAGCTATGGATCATTGAGAGCTCCAAATAGGTTGCCCACAGCCAGTCACAGGCAGCATCTGACATACGTCTACACCAGAGACTTTGTAGTTTTACCTAAAACATAGAAACAAACACAGAGGCAGGCAAAATGGTACAACAAAGAAACAGACCCCAACTGAAAAAACAAGAGAATCCTCCAGAGGAACAACTAGATGAAATAGTGATAAGCAATTTATCAGATGGAGTTTAGAGTAATGATTATAAGGATACTTAACAGCATGGATAAAGGGGAAAAAAAAACATAAAAAAGGATCAGTCAGAAATAAAGAATACAATATCTGAAATAAATAACACACTGGAGGGAATAAACAGTAGATTGGACAAAGCAGAGGATAGAATCAGTGATTTGGAAGACAAGGTGGAAAAAAAAAAAAAAAACCTAAGGAGAGCAGCCAAAAAATAAAAAAATTAAAAAGAATAAGGAGAGCTTAAGAAAACTTTGGGACAACATGAAGTGTGCAACATCCACATTATGGGAATACCAGAAGGAGAAGAGAGTGAGCAAGGGATTCAGAACCTATTTGAAGAAATGATGACCAAAAATTTGTGTAGTCTGGTGAAAGAAAATGACACATAAGTTCAGGAATCTCAGAGAGTCTCAAACAAGATGGGCCCAGAGACGCCCACACCAAGACACATCATAATTAAAATGGCAAAGCTTAAAGACATGGAGAGAATTCTAAAAGCCACAAAGTAAAGCTGGTAGTCCCCTACATGTGAGCTCTAATTAGACTGTCATCTGATTTCTCAACAGACACATTTCAGGCCAGAAGGGGTTGGCATGAAATATTCAAGGTGATGAAAAGCAAGGACCTAAAACCAAGGCTACTTTATCCAAAAAGGCTATTATTTCAAATTGAAGGAGAAATAAAAAGCTTCCCAGACAACAAAAAGCTAAAGGAATTTGTTAATACAGGACCAGTACTGTGACAAATGTTGAAGGGCATGTTTTTTTTTTTTTTTTTTTGATTTGTTTATTTTTAGAGAGAGAGGAAGGGAGACAGAAAGAGAGGGAAAGAAACATCAATGTGTGGTTGCCTCTTACCCTTCCCCTACTGGGGATCTGGCCCACAACCCAGGCATGTGCTCTGACTGGGAATCGAACCACAGACCCTTTGTTTTACAGGCCTGTGCTCAATCCAAAGAGCTACACCAGCCAGAGGCTGAAGGGCATGTTTTAAGAAGAAGAAATAGGGAAACTGAGGAAAGTAGATTAAAAATAAAATGGCAATAAATATGTAGGATAATCACCTTAAATGTAAATAGCTTAAATTCTACAACCAAAAAAACATAGAGAAGCTGAATGGATAAGAGAACAAGACTCATGTATATGCTGTCTCCAAGAGACCCACCTTAGACTGGAAGATACATACAAACTAAAAGTAAAGGAATGGATAAAGATATTTCAAGCAAATGGAAAGGAAAAGAAAAGTTGGGGTAGCAGTACTTTTATCTCACAAAATAGACTTTAAAACAAAGACTATAGTAAGAGACAAGAGAGACACTACAGAATGATAAAGGGAACAATCCAGCAAGAGCATATAATCCTAGTAAATGTTTATGTACCCAACACAGGGCACCTAAGTATGTAAAGCAAGTCTTGATGGACATAAAGAGAGAGATCAACAGAAATGCAGTCATAGTAGGGTATTTTAACACCACATTGACTTCAGTGGATAGATCTTCCAGATAGAAAATCAACAAAGAGACAGAGGCCTTAAATAACACACTAGATCAAATGAATTTAATTGATATCTTCAGAGCATTTCACCCCAAGACAGCAGAATATACATACATTTCAAGTGCACATGGGATGTTTTCTAGGATAGACCACATGTTAGTACACAAAACAAGTCTCAATAAATTTAGGAAGATTGAAGTCATATCAAGCATCTTCTCTGACCACAATGCTATGAAAATAGAAACCAATCATGAAGAGAACAGTGAAAGATACACAAAGACATGGAAAATAAATAACATGTTATTAAACAATGAATGAGTCTCTGGCTGGCATGGCTTAGTGGATTGAGTGTCGGCCTGCAAACCAAAGCGTCACTGGTTCAATTCCTAGTCTAGGGCACATGCCTGGGTCATAGGACAGGTCCCCAGTGGGGGACATGTGAGAGGCAACCATACATTGATGTTTCTCTCCCTCTTTCTTTCCCTCCCTCCTTTTCCCTCTCTGTAAAAATAAATAAATAAATAACCTTTAAAAAATAAACAATGAATGAATAAACAACAAGATCAAGGAAGAAATCAAAAGATTCTGTGAAACAAATGAAAATGAGAACACAACAATTTAAAATCTGCGGGACACTGAGAAACCAATCCTAAGAAGTAAATTGATAATATTACAGGCCTATCTAAAAAAAAATGCACCAATAGACAATCTAAATTTATTTACACTTAAAGTAACTTGAAAATAACAATAAACAAAGCATAAAGTGAGTAGAAGTAAAGAAGTAATAAGGATCAGATAAACAAAATTGAGTCTAAAAACAAATGATACAAAAGATCAATGAATCCAAGAGCTGGTTCTTTGAAAAGATAAACAAGACAGAAAACTTTTAACCAGGCTCCTCAAGAAAAAAAAGAGAGAGGGTCCAAATAAATAAAATCAGAAATAAAGAAGAAAAACAAGAAGTGACACTAAAGCAATACAAAGAATTGTAAGAAATTACTATGAACAACTATATGTCAACAAATTGAACAACCTACACAAAATGGTTAAGTTCCTAGAAACATACAGTCTTCCAAAATGAAATCAGGAAGAATCAGAGAATCTGAATAGACAGATTACACCTAGTAAAATTGGAGCACTAATTTAAACAAGAAAAAAACTACCAACATACAAAAGCCCTGGTTGATGGCTTCACAGGTGAATTTCACCAAACATTCTGGGAAGAACTAACACCTCTCCTTCTCAAACTATTTCAAAATGGAGAGAAAGCTCCCAAGCCTATTTTATAAGGACAGTATTATGCTAATTCCAAAACTGGATAAAGACTACAGAAAAAAAGAAAATTACAGGCCAATATTCCTGAAGAATGTTGATGCTAAAGTCCTCATCAAAATATTAGCAAATTGAATATAGTAATACATCAAAAAGATCATACACCATGATCAAGTGTGATTTATTCTGAGAATACAAAGTTGGTACAGCATTCACAAATAAATGTGATTCATCTCACAAAAAAAATGAAGGATCAAAACCACATGATATTGTAAATAGAGGCAGAAAAATCATTTGATAAAATTCAGCACCCATTTATGATAAAAACTCACAGCAAAGTGGGAGTCCTAGCCATAGCAATCAGACAAGAAGAAATAAAAGGCACCCAAATTGGAAAGCAAGAAGTAAAACTATCTTTATATACAGATATCATGATTTTGAATGTTGAGAACCCTAAAGATTCTATGAAGAAATTATTAGAACTGATCAATGAATTCAGCAAAATGGCAGGATGCAAAATGAATATACAGAACTCAGCTGCATTTTATATGTCAATAATACACTAACAAAAAGGGAAATTAAGAAAACAATCCCATTCACAATTGCTTCAAAAAGAATAAAATACCTAGGAATCAATCTAACCAAGGATGTAAAAGACCTGTACTTGGAAATTTATAAGACACTAAAGAAATTAAAGAAGATACAAATATGTGGAAGCACATACTGTGTTCATGGAGAGAAAGAAGTAACATCATTAAAATGTCCGTGCTATCCAAAGCAATCTATAAATTCAGTGTAATTCCTATTAATATTCCACTATTGTATTTCAAGAACTAGAACAAATATTTCAAAAATTTCTATGTAACAACTAAATGTCCTGCATAGCAATAGCAATCCTGAGAAAGAGAAGAAAGTTAGAAGAATCACACTAACTAATAACAAAATAAACTATAAGGCCATAGTAATCAAACCAGCATGGCACTGGTGTACAAATAGCCACAAAGATCAGTGGAACAGAAGAGAGAGCCAAGAAATAAACTCATACATTTATAGTCCACTAAAATTTGACAGAGAAAGCAAGCACATACATGATGCATGAGATCACCGGCCTACAGTGATCACACAACACTGTGGATGGCTCATTGAAACATGAGAAATGAACAAACAGGCAGTTTTCTGTGGGGAAGTAGGGACAGAATGGCCACTCCCTCATTGGGAAGTGCTGGGCCGCCCTCCCTAGGGGAGAGCACCCTAGGAGAGAGCACCCCACCTCCCTGCACAAGCAGGGTTTTATTCTTGAATACCAATACAGTTTGCAAATTACAAGTAGTTAGCTTTTGAAAGGTGCTGGCAGATTTTCTGCTGGGATCCTAAGCCAGAGATTTTGGGGTTTTATCAATTAAAAAGATTATAGGACTTAAAGCTTAGTTCTGTTTCCTGCCCGTGACTTCATATTCTAATTAAAGAGCATCCTCCAGCAAGCAGATTTCACAGGTCTTTCATATTCTATGTCTTAGGCCTGATTACCCTGGGGGTCTGCCGTTTCTGGTCTGGACTGCACCACCCTACTGATTCTGCAGGCTTGAGCAAAGGAAGTTAGGAGATTTGGATTACTCACAACAAAGACTCAGGCTTTGACAATAGCTGAGGAGGCAGGTGTTGATGTGATCACCCCTCATTTCCACTGCCCCGCTAGTCTCATCCCTGTGGCCTTCTCATGATCATTCCTGTCTGAGGGCGATTCCCTCCATGGGAAATCTTTCTCGTCATTGGCTAGCTGATCAAGCTTAGAAGGCCAGCACAGAACAGGCAGCATTCATGCCAGGGAAATAAGTTTTGTCTCTTTAGTGTCTCCTGGTTCAGAGGCCTCTTACTCAGCCATAGTTATAGGCAGTTACAGATTCCTGAGAACAGGCAAGGCGGTCCCCAACACATACAATCAGCTAAATATGGTATATTCAATAAATGGTATTGGAAAAATTGCACAGATACATACAGAAAAATGAAACTAGACCACTTTCTTACACCATACACAAGAATAAATTCAAAATGGATTAAAGCTTAAATATTAGACCTGAAACCATAAAAGTCCTAGAAGAAAACATAAGCAGCAAAATCTTGGGCATTGCTCGTAGCAATATTTTATCTGATATAGCTCCCCAGGTAAGGGAAACAAAAAATGGAATAAACAAATGGGATTATATGAAATTAAACTTTTTTCACAGCAAAGGAAACCATCAACAAAATAAAAAGACAGCCCACAGAATGTGGTAGCTATATAGTCAAGCTTTGATAAAATACTGGGAGTATCTTGATTTTTTTTCTTACTGACGCAGAATTCTGTGATAGCCTTAAAACAGCATCAGGGCCAGCTCTTAGGAAGCACTTGCCTACCCCGTGAGCACAGAAACTGTGTTTATTTGATTCCCACCCTGATTACCATGCCTGCTCAGTGTAGGCACTCAAGTACATGGCCCAGTTTTGACCCAAGTTCGTAGTTTTCTGCAGCTGTCATTAATAAAGCATTGAAGTGTTGATTTGCTTTGATTTTGTTGTTATTGTTTGGTTGTTTCTTCCTTCCTTTTCTTTCTGCTGCATGGGTTGTATTTGCTTGCTTGCCTCTCAGATGAATATCTGTATTTGGCAAATAGAAGGTCCTAACGCAGGGCCAGTGCAGCCCTGGGGCTGAGTGGTTTCCACTGCATAGCCACTTTGCACCCTGCCTTCCCCTCTCCTCTTGGCTTTTCCTTTCTTCCCCCTCTTCCAATACACACCACTTTTATCTCAGAGCTGGAAATTTTATCATGGCATACTTAGGAGAATATCAAGAGTTAGCACACTGAATTTTGTCAACAGTTGTCCAAACCCCTGGATCCCACACCTCACTTTCCTTTCCCTGCTGTGCAGCCCAGGAGAGGGGCAGCTGGCCACTCCCTGGTGCAGGCGTGCCGGCAAGGTCTCAGGGGGATTGTCAGTGGATGGAATCAGAGAAGAAGGAAGATGCACAGTAGTAAATTAATTTTTGGTTTATTGCTGAATTATCTTTAGGCCTATTTATATTTTCAAGGAGGAATAAATAAAATTAAAGCTGTGCATATTAGATTTCCAAATGAAATAACAAACTGTCTTACATCTGGAACAAAAATTGAGCAAAGCCAATTTGCTTTTAAAGTTTGCACAGTGCCAATCAAAATGTGTTTAGTTTTCTACTTTTTGGATATATTCAGGCCTTACCAGTAGAAGACTCATTAGTATTCCTTTTGAGACTGTTTGTGAAAAAACAGATTCCTTGTTTCTACTTCAGGACTTTTAAATTAGAATCTCTAGAGACAGGAACCCAGAAGTCTCCCTTCAAAAAAGTCTCTGGGGAATGTTGATGCTTTCACCAGTTCAGGGGACCAGTGGGTTACATCTTGAGTAGTAAGTGAAAACCGTTTAAATAGCAAAACAATTTTCTAAAATATATATGCCACTTAAAAATGCAACTTACTGTTTTAGTCATGAAACCAAATTTCACAAACATGATAGTCAAATTTATCCTCTAGTCTCCCTTCCAGACCCATAAAAATATTGAAAGCTACCAAAATGCTAATGTTGTCTTTAGTTTTGAAATATTTTCATGACATCAGAGATCAACACGTTGACTGACTATTCACTTATCTAAGAAGCTTCTTTGCCTATAAACATTTACGGAGTTCTTTTTTTTTTTCCTGAGCATAAACTGCTGTCTTCACAGGATGCTCCTGTCCAACCCAGCTCTGCTAGCGCATGTATGGAGGCTGGAAAGGAGAGTAGCTTTGGTTCTGAGTTTGATTTATCACTGATTCAAGAGCATCAAAGCATTTTTTAAGTTCCTGCTGTGTGTGGCCCCGTTCTTTGTGCTCTGTGATGAAAGTTGCAGGCACACTGGCCTTGCTTCCTTAAAACTAATGGACCTTCTATATATATCCAAAATACTTTCCAAACATTTTCATCTCTTATTTTTATTTGGCAGAGGGATCTGTGGGCTGAGGAAGTTTATCTTGTCTGCCGACACCCTTATCTTTGGAATCCCCCCCATGTCGCCTCACAGGTTCTGGGCTCCTTTTCCTCCCCAGGCTCTCACACAGACCATCCAAGGAGCCCCCATACCAGGCATCCTGGCCATCTGCTCTCTGACAGCCTCTCTGATACCCTAGCCTCTCACCCCATCTGTTGTCCTCTGGGCTTTCCCTGTCCCCCTAGAAGCTATTCTCTTCCCATGGTCCAGCATCTGGAGACATTACTGGTGAAACTCATAGCCATGCAGACAAGTGCCACTGTGGCTGTGGTTGTCCCAGCCTCTCAGCTCAGGTCCTGTTGGCCATTTTTTAATTCTTAGTCTCCTCTTTACAGCGGCTTTGTTAGGAGCCCTTCACCTGTGCCCCTAATTCTGCATGTTGTCTTTCTGCCCAGAGCCCTCTCAGAACACATCCACCTGCTTTCTGAGCGTCGCACACTTTGCACCTGTGCCCTCCATGTGCACACATCTGTTCCCTTCTCCCCTCACCCATTGGCCTTGGAGAAGAAAACATCCCTTTGACTAAGACATTCACTTTTCTGCCTGGACTCCCTGTTTCTCCTCACAGGAAATAACATACTTTGTCACTGTGTATGGTAACAGATGTTAACTGGACTATTGCAGTTACCATCATTTTGAAATAGTTATAAATATAAAATCATTTTGTTGTATACCTGCAAGTAATATAATGCTGTTATATGTCAATTATACCTCAAATTGATCAACATTTTTCTTAAGGAATAAATATTTCTTGACCTTACTTCTTAGTGCCCTTTCGCTCACTCGCCAAGTCTGAGGTCCTGGCATGGGTGGCACCATCCTGCAGGGAGCGACTCACCGCCCTCCCCTCTGTCCCCACTCACTGCCATTAGCTGTTTGGCTTCCACCCCTTACTGACCTTGAAACATTGGTCTTAATGGTTACCAGTGAACACTGCTATCTCTTAACTGAAGTTATACTGTCCAGTTTTTTTACTCAAAAACATCTTAGACTTTGAGGCATTGTTACCTATTTCTTGGCAATGTCGTTGATAATGATTCAGAATCTGTGCATTTGCCCACTCTCTCGTGTCAGTTCCTGGGTTTGGGTGGGACCCCTCCTCCTCCCCCTGCCTCCCAACATAGTCACTCCCTGAGACAGCCAGCCTCTCCCCCGAGAACACTGTTCTATTCCCTGCTGCCATCTCTCAAATCACTCTCCTACCTGTTATGCAGGTGGGTTATCTTTGTGTTTAAACTACCTCCCCAAAGCTTAGTTTCTGTGTTGCTAACTGTATATGTTGTTAAATGAGCTGTGCTCATAGCAGCCTTGACATCTCTGAGACCCAAGCATGATTATTAGCGTCCCTACTTGCCACACACACACACCCACGACACCACTTCCTTTCCCTTTTTATGTCAAAGACAATGATATTTTCCTGACTCCTGGCCTGATAAAAATATGGGAATAGTGTCCTTTTTTATATCCAGTCAGCTGAGAAGTTGCTTTTGGCTAGATGAGCCCTCATGGCTCTCACTTTAATGCAAGATGTACCTGAATGAAGACCATCAGGCACTGGTTAGAGCAGGGTCTGTTACTCACAGGTCTCAGGGTCATGGCTTCCCAGAAAAGTTTAATGGGGAGCAGCAGGAGCATAGACTTCAGGGTCTGCCTTTACAAGGACCCAAGGGTGGCTTCCCAGGGTTTTGTAGGTTCACTCTTCATTGGTGAATGTAAACCTAAGAGCAGGAATCAGGACATGAGCAGGGAAAAGGAGGGTCCCTTGAGTGGCCAGGTTCTAGGTCACCCTGGTCCTTCTCAAAGGGTAACTTCATGGTGGGGCAGCTTCCTTCTTATTTGGCATCTCATTAGTAGATGTGTATGCATCTGGCACTGTTATTCCAGATGGATATCTCTGAGTCAAAGCCTGGCAGTCAGAAGCTGCATGTCAGGCACTTCACTGCAGAAGTCTAGTGGAGGTTTTCTTTCTGATGTTTGCTGGCCCTGTGCTGGATGCTGCAGGTGGCCCCTGTCCTCCTGACCCCCTTGTACTGCCCCCCACAATCACTCTATTGCAACACTCTGAGTTACAGGTTGGCCATCACTCACTTTTGATAGGTCTTCAGTGTGAATCCAAACCACAAAAAGTTAGAGTTTCCTGAAACTGAAGCTTAAAGGGGAGAAGTCATTTTCTTAGGGAAGGGCCCCTCATTCTCTCCTTTCACACCTTCCCTAAGTCAAAAATCAACCCCACTGTGTAGGGTCCACAGGAACCGATCTCCCTGTCATCTTTTCTGTCTTCCCATAACCAATGAGAGCCGAATGCAGCCTTCCGTGCTGCTGGGCTTTGCAGCCCTATTCCAAATCCTGTTGTCTTTCCACACAACGGAAAGAAATGTGCAGTGAGTGCTTTGTGTGGAATTGCTTTGAAATTCAGCAGTGTCTGCAGACTCTGAGCACTTCATTTAATTAGGGGTTTACTTAGAAATGTAATTTGTTCATCACTCAAGGTCAATGCACTTTTAAATTTTGGCTCAGCCTTTGCTTCCTCAGTCCCTTGCACTTTGTTTACATGAGCACCATGCCTATGTCATCTGTCTTCTGAAACATTTCAGCTTCTCTGAATTGCTCTGGGGATAAAGCGCAGGCTCCTGAAGACCAGGTTCATGGCTGCTCTGTCGGCTCCATCCTGGTTCCCTGGTGCTCACTGCATGGTGTGCTCTTAGTGTAGCACCTTTCTTTTGATTTTAGCCTTTGTTTGTATTGCCCCCATCCCTGAAACAGTTCCCTCCTCTGTTATTTATGACTTGTACTCTCATTTAAGATCTGGCTTGTCTCCCACAGAGTGTTTCCTTCTTTCTCGGTTTATCCTTCTTGAACCGACGCCTTTCTCACAGCATAGCACAGTATCGGTCACACGGAGCGCCACGTGAGGCAGAGCAGACAGACACCTAGGTTTGTACGCCCAAATCTTCTGCGTATAGTGGTAACATGCATAGCACTTATTCCATTTACTTGTGGAATGCTAATCTTTTTGACCAAAAGGTAACATAAACTTCCCAAAGGCAAGGGTGATGATTTCCACTTGTCTGTATGCCCCCCAAACTCGAGCATCATGCTGTGTACCTGAGATGCATAGAGTGACTACATATGGGACATCTTGGAAAAGAGATGGGAGACATATGTCTCTATTCCATGAATTTGTTGACACTTGTTCTATAGTTAAACTCTTTCTCTTTGCACTACTATAAGCTCTGATTTCACAGATGAGATGTTTTATAGGAAACTGCAGTTAGGTGAAGGGTTGTGTCCGAAGGACCGAGACGCTCGACAGCAGCAGGGGCTTGTAGATCCCGCTCACACTCCAAAACATCCCGACGCTCATGTTTCTGGTCCAACAGTTAGAGCAGTTTCCAGCTCATCCATCGTGTGTTGGTTTCTGGAGAACAGAATTCTAATTTATCCCATCCGAGTGTGATTTCAGAAGCTTATGTTCCTTTTTGGGAATCAGTACAGTTTTGCTCATTACACTTTGCTCATTAGGAAAACAGGTGGGGTCTTATTCACAGGAAGAATGGGTAGCTCTAGAAATAGCAGGATTGGAGGGGAATGTCTTATCCATTTTACGCAACGCCAAGAAACCGAAAGGACATCAACTGCTCTGAGGGTGGCCCAGCCCGCAGGTGAAACACCACCTTCGCTCCCGAATCGGTTTTCTCTAACAGCCACGCCAGAGCCTCGCCCCGCCCCCGCCCCCTCCCCCACCACCCAGCCCCACGCCCGCCGGCACTTCTCGAGGAGGCCAACACGGAGCCTGGCCCACTGGAGTCACCTGGAACCACGCGACACGTCCACGTCCGGATCTAAGCCCCTCACATGACCAGCAGCCTGGCGCCAACTTCCCTCGAGTTGGCAGAAATTTGATGCCTTAAAAGGGAAAGGTGGGAGGAAGATGATTAAGTCCAATTTCCTTTCATTTTTAGATTGTTTACAGTCTTTCTCTGGGTTCATTGTCTGTTGTTCTGTTTGTTTCCATCGACGTGTTAAGCAGACTCGTTACTCAGCCTCACTTGACAGAATGTTACTATTTCTCTGCAGTTTGTCGCATCTTTTGTCCCGACAGGGGCCTCTCTCCTGCAGGCCAGGCCCCCTGAAATTCATAGGGCTAAACTCAAACTGAACTCGTTTTCCCTCACGTTCTTCAGGTCTTGGTGTCCCTGTGTCACAGAAGGTGCTTCTCGTATGAGGGCTGCTGCTGACGGGTACAGGCGGCAAAGTGGGGGTCGGCGAGGAAGCGCGGGCCAGGCCGGGACAGGGGGCCGCACTGCCCGACCGGAGCGTGCGGAGGCGGGGCTGTCACGGACACCCCGCTCCCACTAATTTGCTAACGAGAACTTTTCGTTTCGTTTCGTTAAAGAAACGCTACCCACTGGGTGGTCACGTGTTTCGAATCAGAAATTGCAGAGAGATGCAAAATCAGAACAAGCACGCTCCGCCGGGCATGCCAGGCTGCAGCAGTTCGCAGCCCACGGCCAACCTGTTCCCTCTCTGAGGGCGCCCTTCCCCCACAGACACCGGCTTATTAAAAACAAATGCAGGATGTGCGTATTTCCTAAGTTAAATATTAAAAATGAGTTATTTCAATAAATTATTAGATTTTTAAGTGGTCAGCCTTGATATTATAAAAGAGTAAGGAGCCAGCTAAGGTTTTATCGTAATCAGCGGTACTGAGGTATAATATGTGTACAACGGTTAGTACCCATTTTAAGAGTATATTTGAACGTTGAATAAATTTACTGTCTTTCTAAGTTTAGTCAGTACATCTCCATCACCAAAGTTCCCCTATACCTTTTCCCAGTCGGGAGACACATACCAACCCCACCCCCACCCCAGCTCCTGCTGGACACTGCTTGGCTTTCTGGCCTGTACATTAGACTTCCTTCTTATACAATTTAATAATAGTGGAATCCTACAATATGTGTTTTTGTGTCTGGCCTCTTTTGCTCAGCATAATATTTTTGAGGTTTGTACATGGTATTGTGAACATCAGTAGTTCATCCCTTTTTCTTGCATTTTCACTCCATTGTGTTGATGATATCAAGATTTGCTTCTCCGTTCCATTTGACAGACATTTTTGTTCAGTTTGGGGAGATTAGGAATGAGGCTGCTATAGACCTTTCTGTGCAAGTTTCTGAATAGACATATGTTTTATCTTTCTTGGGTAAATAACTAATAATGTAAATACACAGCTATACATTAAGCATATTTAACTCTATTAGAAAAGCAAAATTGTTTTCCAAAGTGGTTACACCATTTTATCTTTCTCACAAGCAGTACGAGATAAGTGTTCACTTGATGTCAATAGGCTCTGCAGCTTTAAGTGCACTGACATACTAGTGACACCAGTTTTACCATCGGATAATTGATGCTAGAGTTAAGGCATCGCATCAATGTTATAACGGGATGGCATTGAACAAAACAGCATTATTCAAGGCCTGATTCAATCCTTGCCAGCCTTACTACAGTCACTTCATTCTTCTGAGTGCGATGGCATCTGACTGTGGTTTTAATTTTCCCTGTGTTGTTGAGCACATTTGTCACAGGTATACTGGATTTCTGCAACTCTGGTTGCCACTCCCTCAGCTCTGCCTGCACTGCCCTCCCCACTCCACGCCGCGGCAGCCTTGTTTACGCACGGCCCAGACGGGGCTTCGTTCCATCTTCATCGTCAGCCTGTTGTCCGCTTTCCGGACACAGTCCTTTCATTTGTTTTGTACAGTGTTCTGGGTTCACTTTGTTTTGTTTTTAGACAGGGAATGCCAGGGATGTAGGTTATATTTTTCCTCTGTTATGCTGTAATGGCTATAAGTGGAAATCCAGGTGAATTTTTGCGAAACAATTTTATACATTTTTGAAATTTATTGAGGACCAAACCAAGAAAACTCAAGTCATATTGTATGAAAAAAGAGAAAGGACTCTTTCAGTTATTATTCATAGGCTCACTCTCTGGTAGGAAGAGCACATGACATCGGGAAAGAAAAGGAAAACCATGCCCTGGAGTTGCAGGAGGCTGCAGACCAGGGGTGACAGTGGAGGACAGGGAAGCCCAGCAGTCTAACATGTGCCTCCCAACTTTCTCTCTTGGGGATCTGACCCCAGGAAAGGGTGGTGTGTGGTGGAAATGAGATGTGCTGAGACCTGGAGCTGTTCCATACACAGCCCATGTAAACGCCCCAGTGAATTTAGTAGTTTGGCCTGGTCCGTCAGAGGGAAGCCCTGGGGCATAGGTTCAGGTGTGTCATAGCAGGACCCAGGTAGCTGCACAACTTGTCACTGGGGCTGGAGTGCTGTCTTGTGGGTGAAGATGGTTTCTACCTGAGGGATGCAGCATTCGGGGTCAAATGTACATCACAGCCAGACCTGGGAAAGGAAGCAAGATGAGGCTGAGTTAAACAGAGGTGTCCACCCAGCCTTAACAGGTCAAGGAAAAGCTGATGGCATGAATGCCAGTGGCGGACTTGACTAGAAACCTCAGCAGGGCTGAGGACACTTGCATGGCTAAAGGGACAGGTCAAGTCATGTACAGATGTCTAGAGATGTAAACTCTTCTGTTTCTGAGTTTATTAAAGCCATCTCTCTCTCTCTCCCTCTCTCTCTCTCTCCCCTGCCACCTTGAAGAAAGAGTGGGAGAAGATGGCTTAATAGACAGGCTAACTCATCAAAAGAGATTGAACAGTACCCAAATTATGTTTGGTTTTGCATTTTCTTTTAGACACAAATGCATAAACACTATGCAGAGGGAGGGGCAAGGAATGTGGTTTGTGAGTTTCTAATGGTTTGAGAGATTTATAAATTTAGGAAGTTCTTTGCTTTCTAAGAACTATGGACCCAGGAGATGGGTGGTCGATCTTCTGCTCTTCATCTCCGTTTTAGAAGATAGGTGGTGTTCTGGAGCAGCAACTGTTTGGAATTTACATCCTAAATCCAGGGGTCAGACCAGGACTAGAGAGGGTGACAAGGATGCCTCCTGACACAGATGGTGAACACTTGCTAGTTCACCCTTCTGCTTACATGAGACAGAAGCAAAAAATTAGCTTTTATTTCTTCATACACACATTTTTCTTGCACAGCCAAACACAAAATATGTTCCCAGAGGTGGAGGAGGCCCTGTGGGGATGTGGGCGATGCCTTAAAGCAGAAAAGAAGTGGGAGGATCTGCTCCTCAACCAGTTTCTCCAGCTTTTCCCCTGGAGTGTGTGGTGGGGGAAGTGCAAGGAGGCAAGAGCGGCGGTCAGAGTGGAAGGCATTATTGATCACGGATCCATAAAATCGCATTCTGGAGCCATCATATTGACAAATCCCCCTTTTATTGCCCACTTACCTTATGTGTCCATGGACTGATATTATGAGCAATTGTCATCATTCTATTAAAATATACAGGGTGGGCAGAAGTAGGCTTATAGTTTTGAGTGACATCCTTTTGAGTTAATAAAGCTGTTGTGATAATTATAACCTGCATCTCTCTTCCGATACAAAGAACCGTTAGCCTACTTTTGCCAATCTCTGTGTTTTATGCTGGCATCATACTAAATATACCTTCCTTTCCCTCCTCGAGGATCAAATAGTTAATGAGGTAACAAAATAACATTTTATATTCTGGGAACCATTTAACCATGTCAACACATACTCTTAATACATCATATTTGTGGGTCTCTGTTCTTGTTTGATGGATAATTTAAATGAGTACAATTTGGAATTATGTTATGAGAATGTGGTTAAGATTTTTAAAATACATTCATGCCTACTCTAACTTAGCACCACTGTTTTCTTGATTTTCTGGTCACTGATCTAGTATTTATTCATATATGTATTTTGTTCCTACTTATACTCAGAACATAAAATTGTATATACTGCTGCCTTTATCAGTCTCCATATTGGGCTTATTTACTCTTTTAATGTCTGCTTAATACTATATCATGTACTTAATATACCAATACTTTTGCAGATGCCATTCTGTGGGATACAGAAAGAGTTTCTATTATTCACTGTCATGAATAATGCTACAATGAACCTTTTCCTAAGTGTACCATTTTCTAATTTTGAATGTTCACCTTGAGATAATTTGTAAATAGGATTACTAGGTCCAAATATATAAATACATTTAAGAACTCTTAAAACAGGTGTGGGTCAAACTGGTGATTTAGTTGACTGTACATACCTACAATACCACCAAGAATGTGAATTTATCAGTGGTTTCCCAAATAGTCTCATTTGTATTTTACTATTTATAATTGTAGTTAATTCCATTGGTATCATTTTTTAAAATTAGGATTTTTTTTAAATTACCCTTTGAGATTTTTACTATTTACATACTGCTTATTCTTTGAGAATTAGTATGGTTTAATTAGGAAAATCACTCAAGTATGAGACAAGCACAAGAGGCTCACATCCCTACTCAGGCCAATTCTCATTGTGTATGCAGTGAATTAGCCTCTCAGCAAAGGTAATCCCTTCATCTGTAAACTGGGGGTGAGGACACCTGCTTCACCAGGCTGTTGGAACGAGGATCAGGTGAGCTCATCAATGCTAGGTGTGCTGTGGCGCACAGGGCGTCCTCACCCCTCCTTCCTTCTGTCTGTCCACATTGTCCATCCAAGGACCTGCCCGACCTCTTGTCAGGGTCACCCATGCACATCCTTCAGTACAAAGCTCTACAAACTCTGCATTTCCAGCCCTAGGGCTGATGATGGTCAGCGCATCTAAGGAGCTGATCTCTGGCTCAGCAGCACCAGCAGAAACAGGCACGAACTGCTGAGGCCACATCTGTAGGATGCCACGAATTACCAAACTGTTCATGCAAATGAGAAATACACTCAAAATGAACTGCTTGACATGGATTCCTCATTTTGGAACTCTGTGTGTAGCCCAGTTTCTCTTTTCAGTGTCTTACCCAGCTTTTCTTCTGTATGACTTCTTAGAGATATTTCAATTTGCTTATTTGCTTATTTGTTGTGGTTTCAAGTAACACATCAGCGGAATCTTCTATCCATTGCTTCCTACTCAGTAACAAGCTTACCTTAATGGTAATAGACTTAGTTTGTCAAACAATTGTAATGGCTGGAATTTGGATATCTGGATGACACCATCCCTTGGATTTGTCTATCTCACGTCCCGTGTCTGCATCCTGGGCATCACTGTGCCTTTTCTTCCTGGACCTGTCTCTGTGTGGATGGCCTTTTTAGCAGGAGCTGCCTTTACGAAATCCATTCTTCAAAGTCAGAATGACCTCTCATATGTCACAAAATGTGCAGCTTCTGAGTTGGAAAAGCATTAGAAATAAAAACTCTCATCTTCTCTCATCAGGGCGGGGCAATTTGGGGGCTTCTGAAAGATTTTTCATTCTCTCACTTCTGTGGTTAGAACTTGGACTAGGAAGTACTCC
This sequence comes from Tonatia bakeri, assembly GCA_004024845.1. Lineage (NCBI taxonomy): Eukaryota > Metazoa > Chordata > Mammalia > Chiroptera > Phyllostomidae > Tonatia > Tonatia bakeri. The sequence goes on from PVIA01001205.1 coordinate 55,246, forward strand.
AGTTAGCCTCACTTAAGAGGCTGGGGCAATTGTGGGAGACTGTCTATGGCTTCCTAGCCACAGCAGCAGGCAGGGCTGTAAAGCACACACCTGTCAGGACTGAAGGCAAAAGGCCTGAGAGAGGCTGCTGTGCAGCAGATCCATCTGCAGAGGGACTGGAGGCTCACTCCCGAATTTTTCATCTTCTTGGGCAGAGCACAGTAGATGGTCCTGTCTCCAGTGTGGCTTTATGAGAAGTCCATCACTGAAAGTGTCAGAACTCACAAGGTGACTTCCAGCCAAGATGGAGGTGTAGGTAGATCTACTGTACCTTCTTGTACAACCAAAAGGACAACAACAAATTAAAAAAAAAAACAAACAGAACTGCCAAAAAATCAAATTGTATAGAAGTCCGACAACCAAGGAGTTAAAGAAGAAACATTCATCCAGACTGGTAGGAGGGGCAGAGACTAGCAGTCAAATGAAGAGGACTCAAGGCCAGATGGTGGCTGGAGGAACAGGTGAGTCAGTGGCTAGCAAAGTGAGTCGTCCCACATTTGTGTGTGAATAAACCAAGAGTAAAAACTGGGAAGTAAGATGAACCAAGCAACCCAGGGTTCAGCGTGGGTAAATAAAGCCTCAAAACCTCTGGCTGTAAAAATCTGTCCAGGTTGCCATGGTGAGAGAAACTCCCAGACTCACAGGAGAATTTGTTGGAGAGATCCACAGGGTCCTAGAATGTACACAAATCCACCCACCCAGGAATCAGCACCAAAAGGGCCTAATTTGCATGTAGGTAGCAGAGGAAATAACTGAAAGCCAGCAGAGAGCCCAGCAAGCAGCATTGTTCCCTCTCAGACCCCTCCCCACCGGCAGCACTATCACTTAGCAACATGGCTTGCCCCACCCAGGCAAATACCTAAGGCTCTGCCCCCTGCAATGTAGCTAGTGCACAGAGGCAAAGAAATGACCCAAGTAAAAGAACAGATCAAAGCTCCAGAAAAAATACAACTAAGCTGATGAAGAGATAGCCAACCTATCAGATGCAGAGTTCAAAACACTGGTAATCAAGATGCTCGCAGAAATGGTTGAGTACTGTTACAAAATAAAGGAAAAAATAAAGGCCATACAAAGTGAAATAAAGGAAAATACACAGGGAACCAACAGTGAAGGGAAGGAAACTGGGACTCAAATCAACAATTTGTAACAAAAGGGAGAAATAAATACCCAATTGGAATAGAATAAAGAAACAAGAATTCAAAAAATGGGGAGGGTCTGAGGAACCTTTGGGACCACTTTAAAAGTTCCAACGTCTGAATCATAGAGGTGCCAGAAGGAGATGAGGAAGAGCAAGAAATGGAAAACTTATTTGAAAACATACTGAAGAAAAACTTCCCCAATCTGGTGAAGAAAATAGACTTCCAAGAAGTTCAGGAAGCTCAGAGAGTCCCAAAGAAGTTGGACCCAAGGAAGCACACACCAAGGCACATCACAATTACATTACCCGAGATGAAAGATAAGGAGAGTATCTTAAAAGCAGAAAGAGAAAAAGAGACAGTTACCTACAAAGGAATTCCCATAAGACTAGCAGCTGATTTCTCAAAAGAAACCTTATAGGCAAGAAGGGGCTGGAAAGAGACATTAAAAGTCATGAAAGGCAAGGACCTACACCCAAGGTTACTTTGTCCAGCAAAGCTGTCATATAGAATGGGAGGGCAGATAAAGTGCTTCCCAACTAAGGTCAAATTAAAGGAGTTCATCATTACCAAGCCCTTATTATATGAAATGTTAAAGGGACTTATTTAAGAAAAAGAAGATCAAAAGCTATGAACACTAAAATGAAAACAAACTCACAGTTATCAAAAACTAAACTTAAAAAACAAACAAACTGAGTAATCAATGAGAACAGGAAGAGAATCACAGAAATGGAGATCACATGGAGGGTTGTCAGGAGAATGGGGGAAAGGTATAGGGAATAAGTAGCATAAATGGTAGGTACCAAATAGTCAGGGAAGTTAAGAATAGTATAAAAAATGTAGAGGCCAGAGAACTTAAATGTATGGCCATGGATATGAATTAAGGGGGGGATAATGCTGGAGGGTGGTGGGTGCAGGGTGGAGGGGAATAAAGGGGGAAAATGGAATAACTATAATAGCATCATCAATCAAATACATTTTTTGGAAAAGAACTCACAAGGTGAAAAAAATGGCATCAGTCACAGTCTTGTTATCTACCCCATGTCTGCCTTCCTAATACTGGACATGGAGGGTGATAATGGAAACAGTTCACTTTTTCCCAGAGCCCACTCTGCAGCCCTTGTCATGAAGGGACAGTGACTGCAGAAGTTATACCACATTCATCACCCTGTGGCAGAGGGGCCTGGCTCCCTCTTAACTTCCAGCCTGCATCGATCCCTCCATGGTCTGGGGCCAGGCCCCCAACCACAGGTGCACTATCCTACCTAGCAGACAGATTGTGGAGCCAGAATGAGATAATACTGTAAGGATTTTGGGAAAATGTTCAAATTCCATGCAGTGATTTTGGCAGGTGCTCTTGTTTGTACTGCTGGACTGATACACAATCATTTAAATCTGCATGAGGATGCTCTGATTGGGATTGTGTGTGTTATGTGCCCCTCACATTGTCACAGGCTTTTTATGGAAGCTCCCAGAACATGACTTTCTCCCTGAAATGCTGCCTGCATATCTTTCCCCACCCCTGTGCCACCACCTCCCTTTGTCTGTCTGACACACTTAACTCAGCATTTGGACTGAGCTATCTCTGTTCCCTCTCTGGCCCATGGACAGGCAATCACTAGTGCTTGGCACCTTGCATGGGAATGCTCTGCATCCAGCCTGGCCTTCCTACTCAATAGCCTGGGGTTGTTGTAGGGCAGGACCTTGTCCTGTTCACTTTTTCAGCCCTGGTTCAGGTTATTTGCTCAGTGAATATTGAGCATAATGATGAGTGAATATCAAATAGTTGTCATGAAATATCAAATTGAAGTAGTAAAGTGAGTGGTTTCTTGGATATTTGCTATAAAACTTGTGAAGGAAACTCAACACCTAGCTTTTTATAAGTAATATAAATGCATGTGCATTATGTACACACATTAAAGGGGGAATCTTATCAAGTGCTGCCAATGTTATTACTGAAAGTTTCCAACTGAGGGTTCATAACCACATGACAGACCAGATGCTGTGACCTCTGTGTGAGAGGCAAGCTGCAAGAACTCACAACTGCTTGGATCATGCATTCAGTGGGATGCGGGCAGGAGTGCAGAACAAAAGGATTTCTTGATGAAGTGCATTTGGAAAGTTCTGCGTTAAATCTCCATGTATAAAATTTATCACAGTTAAAATGTCATATCACAATTTAGTGTCTAGGTGTCCTACTCTCTTTTCTATCTCGTTTGACCAATTTACTTATTTATGATTTTCAGCTTCTGCAGTGACATGGCACCTGGCTTCTTTCTCCAAGGGAAGTTCAACCCACAGCACAGTCCTTGACACGCTGCATTGGTTTGTGATCTACCTGGTGCAGGTATGCAGACCCTCCCTTAGAGTCCCACCCACCCTTTTGGATCGTGCCAGTGGATCCATATCCATTCCTGTTGTTCTTGTTGATTTCTGAGAACGGAATTTGTTCTGAGAAATAAAACTCAAGTGTCGGGAATGACCTTGATGACCTTGTCTTGCCTTCTTAGAAGTATGTGTTTACAGTATGACATTCAAGGTCCCTGAAGAGCCCTTCATCTTCTTTGTTACATGATAAACACGAATTAAGAATGCATTGTTAAGGGGAGAAGGGAAAGTCTGTGCTCACATGGTTCTTAAAATAATGAGACTTACCTACAACTCCATGGGAATCAAGTATATGATTCATATGTTAGTAAGTGTTGTGACTATTTATAAGTGTAACATCTGTAGTTCAAACTCCTAACAGAAAGATATAAACTCATGTTGTCCACACTTTGTCTAGGCCTAGACAAAGCTGAGTGCCAGATCATAAACCACATGGCTGCACATGCAAATTAATGGTCCCTTGATCTCTCAGGTTTTCTGAAAGTTATTCTTTTGGTATATCATGACATTACATAAAAAATACAGTATTTGACAGTTTTTTGATTAACAAAGTCTCTTGAAGAGAATATTCTGAAATGAGGTTCTCCTAAGATACAAGCCTGTATGTCAGGAGATTTAATTCAAGTCAGACTCCTTGGATGGGGGGGGTGTGTGTGTGTAGGGGGTTGTTAGAAAGGAATACTTTATTATGAGATTCACTGCTTTGCTGTATTTGACTTTTTAAATATTATTATGAATATGGTTGGCTCATTGAAATGCTGGTACAATTTAGAAAAGTTTCTCATCTGTATAAATCTTACTTTCAAAAGTAAATTGTAGCGGCTTCTGTGCTCACCCCACCCCCACCAAGAAAAAAAAAGTCTGTTGAAAACCACGTTAGGGTGGTAGCACAGACTGGAGACTTAATTAGATGTGAGACCTAGCTTTGCTGTTTAACTTACTACCTTGGGAATCATTTTTGTGCTTTTTAAAGAAGAGTATTATTACTTAATTCAGAAGAAAGGACAGGAGTGGGGAGGGAGAAGGGGAGAAGTGATCAGTTCACAATTGCAATGAACCAAATGCACCAGGTCAACTTTACTCTTAATGAAGCTTCAAGTAATGATGGCTTGTTTCCACGAGTCTCCAAAGAATTTCCTCCTACTTTCTGTGAGAGTCTGAAATCCATAATTAGGGTTTAACTTCCCTGATTTAAGGCAGATGTTGCAACTGGTCCCCTACGTATTCTGTCTCAGTTTGAGTATTTTGCAGCTTTTGGCCCACACAGAATTGACATGTATGCATTTTAAAAAATCACCAAATCAAAAAATCGAGAGTTCCCATAAAAAGCTGGCTTCCCAGTTATCTCTTTCTCTATAAATTGTGCTACAATTAAACTAATTCATTGGACCAGAAATCTTGTTGTCAGAAGAGACACCTCCCTGTCTTTACCATCTCAACACCTGACCCTGCAGATGCTCCAGAGCTCAGCTCTAACTCAGTGTCTTCAGCCCTCCCTGTGACAGGCACCGGTGCTGCAGCTACTTCCACAGAATGATGTCCACACTCAAGGGTGGAGCTGGGGCCTCAGAAGTTTTACAAAGCTCCTCAGGGGTTCTAATGTGCAGCAAGGTCTAGAGTCACTGCTCTAACACCTTCCTTTGTCTCTGTCTGCTGCCACCTCCCTCATCTACAACTGCCCTACATCATCTCCTTTCCATTTTTGTTCCTACTCAATCCATTCTCCAACAGCCAGGTAATTGTCTTTAGGTATAAAAGTATATGATCAGTTCCTGCTTAAACCTCTTCATTAACAAAGGGACAACAACTGATAATGATCCTTTATCCATTGGTTGGATAAAGATCCTGAGTTCAGGCTTCGTTGGAGGACCAAGTCATCGAGGCATGAAGTTTCTTGGGGACATGGGAGAGAAGGCATAACCGATGCAGCTGAGGATGCCCAGGCAGTTTGCTCCATTCCCTTCTCAGTACCTCCTGCTCCTCTGCTGCCCCAGGTGGTGACCCTGGCATACTGCGGACCTGCCCAGTGCCTGCTGCCAGTCAGGGTGATGATCTCTTGCACTATCAGCATTTTATAACTGGTCAGTGACATTATTGTAAGATTAATTTTATGGCACAGCTACCAGAGTTTATTAATTGTCACTCTTTTATAGTCTCATGATTCACTCAGCACTGTAAGTTGATATGGTAGATTTTTAGGCAGAATAACAGGATTTGGGGCTTTGTCAGGGTAGGGTTATAGCTGGCATCTTGTCACCTGCTGCTCAGACATATAGAACTTCCTTTCACCACTGAGAAATGTCAATCCAGTAACTCATCTGAGCTACCACAGAGACTCTGTCTTGTCCCACAGCGACCACTGAGAGACTCCATGGACTTGCTTTAGGTGGTGAGAGTTCTCCTTTAGACTCTAATCTATAACTAGATGTGGAAAGGAAAATGATAAGTTATCATCAGAGTGTTTTCATCAAAAAGGACATCCTTGGAGGTTTAGTGATGTTATTTTAATCAGTTTTAAAAGAAATCAGTAAATGCAAGGTTCGTGGAAGCTGAGTAGGAACTTGGGTCCATGTCAGCACCCCTTGTGTACAGCAGAGTCAACTTGTATTTCCTACTGGTGACAACATTTGTCTTTAGTATAAAAGCTTCAGTGTTTCACCAATTATATTGCAAAAAGTATAGAAATGCATAGGGCATTCAGGTGATGCAGACCAATAAAGATGCTATAAAAACATAGTTACCTAGGAATTGAATTCATGCCTGAGGCATAGCTACCTTCTTTACCATAAATTATTTTCATTAATGAAGCTAAAGTGTGTTAAAGGACCCAATTCACCCAAGTGATAAGCCTGTTCAGAGCTACCCTTTCATTTATGAAAACAGTTGGTATTTTAATCTTTCTCCAAAATATTTATTTTGGGGGAAAATGGAGAATACAATACACAGAGAGGCACAAGCACACCTCCCCCTGGACATCCCTGGAGACACAGCACAAGGCGGGGCTGTTTACTGAGAGGCCCCGGGTTTCTTTCTGGACTCGGGTGGACTGGCCTTGAGCACAGTCTTCATGGTGGCGAGTGGAGCCGTAAGAAGCCCAGTTTAGGACTGCCTTTGAGGCATTCAAGCAGCAAACCTTTCATCACTTAGACTTCTGCATCAGTACAAGAAATGCTACTGAAATAATATACCACCTTATTTTCCCCCTAAATTTCTTATCTCTTTTGAGTCTGTGGGTTCAGTACAGGGGAAGATTAAAATCTGCTCAAAATCCACCACATTGCCACCACACAAAACAGCTACTGAGGGAAAATTAATAGTGTCTGAAATGAACCTTGGGTTAAGTATATTTCACTTTGCATTTTTCACTAGTGTTTTCATTTTTCCTTAACTACCTTTAATTAGAGACTCTCTTCATTGACCTGCAATTGGTTCAGATTCATTTAAAAACTCTAATGTGTAGGGTGGATGTGTCCTGTGGGTATTACAAGGCAGACACAATATGCCAGTTTGTGATATGGAGTTGGTTGTGAGGATTTGTATTATTTTATATTAATACATGAAATGGCCCCCCAAAAAAATAGTAAGTATCTAATTTGTCATAGATACTTACTATTGTATCAAACCTTTTCTGGTTCTTGATACTGCTCTGGCACATTATGTTGACTTTTGAGAATGACTATTTTGGAACAAAACATATATTTTTTAGGATGCTCCATGCTTGGGTCATATTCTTAAACTTTAATAAATATCTGTGTAATGAGTGGATGAATAATTCAAATGCATTTTAATTTTAGACACAAGTGAATGAAATTATACCAAAGCTAGAGCTAACTTCACCAATGAACTAGATACATAAAATATAGAGCAATACATGATAATTCATTAGATCAGAGACTGTCTGGTGTGTTCTGTTAGAGCAGAGAGATGGCTATTGCTTTTGAAGAATTTGGACAATGTCAAAAGACCAGAACGCTAATGCTTAGTTTGGTAGCAAATCCTGGTTCTACTAAGGCAAGGCTGTTTGTTCCCCTGTCCTCCTTCACCAATGTTTTCATCTTTGAAGTTTTATTTCTGTCATGGAACAGAGGTGTTCAAGTCTAAAGACTCCTGATTGAGGGGACTTGTCTCTCACCACTCACTGGAATCATGGAGACAGCCTTCCAGAAGGTCAGCACTGCAGTGTGCTGTAGATACTGGTATGGCACACTGAGCAGCTTCCAGAGGTGTCCAGTGTGGTGAGTGACACGTCACCCAGATATGTTCCCAGGCCTCCATCCACTTATCCCTTAGTTCTCTGACTTTTCTTGGGAAAGCTCAAATATAATAAAGACATTGTGCTTTATGTTGCTTCACTTTTACATTTTAGAAAAAAGGTGGTGGTCCAAGCTCATCTGTCCGTCTTAACAGCGACATCAAGTTATTTTCTTGACAGTGTAAAATTTCACTTGAATTTAAATTGCATTCTTAGTAGAACTATATACTGTCCTCAGGGAACAATTAATCGAATGTATTTAGGATCTCTAAATCATATTTGCATACAGGGAAGTTTTAAAAAATAAACTGGTTTTATTTATCAGAATATTAGTAATATGATCATTGATAACTGATGACAAATGTTCTGACATCGATAATTTCCCTACAGTTAATTTGGTCATATCAGTGTTCAAACATGTTTTTCTTTATATTATTAGCTTTCTTCTCTTCAATATTTTTATCTTCTACCCTTTACTTGTTTTTATTTATGTATCTGTACTATAAAAAAGATGTTAGATGGGTTATAACAAGAATAAAATATAATTATAAATAAAAAGGGCTTCTGTTGTGAGTGGCACACGTAGGGCAGCTTGATTGCTCTACGTGCGGAATCAACATCAAGAGATTTTGGAAGCATAGTTTTTTGGTACCTGGGCAGCTAGTGATCATTGGTCCTAGTACCCTTGACATATTTAAATATATATATATATATATTTATGAAATAGAAAATTAATAGCAGGACAGATATGAATTAAACTGAAGAATCAAGAGACAAGTATTAGTCCCAATTTGGGAGATGCCAGGACCTGCCATTGCTGCTCTGGATCCTCAGACTCGACTCTATTTTTCTTGGCAGCTAAAGCAAAATTTAGTTAATAATCTTGATATGGAAAAATAAACCCTGAAGAGAATCAGAGCTTTGCCTGACATTAAAGTATCCATCCTGTAAGAAGAAAAAATATGCACCTGGTGGGACTGGAGGAGAAAGAGTGCTTCCGAGACAGTGGGGCCCAGAGCACGGCCCCTTCGGTGGCACCCAGGGTCTCGGCCACGGGCTCAGACCAAAGCTCACAGCAGCGGGGATGCAGTACATGTGTCCTGACTATGTGTGTGTGTTGTCAGCCTATTTTACTTACATTTGTAACCACATTTCAGCTAATTGTTTAAAGAAACCCAATGAAGTCAGGATTTTATGTGTTGAAATCCATTGACCTTTAACCTCACTGGGCCTAGAGGCCTTGATTTTGTCTTCTGTTCTCTATCCATTGTCAGAATTAGATTTCCAGTGTTTTGTGGCATCAAGTTAAAACTGTACTTATAAAATTGTCTAGGTTCACATAAAAGTGAATATAGTTTTATTGTTTCAAATTCTGTAGTTTATTTTATCAACATAAAATTGTGTGCTTGCCTAACACTGTATGTATTATATTGACTACTTTTGGATATATATTTTTTATATTTTATTACTCTTCAAGCTTTAGAAAAATGAATGAGTCTTTATATTTTCTTTGAGAACACTGAACAAAGTAAACTTCTGTTTATTTTACTAAATAAGTTACTATATTAATGGAAAAACTTTACATCATTGTCCTACTCTTGAAAAATACCTAATTTTAAATCTTCTGTTAAGTCCATGGCCCATGGCAATATGAAAATTGTCCTGATGAATCCTCATAAAAGCATGGCACACAATCTGATCATTTCAAAAGGGAAGAAAATGGGAATCACATATTTTGCAAGTGGCAATCTATAACATAGTTAGAAATACCTATGCATGAATTCTGGCCTTAAAAGATTAAAAAAACAGCTTTCAATATTGAAAACCAATGGAAATAGACCTGTAAGAAAAGATGAATCATCAGTTAACAGCCCTGTCCTATGTTAACAAATAACTTATTTACAAACACCACATTCAAAGTATGTATTAAGACAATGAGACAAATAGAACCAAGTAGAGTAGCCCAAATCTCACATTTATATCATTCTTTCATTAGTTTCCTAGGCCTTTGAGCATGCTGTTAACTTCTGGTAGCAATACATCTAATTTCTATAAAAGACACAAAAATTTGAGAGCCTGTCTCAGAATAATAAACAAAATGTCACCATGGCATTAGTGCAAACCCTTAGGCTCTAAAGGCCGCCTCTCCCCAGGGCGATTGTGCCCACAGGGGACATGAAATGAGGTCTGGAGCCCTGCTTGGTTGTCACATCTGATGGGGGAGTGTGTGGCACCTGGTGGGCAGAGGCCCAAAGTTCGCAGGATGCCACCCCCACAGGAGTTACCCAGACCAAATGCTCCTGGTGGGGAGATGGAGAGACTTCTGTAATTAGTGCCTAGAAGAGAATAGTCAGTAACCAGTGAAAGGGTACAAGTGCAAATGAGAAAGGGAGTGTATGGAGGCTGTGTGACTACCCTGAGGCAGGGGCTTCGGGGAGACAGACTGGAGGCCTTGGGGCATGGTCCAGAGAGAGGATGGCCTCACCTAAGGGGCTCTGGCGAGATGTCCGTGGAAGTGTCTTAATGCAAGATACGTTGTCCGCCCTCAGAAATACCATGCTTTGCCCTGGCTGCTATGGCTCAGTGGACTGAACTCAATCCTGCAAAGCAAGGTGTCAGTGGTTCGATTCCCAATCAGGGCACACGCCTAGATTGCAGGCCAGGTCCCCAGTATAGGGGGCCTGTGAGAGGCAACCACACATTGATGTTTCTCTTCCTCTCTTTCTCCCTCCCTTCCCTTCTAAAAATACATAAATAAAACCTTAAAAAAAAAGAAAGAAAGAAATACCATGCTCTTTTGTACAACCAGATGTAGGGGGTTGTCATTTCCATTTCAGTGTCTGTCTGTGCCTTGGGTTAGACTGTTTCCTAAAGCTGGGCTGTTGCCACTTGCCCCCCGCTTCGAGACCCCAACCAGGCCCTGGGGCTCTACTATTTAAGGATATATATTTAATTTCTCTGAGCTTCAGTTCTTTCATCTGTATGAATGAAAATGACATTTCCTGGGATTGTCATGAGGCATAAATGAGTATCTGCTGCAAAGCGAGTTCTTATACATGATGTTAACCCCTCAGCCTCCTTTAAGAGGTGTTCTAAATTTGTTTCCTGAAGAGAGAGGCCCATGTGTGGTGCTTTGTCGTCTTCAACCCAAAATAGTGCAAACACATCCATCATGAATGCCCCTGCTCTGCTTCTCCCGTATTCTCAAAAGTTTGTTCTGACTTCGACTCCTCCCCCTCCACGGCCCTGCAGAGGCCACCTCCGCAGGGAAATAGGTGTACTGTCATTGCTCCTCAACCGTCTCTCTGCCACCAGGTGTTTCGGGGTGTTTTGGTCCCCCAAAGTGCTTTACCATACTGGTTTTCAAAAAAGGTTCAATGATGATTCTTTAACTTTATTCAAACTGCATTATCAAATTATCAATACAGCAATACTAACATTAACACTTAACGTTTTAGATGCCATGTACTTGAATGCTAAGTTTATTAAAGTCGACTAAGCTCATTGTGCATATTTATTGGTAAACATTCCTCTTCCTTTAGGAATAATAACATCATATGTTGATATATCTATGGTTTAAATGTGCTTCCAGACAGGAAGTCGTATAGGGTAGTGGGTATGGACATATGCTTTGCATTGGGCAGCTCAGGGTCCAAGTCCTATATTAAAACTTACCTACTGTGTGTCCCTATTGCCTGACTTATCTTAGCTCTGCCTTCCCATTCTGCCCATGAGGGTAGTTGTGACCCCTTCATGGACAGACAGACTGTGTACACAGCGAGAGGAGGTATATAGAGGGTTTGCTCTGTGCCTGGGCATAGCAAGCGTTCAGAGGATGGTGATTTTAATTTAGACCTCACAGAGGCTCTACTGGTTCAATTTTATGTCAAAGTGGGGTAGGGAGAAAAAAAAAACTGATTTCCACAGGGATTGTGAGGTGTCTTGCCTCAAGTCACAAAACTTCAAAGGGTTGGAGTGACCTAGCACTGCCTCCCGCTCCTGTGCCGCTGGGGGCCAGATTGAGTTTTACATCCTCTACTATGTCTGAAACTTGTTAAGTGCTCCAGAAACAGCAGGTGATAAGACAACTTGAAGAATTCCTGTGAGGAATAGAAGTTGTGGATGAGCACACTGAGAGTCCTCGAGCCCACCGTGACCCTGAGGTGCGCAGCTCACAGCCAAGGGCGCAAGTCCTGTGTCTCAGGGCTGACAGGAGTGCCGCGTGTGCACACACACTGGACACTTGCATTTGTTAAATGGAGGAGCATTACTAATGGAGAATTGTTTAAATTAAACACTGTTAAGTTTTTAAAAGTATTTTATTATCATTGGTGTTATTTGACACTAATATTTTGGAAAGAACATATGTCTTAGAATAGGTTTATATCTTAAAGTCTTTAACTGTATTCTCTTCTATTTTAGTATAAAATTCTACAGTTACATCAATTCTTCCCTTAATTTCTAATTCTCTTTTTCTTTTTTTTGTTTTTAAGTATATTTTATTGCTTATGCTATTACAGTTGTCCCATTTTTTTCTCCCCTTTCTCCCCCTCTGCCCTGCATGTCCCCTTTCTACAAATCTCCCCTTCTTAGTTCATGTCCATGGGTCCTAAATATAAGTTTTGTGGCTTCTCCACTTTCTATACTTAAACTCCCTCTGTATATTTTGTACGTACCAATTATGCTTATTCTCTGCAGCTTGCCTCCCATTCTCTCCCTTCCCTCTCACCACTGATAACCCTCCATGTGATCTTCATTTCTGTGATTCTCTTACTGTTCTCATTGATTGCTTAGTTTTTTTTAATTCAGTTATTGATAGTTGTGAATTTGTTGTCATTTTAGTGTTCATAGTTTTTGGTCTTCTTTTTCTTAGATAAGTCCCTTTGACATTTCATATAATAAGGGTTTGATGATGATGAACTCCTTTATCTTGACCTTACCTTCCCTTCCTTTCTAAATGACAGCTTTGCTGGATAGAGTAATCTTGGGAATAGGTCCTTGCCTTTCATGACTTTGAATGTGTCTTTCCAGCCACTTCTTGCCTATAAGGTTTCTTTTGAGAAATCAGCTGCTAGACTTATGAGACCTCCTTTGTAGGTAACTGTCTCTTTTTCTCTTGCTGCTTTTAAGATTCTCTCCTTATCTTTCATCTTGGGTAATGTAATTGTGATGTGCCTTGGTGTGTGCTTCCTTGGGTCCAACTTTTTTAGGACTCGCTGAGTTTCCTGGACTTCCTGGAAGTCTATTTCCTTTTACAGACTGGGGACATTCTCCTTCATTGTGTTTTCAAATAAGTTTTCCATTCCTTGCTCTTCCTCTTCTCCTTCTGGCACCCCTATGATTCAGATGTTGGAACTTTTAAAGTGGTCCCAGAGGTTCCTAAGCCTCTACTAATTTTTTTGAATTCTTGTTTCTTTATTCTATTCCAGCTGGGTGTTTATTTCTCCCTTTTGTTCCAAATTGTTGATTTGAGTCCCAGTTTCCTTCCCTTCACTGTTGGTTCCCTGTGTATTTTCCTTTATTTCACTTTGTATGGCCTTTATTTTTTCCTTTATTTTGTAACAGTACTCAACCATTTCTGCGAGCATCTTGATTACCAGTGTTTTGAACTCTGCATCTGATAGGTTGGCTATCTCTTCATCAGCTTAGTTGTATTTTTTCTGGAGCTTTGATCTGTTCTTTTACTTGGGCCATTTCTTTGCCTCTGTGCACCAACTAAGTTGCAGGGGGTGGAGCCTTGGGTATTCACCAGGGTGGGGCAACCCACTCCACTGAGTGGTGGTGCTCTATGTGGGGGAGGATTCTGAGAAGGAACAATGCTGCTTGCTTGGCTCTCACTTCACTTTCTGTCACTTCCTTCATTTCCCATAAGCAAATTGGGCCATTTCAGGTGCTGATTCACCGATTCCCAGGTGAACAGATTTGTGTACATTCTAAGACCCCATGGGTCCATCTAATGAATTCTACTATGTGGCTTAAAGTTTCTACCACTGCTATGAACCCCACAGGTTTTTATAGCTAGAGGTTTTGAGGCTTTAATTTCCTTATTCTGGAACCCTGGGTTGTTCAGTCTGTCTTGCTCCCCAGTTGTTCCTCTGGGCTTATCTGCCTGCAAGTGTTGAAACACGCAATCTACCATCCACCCCATTGTTGCCTTTCTCCTCCTTGGCTTCTTGTCTTTGCCCCACCTACCAGTATGGATGAATGTTTCTTATTTAACTCCTTGGTTGTCAGACTTCCATACAGTTTAATTTTCTGGTAGTTCTGGTTATTTTTTGTTTTTAAATTGGTTGTTACGCTTCTTTTGGTTATGCCAGGAAGCGAAATGTATCTACCATTTCCTCCATCTGGGCCAGATTTGATTTGATTTTTCTTGTTTATAAACAAGTAGACATTGTTTTATTAATATTTTTAAAGATTTTTTATTTTCCTATTTTGAGAGGGGGAAGGGAGGGAGAAAAAGAGAGAGAGAAACATCAATGTGCAGTTGCTGGGAGCTGTGGCCTGCAACCCAGGCATGTGCCCTGACTGGGAATCGAACCTGCGATGCTTTGGTTCGCAGCCCGCGCTCAATCCACTGAGCTATGCCAGCCAGGGTGTTTTCTTAATATTTTAAAAATATTAATTATTTTAAGATTCTTACTGAAATCACATAAAACTTTGCTGATTTGTACTAACTTAATAGAACATCAAGACTTATAATGTTTTTTGTTTTTCCTGTTTTATACATAGTATATAACTCAAATTCAAGGAACAAAGTATTGATAGTATTGCTTTTAAAGAATCTGTTATGAGGTGAAAGAAATGATACTCACAAAGGATAACAATTCCCAGGAACCAGAAAGCACTAACGTTCTTTAACCATTTCGTGTTCTTAGGATAGTTCATCTTGCACTGCAGTCTCATTTGTTCTTGTTGAAATCTGAATTAAAAATACATCACTTTGGTTCCAGGATTATGATAAATTCACCATTGATTAAGTCACAATTAAAGATTTAGTTCCAAGACTGAAAATTGAAGACAATAATTTTAAAATGCACATATATGCATGTATATATACTGCTATTTTGTTTTATATGTCACATCATTTTATTTTAAAATAATATAAACCTTTCCCAGTCTCTCCAATGAATTTTTTTTTTAAGATTTTATTTATTTATTTTTAGAGAGGGAAGGGAGAGGGGGAGAGAGAGAGAGAAACATCAATGTGCGGTTGCTGGGGGACATGGCCTGCAACCTAAGCATGTGCCCTGACTGGGAATCAAACCTGCGATGCCTGGTTCACAGCCCGAGCTCAATCCACTGAGCTACGTACGCCAGCCAGGGCTCTCCAATGAATTTTTAATAACAAGGTGAAAATGTGATTTGCTTCAATGTTACTACTTTGTATTGTTGTAAAATACAGAATGGGATTTTTCTCCATTTATTTTTCTTTATGGGAGGATTCCCTACTGAAGTGCCACAGATTTAAGATGCAGGAGGAATGATAAGAAATAAAACACTGAGGGGCCCAGTCCTTGCCTCAGCTCTGAGCACTTCCATTGTGCCCAGAAGGGTGTGGGTTGAGGCTTAGGCTAAATAAACATTTGCATAAAAAGATGATAAGAATATGAATAAAAATGTAAATTTCTCTGACTAGAGTGCTTTTTTAAGTGAAAAAATTATAAAGTGCTAGGGCTTCTGAAGTAGATTTTTGATAATGCTATAGGTTAAAAAATAAAATAAAATTGGTCCCCAAATTAGTTAAACTATTGAGTACTGGAATTGCTTATACTTCATCATCCTTGCACTGGGTATACAAAGAGATGTCCTAAACCTGAGATGTTGACTGTGCACTGTGTGTCCTACAACCTGATCGGCATTCAGGTCATCACAGTAGTAAAGCAGAGAGGCTGTTCCTTCATAGGGTTAAATTCCAGAAGGCACAGAGGAAGCACAGAGCTATGCATGCACAGATGCAGTGTCCAGGGAGATCAGTCTCATTACGTGTATGAGAGTATGTTAAGGCAGCAGAGAATTGTGCCCGGAAGGAGGTGGAGGGGCAATGTCCTTTAACAGAGAGTGTTCAAGAAAGTCTTTTCTTGTCAGTTCACACTGGAAGAGGGACTGGAAGAAATACTCTCAGGGAAGCAGCCTTGCACAGGCCCTGAGGTTGGACTGTGCCATAGTTGCTGGGGGAGACCTAGAGGTGCCCACAAACCTTGAGGAGAGGGCAGAACAGTGGTGAGAGGGGGACTCACATTAGCAAGGCCATGCAGACCTTGCAAGGACCTTGAATTCTATGCTTAGTGGCCTGGGAGCCATTGGAAAACTGGGCAAAAGAGTGACCTCATGCAAGCATGTTAGAAGGGTCGTTGTGACTTCTCTGCAAGGAAGAATAGTTGGGGAAGGAGCCATACTCCATCAACAGTGCATGAGAGCATGAGGAGGGCAAGTAAACAGTCCTGTCTCTGCACTGCCACACCTAGCTGTAAGGATGGCAGCCGTGTGGCCAACTAAGTGTCTGAGGGATTTATGATTCCAAGAAAAGGGAGAATATGAGTAGATACAGGTATCCTCCACAAGACAAGACATGAAGTAAGAGGGCCTTGTTTGTGGAGGGGAGGGCATGAGTTCAGATTTGCACAGGAAGAACAGGAGAAGCTTCCATGAACTCCACATGGAGGGAAAGGGCTCCTAGGAGGTCTGTGCTGAAGCTGTCTAATGGGAGAGGATTTGTGGATATTGCTCTCTGTCAGTGCAAGGCCTGGGAGTGAGAACATGCAAAGTGAGGCGAGTCAGGAACCCTAGGGGCTGCCCAGGCTTCTAAGCCCTGTGCTGGAACAGACATGGAGTGTCACCTGACCCTCAGGGAGAGAGGTGCTATTGAGTGGAGTTCCTGTCTTCTTCAAAGTCAGTGCATTTTCTTTTTGCTCTAACACCCAGCATCCCTGGGATTCACATTCCAATGTGTACCTCCGACTTAATGTGAAAGCAAGTTTCTGGAGACATAATACTTGAAATTGCTGAATTGATCCCAGCTAGGCAAAATAATCACCAAAAGAAAGGACTACATTAACATAAATTGAGCATATTTCATGCAAAAGTCCTTTCTCATCTTAGGAAAAAAATCATTTAAAAATAGAACTTTGGTTCTCAAAAATTATCCCTTATAGGAAATAATTTTCTCTCTGCTTTGAAAAGGACCATTGTTTAAGAGTTGATATGGCTCTGGCCAGGTAGCTCAGTTGGTTGTGGTTATCATCCCATACACCAAAGGTGAACCTGTTCGATCCCCAGTCAGAGCACATCCAGATTGATGTTTTCTTCTCTCCCTTTGTCTCTCTTCACCCCTCCCTCTGTCCTCTCCTTCCTGTCTTTCTAAAATTAATAAACACTTCCTAGGACGAGGATTTAAAAAATAAATAAGTAAAAAGGTTGCATATGGTTATTTTTGTTAGTATTCCTAAATATTCAAAGTGTTTGTGTGACAGGTGGTGGCTGAAATTTTTAAATATACTTTTATTATTAATTCATTTGGTCATAACAAAACACCTCAGCATATGTATGTGTATATAGTAACCCAAGAGAAAGGAACGCAGCAAGTTGGGATGCTACAGAGTGTCTGAAGTTGAAATAGTTAAGCTCTTGGGACCTCAGCTGAAGGCAGCAGGAAGTGAAATCGCTCAGAGAAGTTTGCCAGGCATGGATGGGGTCATCAGGAGCTTCCCTCTCAGTGGAAGCCACGCTGGGACTGGAGAATCAGAGATAGTCCTCTTCCAGGGACAGATGGGATTGTCCAGGGTCACAGAGTGGGAGCTGGGCAGTGAGGGGCAGGGAGGGTCAAGCCCAGACCTCCACGAGGCAGGGATGTCATCCTAAACTTGCCGGAGCCCATCAGACTTGAAAAGAGTGTTACTGGTAAGGGTGATTAAGAACTTTTAAAGGTTTGCTTCTGAGAGTAATTTTTAACAATATTATGAATATACCTTGTGTTTGCTTAAAGAATTTCCCCTTACTCATATGTTGTTATAACATTGTCTTGACTCTTATCAAACAAAGAAAAAGAAAATAATTTAAAGGTCAGAGCTTAAGCTTTTCATTATTTAGCTAAGAGACAGAGAATATATAGTCCATGTGTTCAGTTTAATTTAAATAAAATGTCAGCCCAAGGGCGTAACTACTCAGCAATTATCTGCAGATAGCTTTCAGTGACATTAAGCTGTGTCCCTCATGTCTAGCTGAGGGTCCCATCATACTGTAATTCATCCATTTGAAGTTTTAAATATTTTTCCTAGGGAGAAAATAGCCAATCATACTTTTAAATGAATTTAAATGTTTTATGTGGTATTAATCTTTTCTGTTCAGTCTGTGCATGTTCATAGTGGGTGAGATGTCTCTCTCCATATTTTGATGTAAAATAGAATGTTCACTCCTAGATCTCCTAGATCTCCTAGACCAAGGTGGGAAGGGATCACAGCCCCCCTGGGGCACACCATTTGAGGGTTCCCCCAAGATCCAGTGGAAGGAAGGATCAATTGTGAATGAAATCAAAGAGTACTTATTTCAATGTGTTGACAAGGATTCTGAGTTAAGAGGCTCCAGGGAACACAACTATCTCAAAATAAATTTGCAGTTTCAAATGTCATCAGATTTTAGGGCAGTTCCCTGCAGGCTAGTTTCCTGAAATCTGTCCCAGGTTCATTCCCTCGCATCTGAAAGGTAGTCTCTGTTTTAGGTATTTTAAACAAAACAGAAACATCTTCCAGATAAATATTCAGAGGCTGGAATCAGTCAGGCTGAGGGGAAAGAGGTGTCATCTGCCTTTTGAAGAAACTGGCCTTGTTGACAATGGTGCCATTCGTCTTGCAGAGAATTTTTCACGCATGTGGACCAAGCAATCACGGGCTGGGAGGTGTTTCTACAGAGTTTAAGATAATCGAGGGGCAAAAATCAACATTCCAGAATGTAAACTCTAGAGATATTTGTGGCAAAAATAATTGCAGGCTTGTGGTTACAAGTTTGAAAGACAGACTTTGTTGGAATAAGAAACAGCAGCTGAGGGGAAGAGTGGACCACTCTGGTTTGCCTTTGTCAGCAAACTTTCAGGACAGCAAGGGACCCTGCCACCCTGCTCAGTCCTAGTGGGACCTACTGAATACTGGTTCCAACTCAAAGGGAGGCTTGGTGTTTGCAGAGGGTTTGGAGGATAAGCACAGAGATGAGTGGCAGGACAGAGGCTGGAAACATTTGGAAAACAGAGCTCATCAAGAAGGACTGACGCAATCAGTGACTCTTACGAGAAGATGGAGGTCAGAGGACAAAGGTCAGAGGACAAAGAAGACAGCAGCCTCAGGTGGGAGAGCTTCAGGGAGAGCTTCACCGAGAATGGAGGAAGGGTTTCTCCACTGGGAAATTTGCAAAAGAGCAAAAATAGGATCTGAAAGTTGTGAAGTTTTTGTTCAAAGGATTAGGATCAGGAGAAGATATATTTTCACCTATTTGTTTTGGTTTTAGTAAATTCGGACCCCACATTGACTCCTTAATCCTTTTTAGCCATTTCTATGAATTTGTTTATGTATTCCAAAGAAATATGTCTTAAGTAAACATATTTAGGAAATCAGATCATCAGGTCGCGTGCAGGGTTTATATTTCCAGTCTCAAATATGGCTTCATAAGAAAAGTATTGATTACAGCTTTCAGCTCGCTACAAAATCATGGCCACGTACTTCAAAATAGGCTCTCTCTCCACCACCTCATTACAATAGTTCTTGGACTTTTCAGAGTGCCGTGGGTTGACTTGTGGTTTCCCAAATGTACATATTGAAGCCCTGACCCTCAATGTGATGTTAGCCAGAGATGGCTAACATCAAGGTTAGGATCTAATCAAGGTTAGAAGAGCTCATAAGGGTGTGCTCACCCCATAGGCTAGGTGGCCTTATTAAAAGAAGAAGGAAACAAGCCTGGCTGACGTAGCTCAGTGGATTGAGCGTGGACTGCGAACCAAAGCATTGCAGGTTCGATTCCCAGTTAGGGCACATGCCTGGGTTGCAGGCCATGGCCCCCAGCAACCGCACATTGGTGTTTCTCTCTCTCTCTCTCTCTCCCCCCCTCCCTCCCTTCCCTCTCTAAAAATAAATAAATAAAATATTTTTTTAAAAAAAAGAAGAATAAAACAGCTGTCCCTCTCCTCACCTCCCCAACAGAAACCAAGTCCACTGGAACCCTCATCTTGAACTTCAAGGCCTCCAGAAAAATAAATGTCTGTATTTTTGAGCTACCCAGTGTCTAGCATTTGGTTAGGGCAGCCCAAGCAGACTATCACACAAATGGACGTTTGCTCACAGTCAAAGTCAAAATCTCACAGTCAAAATCTCATTTGTCTTAAGTTTGTTTACTTTTTAAGATTTTATTTATTCATTTATTTATTTAGAGATAGGGGAAGGAAGGGAGAACAAGGGGGATGGAAACGTTGATGTACAAGAAAAGTTGCCTCTCACATATCCCCAACCAGGGACCAGGCCTGCTGCAACCCAGGAAGGGAATCCAACCAGTGACCTTTCACTTTGTGGAATGACCCAAAACCAACTAAGCCACACTGGCCAGGGCTTAAGTTAGTTTTAATTAGAAGAAACCTTAGACATTAGAGAAGTCTTTCCTCCTAATCGTCTCTGTAGAGGTGAGGGGTGGGAGAATCCGTGATACTGGGAGTAAGATGAGTATGAAGGGAAAGGCTTGACACGGGACCATCTTACCAGTTTCTCAACAGAGTGAAACAGAGACTTAGGTCATGCCTTCCGCAGGAAATGCCCGAACACCTTTTAAGTCAGACTCATTTGAAGCCTTGGTGATATTAGATTAGGGTATTAAACTTAGAGGAATTCCTTTGTTTCATACCTGGTGGAGTGTATTTTTCCAATATGAATAAAAAAATTGGTTAGTCTCTGGTCTCAATGTAAATAACAGAAAGCAATATTTCAGAGATGCTTTTCAATTGCTTTTTGACATAGTAATAATTAACATTAAATATGTGTATTGAGAAGCAGTGTTCTTCTATGCTATTTATATGATGTGCAGGTTTCAAACCTAAAGGTATCTATGAACTTTTTAGAGAATTAAGAACAAAAGGCAATACTCAGAAAATTGAAATATAATCAGACAAGATTTGCATATCAAAACCAGTTGGAGACTTGTGGTTGGCAGCTGAAGACTAACTGATCTGATGCTAATACCCCAGTCTAGTTGGAATTCAGCTGAGGAAGTCACAATTAGGAAGAGAGCTGCTCTTAATATTACTTGGAGATGTGGGACTTGAACTTAACTATGTTTTCTTCTAGGATATCATCACTGTTTAAGACATTTTGTTCTCAAATTCAGGTAATCATAAAGATGAGAACAGTTCATTAAATGTCTTGCTTGAAGGAATGAATGCCCAGAATGAAAGGCTGGCATGAATAATGAATAGATGTATAACTCTAAGAACTAGTCCAAACACCAGAAGCTGTAATTGAATGTAGGAAACTTTTAATGACACTACATGAATTCAATACAATCTGGCAAATTTAGAGAATCTTCAGGCTTAGATTTATTGAGCCATAGATGTTCCTAGGATTTTGCATTTATTATTTCTCTTTTCCTCATAGCAATCTTCCTTTGAGGTAGGCACTGTGATCATCATGCCCATTTTTCAGATGAGGAAGTTGAGGGCTGAAAGATATGTGCTGAAGTGTCAGGGATAGGAGTGGGGACTCAGAAGCCTGAGGCCATCACTCTCCTGGTCTGTCCTGCCTCTCCACCAGTTCTAACCTGTGTACAGTCCAGACTACCTCCTGTGAGCACTCGACCTCTTAAAGTAGTCCTGTTCACAAAGACCCAGGCAGATGCAGAACCAGAGCCCTGTGGCTGCAGTGAAGACAACTTCACGTTACTGAGATATGAAGCCCCATCATGAGTGCGGGGTCCTCTGCTGCTTCATTTTCCACCACACCCTGGGGGATCCCCTGGGTCAGAAGGATATGGCAAACCCCTTGTCACAGGTCAGAGGGAGTTCAACCCAATTGGTTGTCTGATTGTACCTCTACTTTTGCACAGTGGCCTTGAGAGAATGAGCTTTTATGTTCTGAGTCTCCAAACTTGGGGTAGACATTCCAAGAAGTAAATAGCAGTCTTTGGCGTTGTTGGGTAAAATGCTTATGGAGTGTACATTAAATCTTGCATGATGACAAGTTAAAATATTTTTTTTTGGTTGGTGTTAGAATGCTAGAGATTTCCCTCCCACTGTTTTAGGAATATTTTATTTTATTTCATTTATTTATTTCATTTACCTTGAAATTCTAGGTTTAAAAATCAAAGGAATTAAAATATCCTAGTCTCTTGCACATGAATGAGTATATGAAAATGGAATTGAAGACAACATTCTGAGTCATCATTTATCTTTTAACATGAACTAAACATTCAAAAATTATCACACTAACCTTGCTCTGCACCTTCAACCTAAAAAATACAGTATCCTTAATTTTAATAATATATACAGCTAACTGTATAATATGTATGGCTTACTACAAACTACTTTGACTTTCATCAAGTATTTTTGCTATGCTACAGACCAAAAGAAAACAAAACCAAAACAAAGCATAGAAATGATGATGTAGGTAAAATTGGATGTGATTAATACAGAATATCTCTATTTTACTTTTAGAAACTTCTGTGTAAATTTTGTTAGTTTCCTACTGTGCACAGGATTAACAAAGTGAAATAATATTTTATAGCTTGTTGTTATTTAGGAAAAGTTAGTTTACTGCCCTGACATATTGATATTAGTGGCATACCTATCTTTTCTGACTTTCACAGGAAGTCTGGGAGATCTTCGGGGACACCGACTCCACCAGCACTTGAGCTCTGTGGTCTACTGCTATCGTTAAGTGTTAAAATGCAAGGGCTGCCATTTACTCCATGAGCTGTAGTGATAAAAATTCAAAATTATCTTCTTAGAATTTTTAAAACTATTATTACAGTTGTATGCACTGACTTTCTTATTCAGAGTATGCTTATTTAGAGGAAATAATAAAGAAAAGTACTCACTTAAAATTATTTTTAAAAACCAGATAAAATATTTTTATTGTCTTAGAAATATTTCACATTTGCTATTCTAAAATTGTATTTTGAACTAGACTTTCAGTTATTTAACTTCTTATCTTTGGGAAATATGCTAGAAAATATGCACAATTTGAGTGTCCTAATTTTTCACCTCACAATAATTTATCTTGATTTCTGCTTTTTTTTAAAATAAATGGGTTACCTGGTAGGCATCATAATGAAAGAGAAGCATTATCTCCAAATTCAACACTTTCCATGTTGTGCTGACATATTCTTTCTTCAGAATATTATTTTCAACACAGATTGTGAAAGCCAACTCTATCCAATAAAGTAGCAGAAAATACATATTTGGGTTTGAAGCCTGAGAACATGATTTCTGGTCCTAACTTTGCTTGTTGCTAAGTGTCTGGCCTTGGGTTAGACGCTTACCCTGCTGAAACTCCAGGGTCTTCATCGTTCAATTAGAGATAATGATACCTGTCCTGTGGCTCATCTGGAAATCTCATTTCAAAAAAATAAGTGCTATTTCTGTAAGCTGTAAAGTGCTATAAAAATGCAAGATCTTGTATGTTCCTCTTATATGGGGAAGCTAAATATTGGTAAGAAAGCACTCTTAAGTGTTATCGCCACACACAAAAGTAATTAATTGTGGGGATGGAGGCATGAATTCACCTTATTGTGGGAATCATTTCACAATACATATGTGTATTAAATCACCCCTTTCTCTACTTTAAATTTACATATATGTTAATAACATCTCAAAGCTGGAAAATTTTAAATTAAAAAAGAATAAATAACAAAAAAGCTATCATAAGAAATAATATAAAACTATGAGTTGAAAATTGTCTGTGGCTAGAACTGTAATATCTAGAAAGGTAGCCACTAGCCATGTGTAGCTATTCAGCCCATAAGATGCGCTGGAAATTTAAAATAAACCATGTTAAGCCATATGTTTGCGGGGAGTGTGGGCAAGGCTTCAGTGAAAAGTCTAGTCTCATCAAACAACAGAGGACACACTCAAGGCAGAAACCCTACTTCTACAGGGCAGGTGAGTCCTTGGCATTAAATCACATCTCAACAGCCAGACTTCATACCCCAGCTCAGGGGGCTTTCAAGTAAGTCTGCTGACTGCTTACCCTCCCCAAGAGTATAATCAGTGCAGAGTTAACTGGTTAAACAAACCCTCCTCCTTCATGATAAGAGATGAGATAGACAAATCATCCCTTCAGTGAGATTGGAATGTCAACACCAATCTCCTCCACGGTTGTTTTATTCCTGTTGTAGAAAATGTTGTCTCCATACAAATCTGAAGCCCACATACCTCATTCCCCTCTTATCACTCAAAGCACACGGCTCCAGGAGGTCCCCAGAGAACTCATGCTCTTAACCACAGGAACTCAGCCCTGGAAAGAAATGCAGGACAAAGCCCCCTAAATATTAGCAGAATATCAGGACTGTATTTAGAACCAGCCTTGGAAAAATTGGGAAGAAATTTAGATTTATTTTCCTTTGCCTTTCCTTTGTCCTACTCAGTTTGCTTCCCATTCAGCAGGAATGTCTTCTCCTTCACCCTAGCAGGAAGAAGAACCCTGGGTCCCTGTGCCTTCCATGAAAGCTGATATCTGATAAAATGATCCTCAAGAAGAAATGCTAGGTAACAGCTGTTGGGGTCTTTCTCATCAACTTGTGTACCTTTATGCAGGGTACCAGTGTTCCATCATTCTCCCCTACTGAAGACATTGATGTAATATAATGCCAGACTCTTACATTTGCAAAGAATCTTAGAGGCTATCGGCCCAACGTCCTGTCTAATACATGTCATTCCCTCTGTAGCATCTTTAGCAAATGCTCATTTAAATTCCACACGAGCACTTTCAGCAACAGGAAACTCAGTATCTCCCAAGTCACTCTAATTTACTGATAGTCCTGTCTGACTGCTGGGAAATTGCCCCAAACAGGAGGCCAAAAATTTGGAGACCTCTTCTCATGGGCACTGGCACTGGCACTACCCTCCAGAGGGATCATGAGGAGCAAATCTAATTTCACTTTGATGTTAAACCTTCAGAAATTTGAAAAGAGCTGTCAAATAAGCCCTCTCCCAGATAAATCTCATCAGTGCCTCCATCCCTGTGTGACAGGGCTTGAGTCCCATCAGCCTCCTGTCACCCTCAGAATGCTCTCCTTTTGGGGCACGTCCCTGTCAAAGCAGATGTTGTGGACCAATCGCCTGTAGTCTCGGCTTTGATCCTGGAGTATTTGAGGAGACACAGATTGTAGGGCTTTGATTTTTTTAGATTTTCATGTTCCTCTCTGTTTTCTTACTCCTAGTTCTTGCTCATCTAACTTACCAGCCAACTTTTGAAAGCATTTCTGTTTGTGGCCTCTGTCTTAAAGGGCAGGTCCCACAGCTGGACACGATACTACAGGGCTGATCTGAACCACTTCAAGAAAAAGAGAGCTACCATCCCCTTATTTTAAATATGTTCCACTAATGAGTTGACATCAGTTTAATACTTCATCAGCCATTTATACACTTGGCTTTTGTTTTCTCTTCATTTGTTTTCTTAATCAAAACTAAAGTTCCTAAGACCTGTTTTTACTGTTTGATATCCTGTTGAGTCATTTCTCGGCTGTCTGTTAATATTTGTGCAGTTGGTGTTTTGAACTTAAGCAGAGGTCTTTGTATTTATCACTGCAGAGGGTCTCTTCTCAAGTCAGCCCTCCAAGGCAGACTTGAGAACGGTTTGTGTCCTGGTTCTGTCAGTCATCCCAAGGTTCTGTCTGCAAAAGCCTTCCTGTCTCCATCACGTCCTGATAATCTGGTGAGGAGGGCCGGGAGCAGGGCGCTGCCCACCTTCCTCTTCCCCACAGTTCAACTCACTCCTTCTCTTGAGTCTTGCCTTCTTCGCTGACATCTGTGGCCAACGTGTGAGTGTGGGAGGTCTGACTTTAAAAAGGATCTCAGGTTCTCCTCTGCATTCTCCTGGATGAGAGCTGTCTCTCACCAGATTAGGCCCCGAGTTTTGCCAGTAATTACCTAGTTTGGCTAGCTGGCTTTTACTCTGAATTTGAATCCATATTGCATAACATTGCCTGACCATTTTTTTAAAATATCATATTCATTGCGTCCATCCTACTCCAGATCTTTGAACAGTCTTCAGTTAGAAATGCAGCTACTCTGTGGGGTACGTGGCTGCCCAGTATTCTGGATGGCCCAGCCTTCTGCAACCTCACATGGGTGTGTTTGCTGGTCTCACTATAGCCTTCACTCACACTGTCTCTCTCACCTGGACTAGCACTTACCCACCATCCAAATCTTATCTGTTCTTAAAGGCCAGATTTAATCCCCTTTCCTCTGTGTAATTTATTTACTCTGGTCCACATTAATCAACCTTGATTCAACACTTAATACCTACAGAATGATGATTCAATTGTATCTTTAATAGTTCCAGTCTTCCTTCTGGGCTGGAAGGTGGTGCTTTGTTCTAAACCACTTTTCCTGAAATAGCATTAACTTTTGGTCGATATGCTTACCTTTCAAAGAAATGTGATAGTTAAATTAATCACTGATTATAAAGTTTCAGGCTGAAGATTATATTTTGGGGCAATCAGTTTATATCCAACCCTTCTAATAATATTTCTGAAGAGCCGTCTGCTTGCCCTACAAGCTTGGCTGTGTTGGATTCAATTCTGGGGCTCCCATCCAAGGGGGTGCTGTAGGTAGTTCTTGTTTTAGAAACTCTCTACACAAACACTTGCCTTTGTCGATGATGGGCACGTGGTGCTGACCTACTGTCACAGGTGCTTCCTCACAGCGTACTACATGTGATTTCCTTTTACATCTTGAAAGTAAGCATTGTCTTTTCCTCTCTCCATTCTTTTTTCCACTTTAGTTTCATAAAAAAGATACAAAATAAAAGGTCACGTTTTATAAGAGTTTGTAGAAGTGTCCTGTCTTGTAGATTAAATTGTCTGATATTTATAAGACAAAAATTCACCTTATTTGCCATGCGATAACATCTTAACTCTTGGATTTAACCCATCAGTTATATATTCCTGTGGAAATCTGTCTCCATTCAAAGTGAGCAGCCTGCAATGGACAACTTTCTTTGTCGTAGTTTGGTGTCTTTATCACAGCAACACTTAGAGATATCATATGCGAATGGATAAAAATGTTACGTGCTTCCAAATGCTCTTACCAATTCCACAGACTGTTATCTTGTCCTCCTATACACATATTGTTATGAGTAATTCAAGCTTGTCCCACCACCCCAGATATACACGGTCAGGCACCTAATTGGAGTGGCACTGGGCTCCAAGTCACACAAAGAAAGCAGCGTCAATGAGCCATGCTGCTCCCCTCCTGGAAAATTCTTTTCTGCTTGATTCACCTACAAGTTTACATCAGCCCCTTGTCCTGGAGTGACAGGAAGACCCTCAGCTGTCTGCAGATGACGTGTTCTCACCCGCCACAGTCCTCCCAGCCAGACACTCCAGCCTTATTGCTAGTCAGTCAGTGCCAGGTCCGGTCACTTTGGGAGCTGGCGTGTCAAAGGAAATATTAGAACATTACTATTTATTAATATGATTCTATTTTTATAGTTGTAGATAGAAGTATGAGAAATTATTATAGTACAAATCAAGAAATTCATAAAGGCAACTGTCTAATGACTATTACCTGATAATCTTTTATTTTCTCTGTTTTTACCCCCAGATTTATATTCTCTTATTTCAGTTAAAACAACCAAATTCTTCTTGCTTTTATGAGATGATAATAAGCATTAAATTCAAATGATCCAATTTTGATACACACATCCTCAAAACTTTAGACTGGAAGTGATTTTAGAAAATTATAACTAATTTACATATATATATATATCTGTAATAAGTGATATTGTTATCTTGTAAAAAATTAGTTGGTAAACCCACTTAAAATTTCTGTCAGAATTTCTATTCAGAATTTATTTATTTATTAATTAATGCAGGTACAACTTACTTTTGGATCAAATTTGACATCTCAGCTGGGCATTTCATTTTAAAGGAAAAGAAATGCTGTGGAAGTTTCGCACTGCCTTTTTACAGCTTTTTGGAGATATTCTGTATCAGTCATGATTTCTGCACAAATGAGTTAGAGAATAATTCACACCAGAGTAGGAGAAATAGCTGTGCATAAAAATTCAGTGCACATAAGAATCAGTGCGTGTACGAATCCAGTGCACATGTGAATCCCATGCATGTACAAATCCTGTGCAAATACAAATCCAGTGCAGGTATGAACCTTAACGTGCCTCCATGTCAGGTGTCAGATAAAGAAGAGCTGGCCATGGGAATTATAAATAAATGGGGGATTCTTTCTTCCATTAAACTGATGAATCAGCCAAAAATCTTTGGCAAAACTGTGATTTGATTGTGTATTGATTACAAAAAGGGAAAATTTGGTAGACTAGAGCCATAAAGCTAATATAACTTGAAAGAAGTTGAAAAGAAAATAAGGAATCAAAAGCATGTTTCAGTGTCCTATCACAAAATCAGAAACACAATTTGCTTCAAACTTTTCCCAAGTAGCTGAGCCTCTCCTGCAATTCAAGTAACAAAATAAATATTGAAGCAACTTCTCTGTGCAGAGGAGGAGGTGGTATTTGTCCCAAAGAACTTGATTTATTTCTTAGAGGAAGATAAGGTTTATATATCTATATCTACTTATCTATATATCAATAATTCAAAAGAGAATTTATTAATATGTATAATAAATATACAAATCAAGTGCTAGAGGGAGCTTAGAGGAAATAGTCCTATTCCAGCTAGGGAGTTTATAAAATTTACATAGAAATCATCTTCATGCTGATCAAAATCTTCATAATCATGAGAAATTCTCTAGGCATATATAAAAAGAAAAGGCACTCCAAATAATTTGGGAAAGAAAACAGTATGGAATGTGGTTGGGGAAAAACAAAGAGCCCTCCTTAAGTACAGTTCAACCTATGTCCTCCTCAAGAAAGTACCACAGACTGAGGCGCTTAACCAGCAGAGGGGTGTGGTCTCGGAGTTCTGGGGTCAGAGTGCAGGGAGGACTGGTTTCCTCCGAGGCAGGAGTGGAGAATCTGTTTCAGGCCTCTCTTCCAACATCTGCCCACAATCTTTGGGTCCATGACTAGCAGATGCATCACTCCAGCCTCTGCCTTCTAGTCACATGTCTTTCTCCCTGCCTCTGTGTCCAAATGTCCACCCTTTGTAAGGACACCAGTTATATTGAGTTAAGACCCACTTTAATGACCCCAGTTTTGCTTCATTACCTTTGTTAAGACCCTATCTCCAAATAAGGTCACATTCTGAGGTGCTTAGGGTTAGGATTTCACATGCTTTTTGGGAGGAACATGTCAACCCCTAAGAGTAGGTAAGGAGAAAAAAAATGATAAATAGTTTGGAAAAAAAATCCGCTATGTATCAAGGGGCCTTGATGTTCAAAATAAGGAACATAGACATTATTCTAAAGGATTCTAACTCTACGGCCAATTGTGGGAAGTGATTAAGTTACCTTAGAATACTAAAATAAGCCTTTACACACCAGGAAGATGCAAAGTTGTGAAATAAATGATAGAAGTAGATGATACTGAAGATAAAAGAGAAATCAAAATTAAATATTTTAACCCTGAGATGAGGAGTTTGGTTAATTTATTAACAAATGGAAGAAAAATTTACTGAAGAAAAAAATACCTTCCTTTGGCTTCCAAGAGATGGCGAAGACCTGACCCAGCCCAGACGTGCTGGGGGCCAGTGCAGGCTGTCTCCACTATGGTGTACAAGCTGAACGTGGTGTCAGGCTCTGTCCCCTGGCTTGGATCGGCTGTCCCATTGGGGTTTGAGAGGGGGTAGAATTTGTTAGGCATGAAGTAAAATCTGGAGACATTTCCTCTAACTTCTTAAAACTTAACAACTAGAAGGAAATGTTAATGTTACTCCCTCTCTGCCCCACACACCTCCTCCCACATGTGCACAGGCCTGATGGAGGAACATGCTGAGAGGGTACATACTAAAGCTAGACTGATTATCATAAGAAATTTCCAGAAAAATATGAAAAACAAAATGATATTTTTCAACTTACATGAGAAAAGTGAAGGCAATGAATGGCAGCGGGACAAGCAAAGGCTGGCAGATAGCCGTGTTCATGTTCTCAGGGTGGCTGTGGACAAGCGAACTGATCTTCCCAACTCCGGTTATGTGTTGTGCGGGGTGGGGGTGACTGTGCTCTACAGTTACCTGGAGGATTGGATGAAACAGCTTCATAAAGAACAAAGTGGATGTCGCATAGCTCTTTCACTATTATGAATTCTAGCTTTCATAACCAAAAGGATTCCTGATATTTCTGCCCTTATACTGAAACATATGTTTGTGCACAGATGGACTAGTTATCTAATTCATAAGTTGAAAATAAGTTGCTGGATTTAAAAAAATAAATCTAATAGAATATTCCATGGCTATTGTGGGGACTGATAATTCTCAGCAAAATTGGTAACTATTGTTTCTATAAAGTTTTCTTAAGTTCGTTTAGTTCTGTAAGCCTAGATGTTTTGAATAATGATATACCTGTTTAGGAAGTAAAAAAAAATCTGAATTTTTAAACGAAAATACCAGTGTTTCTTGGAAGAAAATTTAAGGAATGATTCTAAACTTTTTAAGCCTGTGTGTAATATTTGGCCTACAATGGCATATAATAGGACAACAGTATCAGTTTTGAAATGGACTGTAAATAAAACCTCTTCCCCTTTTATAGCTTTTGTATAGTTTTGTACTTGGTAATTCTAATAGACATTTTCTGGGCAACAGAGTTTGTCAGCAATTATTATGTTGAGAAAGTAGAAGAAAAACAATAATTAAATACTTTCATTTATCTTACTTTATCCCTGACTCTTTAGCTAAACTTAAGCATAGATTGAAAATAAACATACACTGAGGTAACTTCATATTTAAAAAGTATTGTATACCCTTGGCTTTGAAGAAATGACAAAATTTTCTGAGAAACGAGGATATCCAAATGGGCGTTACTTTGTGAGTCTAAGCAAAAATAGGCAAAGAAGGCTTCGCTTATTTCCTGGATATGGGTATTTATAAGAAAGTAAGATATGTATTTGAAATCCTTTCATGAAATATGCAAGGTAACTTAAAAACATAGCTATTCCTCCTCAGAGGCAAAGGGCCAAGTGGTTAATTACTTGAAGGACCTTTCATGAGTTTCCAAGCTAGTCTTCCATCTTAAGTACAGAAGTGGTTTCTGGAAAGTATACTTGAAGTTATTTGGAGCTGTTACATTGCTTCATTCACATTGATTTTTTTCTGGGGTCCCATGAAAAGTTCAACAAGATTAACTAGCCTTCAGGGTCCATGTTGACAAAAGAAATGACCATTAAAAAAGAAAAAAAAAGGTTACCCAAAGCTAACTCTTTTTAATCTCACCCTGACTAGTTATTTGCATAGCTTTAAATATATAATGCTTCCTCTCACTTCATATTGTTCTGCAACCAAATTCAGTATTTATCAAAGGGTTTAGCACTTAGACCTAGTACAATGACCTTGCAGCTCTTTGAACTCATGAAGCTGGTCCCACCCCAGGCTTTGGCTCTCTCCTTTCCCACCCCTAAAACACTTTTACAGACTGCCCTGGTGACCAGGGATCTGCCCAAATGTCTCCGCCTTAAGGCAGTTTTCACTGTTCACCATCTAAAATGGTCACACTCCTGAAAACTTCTTTTTTTCCCCACATACTCTGCTTTACTTTTTCAGTAAAGCAGCTAATATTACCTCATTAATTTTGTTGAAATTTTGTGTTTCCCCACTAGAAAAAATTTCTCCTACCAATCACTATCTGTTCAATTCCTGTGTTTCAAGCTATAATAGTCCTGGGTATGTGGTAGTGACCCTATATTTACTGACATGATAAATGAATGAATGAGTGAGTGAGTGAATTAATGAAGTCTTTCTTATAGATGTGGAGAAGCTGAGAGGGGTTTACAGAACCAAAATGTCAGGAACAGGTTTTTAGAGAGTTATCTAATTGATGAGGTAAGTTCTTGTTTATTGTGAAGTTCTAATTAAAAACCAATCCAAAAGAACCTTTGTACCCCAATGTTCATAGCAGCACAATTTACAATAGCTAAGTCCTGGAAGCAACCTAGATGCCCATCAGTAAATGAATGGATCAAAAAACTATGGTACATTTACACAATGGAATTCTAAGCAGCAGAAAGAAAGAAGGAGCTCCTATCCTTTGCAACATCATGGATGCAACTGGAAAGCATTATGTTAAGCGAAATAAGCCAGGCAGTGAAAGATAAATACCATATGATCTCACCTTTAACAGGAACCTAAACAACAAAACAAAGAAACAAGCAAAATATAGTCAAAGACACT
Organism: Tonatia bakeri; assembly: GCA_004024845.1. Classification (NCBI taxonomy): domain Eukaryota; kingdom Metazoa; phylum Chordata; class Mammalia; order Chiroptera; family Phyllostomidae; genus Tonatia; species Tonatia bakeri. The sequence goes on from PVIA01001205.1 coordinate 87,541, forward strand.
GTAATAGAGGACAGGCAGAAAGTGAGCAGAGGAGAGAGAAGAGGGAGTTTCAGGGGAAAAGGGGAAGGGTTTACAGGAACAAAGTCAAAAGACACATGGATAAAAACTAGGGGGAGTGTGGTAATGGGAGGGAGGTTGGGAGGGAGGGGTGGGTGGGCTGGATTGGGAGTAAAGGGGAGAAAACTGTACTTGAACAATGATTAAAACAAAATTTAAAAAATAAAAAACAAGAAACTAAATTCCAAATAAATTTAAGTAGACTATATGATGCAGAGGATTAACTCAGTGATTTGGAATACAAGGTAGCAGAAAACACACTCAAAGCAGCAAAAAGAACAAATGAATTAAAAATCAGGACAGTTTAAGGGATGTCTAGGACAACATCAAGCATGACAACATTTGCATCAAAAGGATACCAGAAAGAGAGAGAGAGCAAGGGATTGAGAAGGTATTTGAGGAAATAATGACTGCAAACTTCCTTAACCTGGTGATGGAATAGGACACAAGTTCAGGTAAGGCAGAGAGTCCCCAAACTGGTAAACCTAAAGAGGCCCACACCAAGACACATTGTAATTAAAATGCCAGAGGTTAAAGACAATGACAGAATCTTAAAAGAAGAAAGACAAAAACAGTTACCTATAATAGAGCTCCCATAAGGCTCTCAGCTGATTCCTCAACAGAAAATTTTCGGGCCAGAAGGGATCGGCATGAATATTCAAAGCGTTGAAAATCAAGGACCTATAGCCAAGACTATTCTACCCAGCAAGGCTATCATTTTAAATTGAAGGAGAAATAACGCACTTCCCAGAAAAGAAAAAGCTAAAGGAGTTCATCACCACCAAACCACTATTACAAGAAATTTTAAAGGTACTTCTTGAAGAGGAAAAAGGAGAACAAAAAAAGGAACATAAATATGAATAATAAATTGGCAATAACTATGTACCTATATATACTCACTTTAAACATAAATGAATTAAATATTCCAATCAAAAGACATGGGAGACCTGAATGGGTAAGGAAACAAGACCCATACATATGCTTTCTATCAGAGATCCAGTTAAGATGAAAGACATGAAGAGACAAAGTAGAGGAATGGAAAAAGAGATTTTATGCAAATGGAAAGAAAAAACAAAGCTGGGAAATAACGATACTGATACTAGAGAGAATAGACTTTAAAACAAAGACTATCATGAGACAAAGAAGAACATAATGATAAAGAGATCAATCCAAGAAGAGGATATAACTCTCAACCTGTATGCACCCAACACAGGAGTATCTAAATATATAAAGCAAATAACGATGGACAAACAGGCAGAGGTCGACAGTAATGCAGTCATAGTAAGGTACTCTAACACCCATTACATCAATGAACAGATCTTCAAGACAGAAAATCAACAAGGAAACAGTGGCTTTTAATGACACATTTGACCAGGTCGACTTAATTGATATTTATGTAGTATTTTTCTCCAAAGCAGCAAACTACATATTATTTTCAAGCACACAAGGAATATTTTCCAGGGTGGACTACATGTTAAGCCACAAAACAGTCTCAATTAATTTAAGAAGATTGAAATAATATCAAGCATTTTCTTCAGTCACAGTGGTATGAAACTAGAAATCAATTTTTAGAGCTCCCACAGTGGGAAGGTTTCCCTGGCTTGTAGCTTTGGTTCATTTTCATGATGTATACTCTCACCAGTGCTGAAGTCAAGTTATCAGTGTGATCTCAGGGAATGGAGACATAAAAAGAGACGCCTATAATCAGCCCGTAGCCCCTGTACACCCTGCATAGATGACAGTGGGATGGGAGAGCCTGAAGGTGTGTGTGAGAAATGGCATATCTAATAGAGGGAGATGGTAAAATCAATAATAAAGGTGGATAGATCAGTGTTGGACAAGAGAAAAAGATCCTATCTAATGAGTTCAAAGGCAACAAATTGGACTGGAATAAATTCATGGAGAGGAGAGGAAGTTGAATGAGTGAGTTTTCACTCCAGGGGTTATTTTGTATGTAAATTAGGAGAGCAGGGCTTTTCTGAGAGTGAGGAAGTGGTGGTTGGCATATATAATTGGATTGGATAGAACAGTCCAAGTTTGAAAAAAAAAGATCTGTGAGGGTACTTGAACAGCGTGGCAGTTCCAGTGGCAATCAGGACTTTGCGCCAGCACCATTCCACAGACACATAAATTTATCCCAAATTTAGGAGCTAAGACATAGCAGCACAGATATATGTATATGTATATGTATATGTATGTGCATGTGCATGTGCATGTGTATGTGTATATGTATATATACACACACATATATATGTGTATGTATATATAAATGATTGCATTGTTCTTGGGTTGAAAATTTGCAGGAGAACATGGCGTGGTGGCAAGAATTCAGAAGAAAGGTACATATTGACAAAAGGATTTTTGAAGTGATAGTCTTTGATGTCCAGGATGAAGAAAGAGAATAAACAGAGGCTGATAGTCTCAGTGAGGTTTGAGCACAGACAGAGTGGAAATGTAAAGGTGAGAGAGCTGAAAAGATGGAGGGTGCTGGTTAGAGACCATCACAGAGTGAGTGGGTGCAGAGGTAATGGAGTCTGGGTGGCCATGAATGCGACTGGCTGAACCAGACTGGAGGTGAAAGCCATGAGAACAAGTAAGGCAGTTGTTGGATGGTCGGTCAAAGAGACACTGAGGTCACCCAGGATCTCAGGTGGGATATTAATTAATATGTGCCAAAGTCTTAGGTGGGGGGACTCACTGGGATTACAGACATTTGCAGGGAGAAATGGGGTACACTTGAACAATGTGAGCCTCAAAACAGAGCATGCTCGACGGGACAGTAAAGGAATACTGTTGTCACGGTGGTAATGAAGAAAACTAATCAGTGGGTGCTCAAATTGTATAGACTATTTTTTTTTAAACGAAGAGCCTGAACTTTATAAAACAGTAGTTGACACAGAGAGCTCAGGTGCAGCTAAGGTGGAAAGTAGAGGAAGACAATTCTATTAAGCTATGAGAATGCACAGGAAGGTTTTGTTTGGCTTATGTGTTTGTTTGGCTTGGTTTAGATTTGTTAATTTGCTTTGATTTTAACCATTAATGTAAACATATTTGATGAATATACAGTCCAGAAATAGTTATGGGATAAAACTTAAATGAACAATAATTGAAATATCTTCAGTTCCAAAAAGACATAGGTGTTCTTAATCGCCTTCATTTTTTTTTTTTTGCATTGAAAATAGTTGCCTGAGTCCATCTTCCAAAACAATGAAAAGTTCAAGTGTAAGATCTGAGATGAATTGCGAGGTTCTCAGAATGCATTTTTTAAAATTCATTTCTCAACTGTAAATGCCAGGGACCCTGAATGAAGCTTTGTCATGTGCTGGACCCATCTGCTTGCTGAGGAAGTAGCGCTGGCCTTGAATGCAGCCGGCAGTGTTGACTTAGTTATGCTGCCACCCGGAAAGTGTAGAGCAGGTCCTTTGACAAGTGAGAACCTTGCTGGACATGTCTGTCACTGGCCGGAGATGAGGCCATTGTTTCTGAAGAAATTAAAATATATTTTTAACAGACAATTTCATCACCGCTGGAAAATCCTAATACAGAATTTAAGAAGGGGCATACATATATGTTTATAACTCTTGCATTAGTAGACAGCAACTAAGTGTGGTTGTTAATTATTATCTGTTGGTTAGGGGTTAGAGCTACCTTTCTTCAGATCCGAGTGTCGACCTATGTGGTAAGCTCCTGTGTGACAAAAATTCGGGGTTGGTGTGCTTATAGTATTTACTTTCTCAAGGTGTGGTTTATTCTTTTATGGTACTTGTCAGTTCTGGCTTAAAATGCCCAGGAAGTTCACGTATACTGAACAAAGAACTAGTGACCTTACTTGAGTTTTGTCCTTCCTCCTGTTCTAAAATTGACATTCCTTGAGGGCATGTCCTGGAATGACTTGTCCTGCTCTAGCTCAATGGTGGCAGTCTGTGTTTTACCTCCAGTCATTTGTCAAGCAACCTCAATGTGCTGTGGCAAAGTATAGAGTGACAGACATACAGGCTAGGCAAGGTGATTATTCTACATGTATTCCTACTTAATTGGAGGCAGGATTTTGTATTCTGACAAGTAAATGGTATAGGTGTATGGGAAAAAGTAGCAACCACTGAAGTATTTGCCAGAATTCTCATGTTACAGTATCAAAAAAAATGCCAAGAACAATGACAATGCACGTTACAATGTTCCTTTCAAATAATAGCAAAGCTTCACTCAGCTGATAGGCAGAACCCTCCAACTGCAATGTGGCTTACCGGGAGATATGACAAGCAGGTCATTGAACACTGCACAGAGGTAAACAACCTGTATATTTTCCAATCACAATTGGAATTTTAAGTGAGTGGGATAGAATAAACTCAGTTTGGAATTTGAAATAAATTTGGCTTGGAATGTGTCTTGAGACCAAGGTTTATACAAGAGCTACACAAACCTCTCAGCTCGAAACATGACATGAGGTGAAATGTTCCTGGCACCTGAGAGTCAGACAGGGGTCTCCGGAGGACCAGGGCACAGACACTGGGTCAACAGCTATTTGTTTCTCCTTGAGAGGGACACACAAGGGCTCACTTAATACCCTGGGGTGGGGATGACATGCCACCTGGTAGGTGGAAATGTCTACACTTTCTCAGAGGTGGTATTTTTAGTTTGGTCTTGCTAATAAAATCTTTAACCACATTGCCATTTTTCTTTTTCTTGATGTCTGCTTCAATAATTCAAAGCCACTGCACATAGTAACTGATTAGAAAAAAGGAGAAGTGGTTGGAAGAAAACACGAGTCAACCTCTAATATTTCTGAGCAACCACTCACAGCAACTTAACCGGCCCAGCTGTTAGAGTGGTTTCTCCAGTGCAGACTCTGCTGTTTGAAGAGCTCTTTGAGGTCCACAGGGAGGGAGGCCAGGCTGTGCACAAGGCTGAAGGGTAGATCGGTAACTGACAACACATCTAAGGTCATTTTAAGTAATACAAAGATTCACTCTGCACAGTTGAAGAACTGACATGTTTTGTAGGAGTTTAGAAATACTGGTTTAGCTTGGGCTGCGGGAGGTGCAGGATGCTGGACTCCCAGAAAGACCATCTGCAAATTAACACACTAGCCAAGGGGGCTGACTCAGAATACGGAGAAGTGGAGAAATAAAGAGGGAGTTTACGGCTGCAGATTAGCTAGAGCTCTTTAGAAGTGAAGTGGCAGAGTGGGAGAGCCAGGAACGCAGAAAGTGGTGTTAGTTCTCAGAGCGTGCACATTGCTTGGTCTGAGTCTGCAGTTGTCGGGAGGGTGGAATCAGTCCCTTGCACCAAGTATTACGCTTTCCCACTTTAAACAGTAGCATGTGACTGTGTAGTCCTTCTTCGAGCTCAGGTAAAACCAAGATAAAGGGCTCTTTCAGCAAATATTTGTTTTCCCAGCAGCGGCAGACTTGCCGTGTTCCAGTTTCGTGGCAGCTCTGCCATGTGTCCAGGCTCCGCTGCTTGGAGCTCTCCGAAATTATCCCTGCCGTAGACTCAAAGCAAGCAGATTCCGGCAAGCCACCGAGCACTGCTGGCCATTTCACCTGGGGAGCTTAGTACTGCTCTCTTGTTGCAGCCTAAGACGTTTGGGGGTCATCAGCTCACAGAAATGTTTCCTGACTATGAACACACCTTCAGCATGTGCCCATTGAAGGTAAGGGAAAAACAGTACAACATTGTCTCCTTTAACGCCAACTTTACTTAAACAAAAATGGGATTTCAGGCATGGCCCTGTTGTATAGCTCGCCTTTAAGTAGCAGTGCTGGGATTCAGGGTAGAAATAAGAGTTCTTTGAGGAATAAGTAAACATGCACATGGAGGAGCCGTGCCTTCCACGCCACGCCCTCCTGCTGCCGCTGGAATGGGCTGGCGCCTGTGTGGTGCTCGGAACATAGGCGCTGTAGAGCTGCTCGGTGAAGGAAAGGACATGGTGTGTGTGTGCGCGCGCATGTGGCCCCTGCGACAGCAAGAGCCGTAGATTGCTTCTGAAAGCTTGGTTCCAACTCTAGGCTCAGCAGGACTTTTCAACCCTGAGCTTGGAGCTGGGCCTAAAAGTTTCAATTTCGAAGGTCTGGGTGAAGACTTGCACCCCTGTTGTAGCCATGTCATTGCTCCAAATGCTCATGGCTCAGGGGAAGGGGCTGGATATGTCATGTGTCCAACTGCAGGTGAGTGAGGAGGAGCCGCAGTGTACAGAACAGGAGTGTGTGTTCTGCTAAGGCCGAAAACCTCGTCTTTGCTTGTATTGTTCACACCATGCTTTAAAGGCACTGGCAATTAATGGGTCATTTATTCAGAGACAGAGTAGCGCTAAATCAAAAATTAAGGTTTAAAATGGAATTAAAAATTGTGTGAGATTACACAGCTCAGCTTGGGTTATGTAAATGAAGTGGCGAAGCTCTCATTCATTTGGCTCCAGCTTTCCCACCGCACACGTCAGGACGTGTTCACGTTGCAGACGCTCCACGTGAACAAAGAGCAGAAGGGAGGACATGCTGAACGCTCCAGATATTTCCAAATGCTTAATCTCGAGCCTTAAACATTTCTGTCTGTAGAGACATGGGAAATTTGAGTGTGTATTATTTTCTGTTTAGATTTGCTATGACTTTATTTCCAGAGCTTTTACTATCAAGTACACAAACAGGTCTGTTTAAAGGGAAAACCGTCTTATGTAATTCATGTTGAAACCCATGAGCGTTGTCAGGCCTCCTTATACATGATCGAGTGGTAATCTCCTTGAATATAATGAAAAGAAGTACAAGTGATCACCCTGTAAATTTATTCATGTATTTTTTTCTGTGGATAAATTTTCTTCTTTAAGCATTTATGGCATGGAGTGATTTTGTTTACAGGCAACGTGCATTTAAAATTTTTATTTTTGTTTTATTTATACTCAACTGAAATAGATTTGAGAACATAAATTAATCAAGAATCTTCATAAATTATTACAACATGAGAATTATGTACTGTGAAATTTTAAATATTCATAATTTTATTCAGGCGGTCCAATTAAAGGAGTACACAGTTGAAAGTAACCCGTCAAAAACCCAAATTCTATGCAATGCAGTGATGCTTATTTCTCAGAAACTCAGAGCGCTGTAAGTTCTTACAGCAGACATGGTAAACGAGCGCCAGTGCAGTTCTGTGCGGGAAGCTCTCGTTGGAGGGATGCAGACTGCAGAGGATGCGCCTAGTGATGGAAGAGGCAGGGCGGCGCTGCCCAGCTCACCCACCACGGGGGCGCTATGTCCCATCGTAGACAGCTGCTGCGTCAGAATTCCAGGCATTCTGAGGGGCAAGTGGGAAGAAACATATTTAAATGATGAGCATGGCATTCAACCTGAAGATTGGCATTTTTGTTAAGAAATCATTAATATCTTCAGGGATTCTAAAAACAGTACAGAATGGGTAACCCACCCATGGATGACTAACAAATTTCATTAACAGGCATTACAAAGTTTCAAACTGAAAGCAGGTCAAAGTAGCAGTTTATATTTTAATGACATACAGAAAAAACTACCCTCCTAAAAGATTAAAAAGAATGAAAAATAAAACAAAAACCCTGTAATATATTATCAGTCTAAATGAAAACATTCCATAATGGGAAATACAAAAGCCATGTTAAGCATTTAATCTGGTTGGAGATTTTAGGCACTCATGTGTATTACATACATTCATGAACAACCAGAGGAAAAAGCAAATGAGGCAACAAGATAACAATGTCTCATGAAAAAATAAATGTTGCAGCAGGCGAGGGAAGGAATCAAGCTGATGGGGCAGATTTTTAAAACAAGGAAGTATTTTTTTTTAAGATTTTATTTATTTATTTTTAGAGAGGGAAAGAGAGAGAAACATCAATGTGTGGTTGCTGGGGGACATGGCCTGCAACCTAGGCATGTGCCCTGACTGGGAATCAAACCTGCGATGCCTGGTTCACAGCCCGCGCTCAATCCACTGAGCTACGCCAGCCAGGGTACAAGGAAGTATTTTTAAGATGGACCTTAAAAATGGCTAGAAATCTGTCCTTGCAACAAAGGGTAGGAAATGGCATTCCAGACCATGAAATTCTAGAAGAAACTGAAAAATAATTAACTTATTTATTTCGAAATAATAAATTAATTGTTTATAAAGATGTGGTTGCCTGGAACATGCTGAAAAGATTGACTGAATCCTATGAAATGTGCCTTCATTTCAGTCAGTTGACGTGATAGCTAATGAATTGAAAAGCGCCCGACGTCTGCTGGTTTTGTGCTCCCAAACCTCCCGTGCACCCAGTTGGCTGTCTGAGCAGGTATCATTGCCACCCAGTGCCCCCCTCAATTGAGTATTATTTTGACCAACTTACAAGATCTTTCCTCTTGCAGTTTAATAGTAAACAGGACTCAAATGACTAAGTCTGGAGACGTGGGTTCTGGTCTTGACATGGTGGGCCTGCTGGGTTTGTGACTTGACTCTGTCTTCCCCACACCTTCCTCTTCATTTCCCTCCACAGAGTCATCACTCATTAACCACACTGAGCAATACATGTGCATGGTCTGCAGTGCCTGTATTGTAAAGAATCACCACGTCTTAATATGTTACATACAACTTTATACAAATAACACCTTTCATTTAGAGCTAAAGTAACATATGCAAGAGTGGCATTTATCAATCATTCAAATGCATTCTTTCTAGCCTGGAAAGGCTACATATTTATTATAAGAACATTTATAAACATAATTGTACTTTACTGGATCCATTTCTTTGACTTTGGTTTCTTAAATAGGAATACATTCCAGGGTAGAAATAGAGCAGATATCAGTTAAGAGATCATAAAAATTTTGAAGGGGAGTGAGTCAGACCAGGTTTGGTTGATTATCATTACTATATTAATTTGCTTTGATTGAAGCTTGACCATTCCTAACTGATGCATACACTGTTCCTTGGAGTCAGTGGAGACATAGGAATTCCTCAGTGTTCTCTGTGTTCTGTTTCCTCTGTGTAATGTGAGAAATGCAGCATCAGGGACACCTCCTCTGGCAGGATGAAGAGGTAGTTACTTCAACTGGCTGAGTGAGTGCTCACTCAGTTATCTGCCAAGAACACCAATGTGTGAAGTAGTGTCCTTCAGTGGCTATAATACAGTGCCTAAGTGATTCCCATAAGTATTACAAGATTAAAGTGTTTTCTAAAGTGTAACAGAATCATAGCTTTAAAAAAATACTATGTTGTCACTATTCTTTTTGAAAGGTCAATGATTTCTATCATCTCTACTAGAGATGATCTGAACAGAATTAGATTTTCTACTTATTTTAGACTTTATGTTTTCAACTTTATTTCTTAAATGCATGATGAGTGACGAGGACTAGCACACTCAACAAGTAGGCAAATGTGTATTCAGCTCCCCTGCTGCCATCACCACACCATACCCCCATGACTTACAGAAGTGGCCGTGGGCGGATGGTCTGTGGGTGCCAGAGGCGGTGTTTGGTCCATCACATCCAGCATCTCACTGTGCCCCTTGTGTGTAGGATGTAGGTGACTAAACATCATCCCTGTCCACTGATGCAGACTGTTGGAGATATTTCTAGAACTAGATTGGGAACTGCTGTGGTCATTGTCAGTGACCCAGGACTAATACAGCCCTTGTAGAGGCCCTCCTGTTCTCGCCACTACTTAGTGCCTGCTGATTCTGCAACATGTGGATGAGGCCCCCAGGGTGTATGTAGACTTGACAAGAAATTGGAAACAAACCCTGTTTTATGAATTTGTATGTTTTGGCCTTCAGTTGATATTGACTAAAGCCAAGGTGTATGATCTCTTACTTCCATGTTGGGTTGACAGCCCACAAATCTGCCTCATCTCCTCTACCCTTATCAGTATTGGTCAAAGCCAGCAGTCCTGCCTTTGTAGGTACTGGGGCAATTCTGACTTGAAGAGTGTGCTGACTCAGGTGGGCGTGGGTACATTCCGGTCCTTATGAACTTCTCCAATTTACAGAAATGTATCTTGAGCTCTTAGCAAAGTATAGCAGTGTTATTCTTCTTATCAAGTCATCCGTTGGTAACACACATGGCAAAACCCAAACAGCACTCCTGTGGGCCAGCATTGGCAAAAGTGATCATTTTTGGTAGTATTCTTCAGATTGAGCTGTTTGATTATCACGAGATATGGTACTGGTTAAGAAACTATTTAAGAATATGAAGTAATGGGTTCAAGTCCAGGCTTTGCCACTTATTTACTTCTCTGTGTTTGGGAGAGTAACTTAACTTCATTAGACTTTAGTTCCCTTACTTGTAAGATGTGTGTACCAGTAGGGCACTTGTGAAAATTAAATGAAGTTTTATGTGTAAAGGACTTAGCACAGTCCCTGATGTATAAAGAACAGGTTTAATAAATGCTAATGTTAGAATAGTTTAAAATAATGATTCACCAGTCTGGCATTTTCTCTACATGCATGTTCTAAACATATCTCAAAGAGAGTTTCTGAATTTTCCTCTCATGATTCATTTGAATTTCTTTGTTATATTTCAACTTTTCACAAAATCATCTAAGCTAGAAATTCTAGTTGCTTACTCTTCCTTCCTGATCCCACACACACGATCAATTGAGACTCGATGATTTTACCATCTAAATGCTACTGATTCTTTGTTCTTTTCTGCATTCTTATACCAGAGCCTTATTTCAGGCTCTTATCATATCCGTACCTGGTTACCAGCCTGTTACTTACTCTCACCTGTGACCTTGCCTCAGCCCCACCCGTCCACACTGCCTCCCAGTGCGACCTGCAGCCATGCAGTGCTTGCTGGGCCACATGCCTGCCACCTGCTTGTGGGAGGCAAGCATTTCAGGGTGGCATCGCCTGTGATCTAGCTGCCACCCCCTCTCTAACATACCTTATTTTGCACTGCAGAAGTTACTTAGAACTTAATTTAATTTCATAAAAATTAATTCCCAGTTAGAAAATTTCTAGCTTTGTCATCATCTGTATTGTGATCAATGACACCATATTTTCTTTGCTTTTGTAGTATAATACTAGTATGCTTCACTTTTTTTACCATCATGACCATTCAGCTGAAGCTTGGAAAATAAACACTGAGTATATTACTTGCCATTTGTTTCAAAAATGTGAGTTCAATGAATAAACATGTTAGGTAGAAATAGAAATACATGAACTAAAACCAAAAATGCTTCTCCTTAAGATTAACGCAGATCAAGTGCACACTATAGCACTAAAATATGTGAAAGCATGTATTTTTATGTGTTAGAGTAAGTCCATCCTGTGAATCTTGATGTGCTCTTGGCTTCCTGTCACTGAACATGCCAGTTTTTCCGTGGATGGTTGTACTTTTCAGGCCAAATGTTTCACAGTGTAAATATAGATAGTACAGGTGCCTGATCTGTTAGATTTTAGGCTTCTTGATGACCAAGAAATTCTTACAAGGGTGAATTCTTATAGTGCTTGGAAAAGGAGGACACTTTTTGACCGATCAGTAAATGCCGTTGATTGACTGTCTAAGGGTCAGACAATGAATTTTGAATTCTTTACCCAACAGTAATGAGACCTTTGCTGTTTGGCTAAATACTTTAGAAAGATTTCTTGGCCCTAAAATCCAGTCTGGAAGTTTCCAACTACTTCAAGGGGGTAAAGGTGAATTGGGTAAAAAGTAAAAAACAAAAGAAACGCTAACAAGAAACACTTGTTTTGAATTCAAATTGTAAATATACAGCTTGATTATTGAGATGTGCACATTTCCCCTTTTAAAAATATATTAAACAGTACTATAAAAGATTACTAAAAATGTAGTGTAAATGTCTTTAAACTCTTCCATATTCCTATGGTATATCATAGGGGCCAGCAAACCACAGCCCTCAGGTAAAAGTTGCCCCCTGCCTGTGCTTATCAATAAAGTTTTATTGGAACAAGCTATGCTCATTTGATTGCACATTGTTTATGACTGCTTTTATGCTAAAATGGCAGAATTGAGCAGTTGCAACAGAGGCTGTGAAATAAGAATTCTTAGCTCTTTAATAATATGTTTGCTAACTTCTGATCTAGTATATTAGCTGTTATAATTTTTTGTGTAGGTATACTTATGTTAATATGTGATTTTGGTGTATTGTTAGTGATATATGTTTTATGTCGGTGTTAAAAATAAGTGTCCATATTGGCACTGAACACCTGAATGAAAAGTGATGGTCGATTTATAATACCCATGGAGTTAATGTGCCATGTTCCTAAGCTTGGCCTTGTCTGTTCACCATTAAATGTTTATTTTTATTTTCTTATATTTTGACTAAGTCTGATTGACCTGTTTAAAAATATGATACATATACTTTGTAAAATATAAAAATTTAAAGTGTCTCCTTTTATCTGGAGACAGATAAAAGGACAGATAAAAGGAGTGTTAAGTGGTTGAATCGGGATTTGGGGCTAGAGCTCACCTTTATGGCTCTGGCAACTACTTTCCTGACCCTCTACAAGAAACATGGGAAAGCTCATGCACAAAACCCTTGGCTGAATCACTGGGTGATGAGTCTCTTTGTGGCTGTGGGTAAAATCCTGGAGAATTTTTGTTTTACTTTTCCTTCTGTGGAAACAGACATGACAGTATATGTATGCCAAACCCACTGGAAGAAATGATGTGCTGGTGAAGCTGGGTGTTTGCAAAAAAATAAGAATAACTTCTCATTTATTATCGTAATGTTAGCATCTTGCAGTGCCTAATAGATAGCAGTGCTTATGAGGATTATTTTTCTGAATTAATAATGATGTAACAGAGAATGTAGATGTTCTGTAAAGCTGCTGGAAGCTAGAACAACAGTTAAAAATGTTCCTCGGAGAGCCAGCAGACCTGGGCTTGAATACCAGCTTCCCCACTCACTGCCTCAACCACTTTACATGCAGCAGTTAAATGCAAAGCCACAGTCTTGTTCTCTGTATGCCAGGGATTTAACTGCACCTACTTCATGAAGTTACTGTGAAGATCAAATGGTAAAATCCAAATAAAGCACCCTCATGTGCTTTGCACACAGCCAGCTCTCAGTAAATGTGAGTTATTATTATGAATTCATATGAATCTTAGGTGAAGAGATAAGCCTGTTTTGAAGGTAATCCTTCTTTGACTGTTTGCATCTTCTGTTTGGATGTAATTATTCTCAGTTGCTTGCCTAAGCCCAAAATAATGGATATTAAGATATTCTCTAGTTTCAAAATGTCAGTTTCATAATTTTTTTTGCCAATTGAACCCTTGGCAGTAAGACACTCTTTCTGACCTTTTTTTGGTATCACCAATTGTTTAAAAGTCCCTATTTAATTTTAAAAAGCTTTTGTGCTACATTTTCCTGATGCTTATTATAGGTTTAGAATTGTGTGCTATAAAAAGTATTTGGCTGTGCGTGCTCTTATAATGAAAGTAATTTAATTGGTCACTCTGCCTCCACAGATCAGCAGCGGTCAAAATGACCTTTTTAAGAGTCCATGAGAGAGAGAGGTGTTAGAGAAGGGGGAGGGAAATCCAGCCTCCCCACCTCTCCTGACAAGGAGGCTCTCCATGCGTCTTCCCCTGGTGTGGACAGCCCGTCACCCACATCTGTTCAGTTTGTACCACACAACTTGACAATCCCAGGACAAGGGTCCCTTGAACACACTGTGCCACTATAGTGACACAATATTTTGTCAGGAATTCTTGCTGCCTTTGAAGTCTCCTTGGTGAACTTTCCAAGATTACAGTTGTTACACTGAAAAAAATACAAGACAACAATCAATACCTTTCTTAAAGAGGGGATACCCCGACCAAGTTAATTCACATACTGCTTCCTTTTCATGTGATGTCAGCAGGATTAAAGAATTCACCTCCTCTCTGCCTGTTGTACAAAGGTTTCCCATACTGGAGCAGTCACTATTTTTCTCTCAGAACATATGGGGGGACTCAAAAAAACTGGAATCTGTGGAGGGCAGGCCTCTCGTAGTCCAGGTTTCCCCCACTAGGTGAGTGTTCTAGGATCCCATCTGTGCCAGTGTACCAGCTGGCATTGTCTTGAGAGGCTGCGTTCAGCTTCAGTGAAAAATTTTTGAAGACTCTTTCAATGCATTTACCCATTGCATGATGGGTAATTTACAAGTGCACCTGCCTATACAGCACCGAATGGTCAATAGTTTTTGATCAAAAATGGCATGATCCCCATGCCCTACCCTCCCTATTCACCTCCTATTCACCTATTCACGATATGAGACTCCATCAACCTGGCCATCACTGTGCACCGCAACCTGTTGATTCCATGAGACCCCATCCCACCCAAACTGTTGGCCCATCCAAACCACTTCCAGTGGCTTTTTGATACAAATGATCTATCAAGGCTCATGCCTTCGACTTTCCCAAAATCTCTCATAGGTTCACAAAATCCAAATAAGCAACATTAGTCTCGGCATGATTTGTACCTCTTGCTAAACAGCCCCAAGCCTTGTACTAATGCCAGCCAGTCTGTTTGCAGCCTGGCCTCTCCCAGGCACTTCCAAGCCAGCACAAGTGGAAGTCATCTGAAGATCACTTCATAACTCATATGAAGTGGCACCAGGCAGGGCACAGTCAGCAGCTGAACTTGGCCTATAACTCCCAAGAGGCCCCAGAATGAACACACCTAGTGGCCAACTTCAGATCTCATTGGAGTGCCACCCAACCACCTTCAGGAACGACAACTTGAAGGGCAAACTTGGCAGAGGCCAGAGCCACTCAAGTGAACACTGCTCTGTAGGGTCAGCTCCTGCCCAACAGCTCCTCTAATGCAGTCTTGGCCAGTCCTCACAGCCAATTAGTCTGAAGGTCAATCTGCCCAAGTGACAGGCCAGAAACAATCAAGGCTCAACTATGACAGGAGGATATACACAATCCACTCAAGGGACACACCTGGAGCTCTCAGCTCAAGTGACCAGGAAGACTGTGGCAGTGGACCCCATGGGACACCTACTACATAAGGCCACTCTACCAAGACCAGGAGACATAGCAGATCTACCTACTACACAGAAATAAAAATAAACACAGAAATAAATTTTGGCATAGGCAGCCAAAATGAAGAGACAAAAATATTTCAAATGAAAGAACAGCAATGACAACAGCAACAGCAACGACAATCCCCAGAAAAAGAACTAAACACGTGCAGACAATCTACTAGATGCAGAGTTTAAAACACTGATTGTAAAGATGCTCAGTGATCTCACTGAGAATTTCAACAAAATGAGAAGAGACATAAAATTGGAGATAGAAAATATAAAAAAGA
This sequence comes from Tonatia bakeri, assembly GCA_004024845.1. Taxonomy (NCBI): domain Eukaryota; kingdom Metazoa; phylum Chordata; class Mammalia; order Chiroptera; family Phyllostomidae; genus Tonatia; species Tonatia bakeri. The sequence goes on from PVIA01001205.1 coordinate 102,853, forward strand.
AACAATCCAAATAAAGAATACAATATCTGCAATGAAGAATACATTAGAGGGGATCAACGGCAGACTAGATGAAGCAGAGGACTGCATCAGTGATTTGAGAGATAAGGTAGCAGAAAACACACAATTAGAACATGAATAAAAGTAGTTGAAAAATGGGGATAGTTTTGGGGGCTTTTGAGACAATATCAAGCTTACCAACATTCGTATCATTGGGGTAACAGAAGGAAAATAGAGAGAGCAAGGGAATGAGAATCTATTTGATAAAATAATGACAGAAAACCTCCCTAACCTGGTGAAGGAAATAGACACACAAGACCAGAACCTAAAGAGGCCCACACCAAGACACATTATAATTAAAATGTCAAAGGTTGAAGACAAAGAGAGAATTTTAAAAGCAGATGGAGGAAAGCTGTTAATTACCTACAAGGGAGCTCCTATAGGACTGTCAGCTGATTTCACAACAGAAACTTTTCAGGCCAGAGGGATGGGCAAGGAATATTTACACCAATGAAAAACAAGGACAAAGATTATTCTACCCAGAAAACTGTCATTGAGAATCGAAGAACAGACAAAGAGCTTCCCAGGCAAGAGAAGGCTAAAGAAATTCATCACCACCAAACCAGTATTACCAGAAAGTTAAAGGGACTTCTTTAAGACAAGGAAAAAAAAGATAAAAACTGTTAATAATAAAATGGCAATAACTACATGCCTATCAACAATTACATTAAATGTGAATGGATTAAATACTCTAATAAAAAGATGTAGAGTAGCTGAATGAATAAAAAAATAAAGACCCTTACATATGCTGTATATAAGACTCATATCAGCTTGAAAGAGACACATGGACTGAAAGTAAAGGGATGGAGAAGGATATTTTATGCAAATGAAAAGAAACAAACAAAAATCTGGAGTAGCTATACTTATACCAGACAATAGCCTTTAAAACAAAGGCTATACCAAGAGACATCCAAGGACCCAGCACTTCCACTTCTGGGTATTTATCCAAAGAAACTCAAAACACTAATTCAAAAAAACATATATATCTGTATGCTCATTGCAGCATTATTTACAGTAATCAAGATATGGAAGCAAGCCAAGTGCCTATCAATAGATGACTAGATAAAGAAAAGGTGGTACATATATACAATGGAATATGACACAGCCATTACAAAGAATGCAGTCTTGCCACTTGCAGCAACATGGATGGATTATGCTAAGAGGGTATCGTGCTCAGTGAAATATGTCACAAAGAGAAGGGATATACCATCTCATTTCATTTTTATGTGGAATCTAAAAAACATAAACAAAGCAGAAATAAACTCATAGATACAGAGAACATTTGATAGTTACCAGAGCCAATGGACATGGGTAAACAGGTGAAGGAATTAAGAAGCACAAATTGGTAGTTACAGAAGAGTTATAGTGATGTGAAATATAGCATAGGGAATAATAGTAATATTGTAATAATTATGTATGGTGTCAGCTGGTTTCTAGAATTATTGGGGGGATCACTTCATAAGTTACCATATTTTCCATGTATTATGCACACCCAAGTTTTTGGCCCAAAATTTCAGGGGAAAAATCACTCATTTTAATTTTTTAACTCAATTATTTATTTATTTATATTTAGATAAGTGTTTTTGTATTATAAAGAAATTTTAGTATTTATTTTTGAACATATATGATACAAGAAATTTTATGTAACAAATAATTACAAAATACAAGAACAAATAAATACAAGGTATTTCAGGTACTACACATGTATAATGTGCACCCTTATTTTTCCCTAAAATATTTGGGCAGAAGGTATGCATTATGCATGGCAAAATATGGTCCATAAATGTGTAATCGTTGGGTCGTATACCTGAAACTAACATAATATTGTATGTTAACTATAATTGAAAAATAAAGAATTTTTTAAAAAGCCAGATGAGTATATCTCTTCAACAGTCTGTGTGCAGTGTGAGGTATACACAAGTTTCTGTTTCACGCTAAAGCAAGATGCTCATCTTGAGCGAAGGTTAGCAGGTGTTTCAAATGCAAAGTAAACTGGCTGCTCTTTTTCAGCAAAGGCCATTTGTACTTGAAAAAAAACTACTAACAAACAAACTCTGTTATTCAGCTGGGAGTTTTACAGGTATTTTCTCAAAAATAAATCAAATGAGCTGTCACTTCATGCAAAATAGTTGACAGTACTTGTTGCCAATGGTAAAATTCAACACTTCAAGTAGAAATTAAAATTTTGTAAAAATTATGTCCACTACTGTGAGTTTAACAGCCTTATTAATATTTAAAGAGTTTTCTCATCAGATAAGTGGTATTATTAATTAATGTGACTTTTTTGTAGTATGTAATTAAAAGTGTTGAAATTTGAAAGGTCTGCATGGTTCAGTGGACTAAATTTTTTTTTTAATGCAACATTCTACCGGATCATCATCCATGGGCAAAGGATTCATTCAAATACAATGGGTTTTAATATAACATAGTGTGAAAACTTTATAAATATGGTTTTAGATTTCACATTGCATCTCAGTGTATCTCACATTTAAGAAATCACCACTTGTTATGTTTAGGGGTATTTTCAAAGTGAAATACCACAAAATTATTTTTAAAAAGCTTTTTAAAACCACTCTCTTGACTAACGTATCTGTGTGAAGCTGGGTTTTCTTCATGTATTTCAATCAAACAACTGAAATCAGAATCTAGTTATCTTCTATAAAACCAGACATTAATACAATTTTCAAAAAATGTAAAGCAGTGCTGCTCTGACCAATAATTTTTTTAGAAAACACAACCTCTTTTTAACAAAATTACATTATTTGTGCTAACATGTAATTGGGTTGTTATTTTTTAAATTCTCTGTTTTAATTTTTATTATGGTAGATAGATAGGGAGGTAGATAGATGATAGATAGATATAACCAAAAGGTCTCCAGTGTAGTAAAAACTTTAATAGAGCATAGAGGAGAAGGATTGGAGACTACTATTTGGAGAGCCCATGTGTTAGATACAGGAGCTGTGCATTCAAAAACAGCCCCTTGCTTTACAGTTTGGTAGAGGAAGCAGATGAACAAGGCAGCTGGAACATCCCATAGGATACTGACATGTAAAACACCCACAAACACACGGTTCTTTCTTCCCCCCTTTGCCCAGTCAGGGGTAACATATCTCAGGAAAAAAAAAGAGAAGTCCCTGGCTCAGGTAGTCCCCAGTCCTTCCCAGTAGTCTGTGCTCAGCTGGCAGGCCTCCCAAGGTTCCCAGCACCATCAGCTGTGTCACCAGGATCTCCAGTTCTTAATCCAAACCCACGTGGCACCTTCTCATGGCCCACCAGCAAGAGTCCTTTCATCTCTTTCCTTCCTGCAATATCTCTCCTGCATTCTTCCAAGTTGCTAAGAGAGAGCTCTGTATTGCTGCTACATCTTACTTTCCTGCTTCCAAAGCCACATCGTTAAGGGAGTCCCAAAACTTTGGGATTAGCCCTCAAAACCCGTGGTTCCCCCTCACCAAAACTGCATGGTTCCAACTCACAAGGCTGCTGTGCCTGGATTTAAATCCCTGAACAAATTTTCCTCAGCATACCTATTTCCTACTCCTCCCACACCTGCCAGAATTCTTGTATTTTTTCAGGTTTTCTGGGCTGCTATAGTTAGTCTGGGCAGGCATGGCCCCATGGTGTGGAGCGAGCCATCTCCAAGCTCTCATGCAGGTGCTGTAACCAGGGGGAGGGAGCTACCTCCCAGTTATATACATCATGGGTTGAAGTCACTCCCATCTCTCTTGCTCAAAGCCTGGTCACAACTACTTAACATATCTATAAAACTATCCAAAAGTTATAAATATGTTAAATAAGCATTTTTGCAGTTATTTGCAAAAATGTTGATGTGAAAAATAACTCCCAATTGTCCTGTTCCATGTGTCCCATTCCCCAGTTCAGACTTGTGGGGGTGAGAACATCCTATATTTTTAATATTTCCTGGACATTCTGAGTTCTGAATCTCATTAAAAATCTCTCTTGGGGGGGCCTGGTTGTACACCATTACAAGTCCATATGGTGCTGTGGGAAGAGAGAAGCAGGACTTCTAACACAGGAGGGACAGAGGGCTTCTGAAAGGAAATGTCACTGTATCTGAGTCTTAAAGTTTATCTGGATCTTGAAGTTCAAGTACACATTAAACCAATAATGAAAGAGTGGCTATTCTTATAGAGAACAGTCTATTCAGAAGAACTGATTGCAAAAGAACATCCTGTATTCTGGAAACAGCCCCTATCAGTTGCTTGAGTGAACCCAAGGTGGGGAGCTGGGCATCAGAAGTCACACGTGATTCTGACCACAGGGAAGGGGGGCAATTGAAAGGTTCGTATCACTAGAAGAGACCTCTAGTGGGAAGGCTTAGGTGGGTTAGGGGAAGAATGAAGAGGAAGAAATAGCTTAGGACTCCACACAACCATCTGAGAGAGGAATGATGAAAACCTGAACTGAGGCCTGGCAGGGCCAGGAGTGAAGAAGTGGGTTTGAGGAACTTTGATAAGATTGAATTTATAGGACTTGGTAGCCAACTGAATGCTCAAGGATGATGAAAGTGAAAAAAATTAGCTTTAAGTTTCTGGCTTAAATGGTTAGATAGCAATGATGCCTTTTTTTTTTTTTTTTGAGTAAGAGAAAAAAGGAGTGGCAAAGTGAAGGATGGTGTTGATAAATATACTCTAATGTTTGAGCAATCCATGACTGGATCATCAAGTAGCGAGAACCAGGGAGCCGCTGACTGTCCGTGACTGTTAAGACAAACACAGGGGCTACAGACAGACATGCGGGGCCACCAGTGCATAGTCATCAGGGTCCATGGGTCCACCTGAGGTCACACACACTGTGGGTGTAGGAGGAGAACTGACAGGGCTGACGTCAGTTTTGAAGACAGGAACAGGGCAGAAGGAATATACGGCAGTGATCTTAGCTGGTGGAAAACACATAGTTCTATTTAAAATAGTTTTGTTTTCAACCTAGTTAACCTACAGCTGAGATGAAGAAGACCCCAGTAGACGATCTGTTTATAACTGGTGAATTAAGTGGCAGATTCCCTGTCCCAGTTACTTTTTACATGTTGCTGGGGTGCTGAGCTGGATGCATTCTTGCAATGTGCATGAGGGTGGAACAGGTGAGGGAGGATGGAGGCTAGTGAATATGCATGAATATGGAAACTGAACATTTTCTAGCACAAATCTTATCTTTTAAAATATTCAGCAGCATGTAGATAATTTAAAACATGTTAATTTTGGTTTACATTCAAATGCATTTTTGCCAACTATTTATGATCTATAGATAGCCATCAAATTTGTTCCATCTGCCCTGGCCGGGTAGCTCATTTGGTTAAAGCACCATCCTGGTGTGCCAAGATTGTGGGTTCAGTTTTCGTGAGGGCACATACAAGAAGCAACCAATGAATGCATCAATAAGAGGAACAGCAAATTGATGTTTCAAATCTCTCTCTCTCAAATCAATAAATAATTTTTTTAGAATTGTATATTTTATTTTTATTTTTTAATTTTATTGTAATCATTGTTCAAGTACAGTTTTCTGTCCTTTACTCCCATTGCAGCCCACCCACCATCCCTCCCCACCTCCCTCCCAGTTCCAACCCCCCTAGTTTTTGTCCATGTGTCCTTTATACTTGTTCCTGTAAACCCTTCCCCTTTTACCCTGAAACTCTCTCCCCTCTCCCCTCTGGTTACTATCAACTTGTTCTCTATTTCAGTGTTTTAGGTTGTATTTTGCTTGTTTCTTTGTTTTGTTGTTTAGGTTCCTGTTAAAGGTGAGATCATATGGTATTTATCTTTCACTCCCTGGCTTATTTTGCTTAACAATGCTTTCCAGTTGCATCCATGCTGTTGCAAAGGGTAGTAGCTCCTTCTTTCTTTCTGCTGCATAGAATTCCATTGTGTGAATGTACCACAGTTTTTTGATCCATTCATTTACTGACGGGCACTTGGCTATTATAAATTGTGCTGCTATGAACATTGGGGTGTATAGGTTCTTTTGGATTGGTATTTCAGAGTTCTTAGGATATAATCCCAGCAGTGGAATTGCTGGGTCAAAAGGCAGATCCATTTTTAGTTTTCTGAGGAAATTCCATACTGATTTCCATAATGGTTGTACCAGTCTGCACTCCCACCAACAGTATACTAGGGTTCCCTTTTTTCCACAACCTCCTCAACACTTATTGTTTGTTGCTTTGTTTATGATGGCCATAACATCAATAAATAATTTTTTTAAATGTTAAAGATTATTTCCTCAAAAATTCTTAAAAATCTTTACTACTGGTCTCAATGATTTTGCAGAAATGATGGTCCAAAGCTGAAAAAATAACTAGTAATTACCTATAATAGCCTATGTTTTACATTTTAAAATATATGGGGTCTAGCACAAAAAGCACCCCTTTTTATCACAAAATCTTTTATTACTAAATCATAAGCATGTAATTTTGTAACATAACAATATCACACTCAAGCACACCATATGACATGTTAGCTGAAATATGGAAATTAAAACTACAAATTATTATACCCATATTATTACCCTACCAACCATACTCAAGCACGTCTTCTGCTGGCAACTGTATTTTAAACTGCTTTCTTAGGACAGTGGTTCTGGGATATAAAGAGTAAGTGTGAATTATTAGGTTCCAGCACAATTATTCAGCAATCTGCACATTTGTATTCTAACACAGAAGATTGTCTTGGTCTAGACAGTGCTCACTGTTGCAGCCATGGGGCCCAGCCACCCAAGCATTGTCCTGGTCCAAGTCACATGTGGCTGGCCCCTGTACACATGTATGTGAAATTCAGTGATTCAGGTGAAGTTGTTTAAAACATGTCACATAGAGATGGCCATAATTAGTTTCTCATTTTGCTGACTAACTGGGCCAGCTTTACCCAGAAACTGGACCACTGGTCTGTCGGCACTGCTCGCACCCACAGAAGTGTGTTCAGCAAACGTGTTGTGATGGCTCATCCTGCACTTGCCTGGTTTCCAGGCCGTTCAGTCAGGTTGACCAGGTTCTGTCCCGTGAGCTCTCCGCCTGCTCTGAGTGACCACCCTGGGGCCTCCGATCCCAAACCAGGGCCTGCCCTGCCTCAGGGCAGCCAAAGCCGAAGTCCAGCCTGGGTCCAGCTGGGCATCTGGGAAGTTACCCACAGTATGCACAGCAGGAAGTGGCCCCCAGGGCAGGACAGCACCCAGGGGAAGGCTGTGAGTGTACCAGTGTTTCTCCAGCTGTCTTGAAGAGTTATGAAGAAAAGGAGAGAACTGAGGCCAAAGTTCTATCAACAGTGAGCATGTGGAAATTTGCAGACATCTGACATATAGTAAGCATCCAAGAAATATTCCAGTATTATTATTTTTATTGCATATATTAATGGTAGTAGCCTTTAGTTATTTTAAAGGTAGTCTTTAGTTGCAGACCAACAGTAAATTCTTGCTTTGCTGCCAGCCTCTGTGGATGCACAAAAAGTTACTGTAGTTCAGTCACAGCTCACATTTATTTTTGTTTTAGAGGAAAACATTGAAGTGGAATTGCAGTATGAGGATTAAATAGAAAGGAATTGCAGTGCTGTTTTCAGTCAGCTCCCCTGGCTTCCTCAGGTGGGGTGGCACAGGCACGTGACTCTTAGCAGGCATCGGTGATCTATTCAACAACGCTAGGGCCTTACAGGCATCGTTTCATTTAATTCAACTTCACATGACGCATTTCTGTTTTACACTGTTTTTGTGTAAAATGTTAAATTACTGAAAGTGATTCTAGATGTTGTGGATCTAAATGTAATTTTTTACTTAGGCAGTTTTCAAGTGATGGGAATCATTGTGCCCTGCATACTGTCCGCACTTCCCCACGTGTAAGAGGTGCTAGTAGACAGTCAGGGTCCTTTCTCTGTGACATTACTGTTCCTTCCATCTCTGCAATGGGCATCCCAGGCGTTCAGTTCAGTTTTTGGTCTCTAAGGATCATTAGCCATTTGAAGGAAAAGGTTCCTCTTGGGGCAATAGCTCCAGGGCTGGGACAGAAATATGTGGACTGAACCTGGAGTATCTTCTTTCACCAAGAATGAAGCAGCCAAAGACTCTGAGCCACCTTCAGTGGACCTCCACGAGTGAGAATGGTGTTGTGATTCTGCAGGTCTGTAATACTACCAGAAAATCAGTAACTTTGCAGAATGCTAGGCACTCAACTCAGCATTCTGAAAACTGGCAAATGAAAGGGAAGACTCAAGCATTTTTTTTCTGCCTTCCCTTTGCAAACTGTATCTCCAGCTGTACCAAGTAATTGATTAGGAAAATGTTATTTTTTTAGAAAAATTACAGTTAATAACTGATGAAGAACTGATAAACTTAGAATGTCACTGCTTGTTAAACCCTTGAATGAAATAATGAATGTGGGCAGTGATCATCAATCACTGTCAGAAACATTAGCAGAAAAGATGAAAAACAAATCAGGATCTTCAACAAAGGGCAAAAAACGGAAAGCTCATAGTTTAAGAGAACAAAGATTAAATAAATATGATGTGTAATCCTTATTTTGATCCTGATTTTGGACAATTCAATCATAAAATAACATGATATAATTAGAGAAATATTATTAGTGAGCATTAGGGAATCTTTGACTATTTGTAAGTGTGATATCGGTAGAGTGCTTTTATATCTAGCATTTGCTTCCAAACAATCCAAGATGAAGAGAAGGGTTGGGGATTGAGGCGTAATATGATTGCCGTATGTCAGCAGTTGTGGAAGCTGGGTAATGGAGTTCATTACAGTCTCTCTACATCTGTGTGTGTAGGAAGTTTTCCATTATTTAAAATAAAAGTAGACTTTTTGATTCCACGGGATGTCCTCTTTTAAAATATAGGGCATTTGTATTCGCTTTGAAAGGGTGGTTATGTTAGAACAGGAAAAGAATTACCATACTTTTAATATACCTATTGTTGCAGAGGAGAAAATAGACTGAGAACATGTGCAGAGAGACAGAAACCTAAAATTTGATTATGAAATCAATGTTACATGAGCCATCACCCTGCTGTCACCCCGACTGAGGTCACTGTGACTGAGCTCAGTGGCCATGCGGGGACTTCTTCAGACTAAAGCCGCAGAGCTCCCACCATCATGGTGCAGGCAATGCTCCTTGCTCAGCCAGCCCTCAGTCCTGTGCAGAGCAGGTTGCCTGCCTGTTTCCAGCCTGGCCGAGTCACCGTGTCCAACCCCGTCTCTCTGCTGCAGCTGCATCTGTTTCATGAAGCTGACAAGTTGTAAATGAAAGACAATTTTCCCCTGCTTTTATTATCTTTAAAATATAAGCCTATTTAAAAATCACGGAAAGGTTCTGAGTATTTTTGTCAAAACAAGTCACTGTCAAACTTTTCTTCCCCAGAAGTAATGACATGGATTCATTACTTTACTTTTGAATCCAATCAAACCAGTGAATAAAACCAAGAAATAATAAATGAACTTGTATTTTGGCTACAGGTACACGTCTCTGTCAATTTTCTTTTTCTGACCATGTTATTTGATAATGGCCTCTTGAGGACTGGGTTTGATTCAATTACTTCTTTTTTACTTTGTCCTTGAGAATTTGCTACCCAGAAAAAACTGCCTCCCTAAGAAGAATGCTGAGCTGAGAAATTAACATTATTATATAATTTACACAAAGAGAATACATCAGAAAACCAGTCATGTTGAAATCAGTGAGCAGTTGAGACCACACAGGAGGTTTTCCTTGGAGATGTGTGGGTGTGCATGAGGTTTGGGTTCACACTCTTCAGCTGGCAGGAGTCCTGTGGAAATGCTGTGAACAGATAGATCAGTGACTGCCTGATCCCCGTCCCCACCACCTCCATGGTGAGGTCCAAGCCTAGACCACAGGGCTGAGGTCCGGATACTCTGGACTGAATGACAGCACCTCGTAGAGCCAGCACTTGCCCTCTGTGCCAGACACAGCTCTCCTGCTCTGATAACATCCACCCCTCCATATTCCCCAAGTCCCAGGAGGAAAGTGTTGCCTATGTTCTCAGACATGCGTGTCGTGTGAAGGATACCTGGTGGTGCAGCGGGGAACCAAGCTGCCCCAGAGTCGACAGGCAAGACTGTGCTGGAACCAGGGCAGACCTCCACAGTCTGAGCTGCATCCTGCCCTTTACATCTCTACTCATTAATTCTCTTTGAGGATTAACAGGTTATTACTATCACCTAAAAAATAAGGTATAGTTAAAAGCATAACCAATCACCAATAATATAACAAGTTAGAACGTGTTAACTCTATCTCCACGTAAATCCTTCCCTGAATGCGGCAGCCCTGCCACAGTTGCCAAGGGCTGTGGTGTGTCCACAGTTGCTGCTGTGGGAATAAAGGATTTGTACAGAATGCTACAGATTGTGCTTTATATCATGGATTTGAAACTCCATCTCAGTTTTTGTTTTTGAAACCTTTCCAAGATGAATTGCTGATCTTGCTGATGTTAGTTCCATAACAGATGATGCCAATAAGATTGACATTTGCAATATTGAGTTGTTGATGTTTTGTTTCCTTAAAACATAGTAAAGTGTCACGAAGTAACTTGTGAAGAAATTGTCTATAAAAATGGCTGCAGCTTGAAATCTACTTAAAATATTTCATTGGGTAATCACAGAAATCAATTCTCAGCTTTTAATTTAGTTTTGCATGAAAGTTCACTCTTGCTGAAAATGTGTGAATACATTTATATAACACATTTATATTTGTATAGATTTACTGCTACTGCAGAGTATTTTTTAAAAGTTTATTGTTGTGGATTTTTTTTCCCCTAAAGCTAACTTCTGGGCAATTAAGTGTATATTTGACTTAACATCTACATTTCCCACATACTTGTTACTTCTCCACTGTGTTGCTTTAAAGTGAACATATTGAGAGTGATGCACCTGAATCTGCTTACAATCCTTTGTAATATTTAGGTTAGTATATTATTTAGCAGGACTTTTAGCCACATTTTAACAAAATGACAAAATACCTCTTATACTTTGTCATCACCATGGGTGATGATGATACCCACTTTGTAATGACCTCTTTGTACAACATATGTTTTTCCCAGAAAATCTGGGCAAATAATGGAACTTAAATCTAACCAGTCATGCAAAGTGCAGTCATGTTACTGTTGGGATAATTACTTCAAATCCTTTAAAGAAAAGACAAAATTAAACTAGCTACAGGTATAGATGTTCAAATGTGTCAAGTGCCACTTTCCAAAGTCCCCAAAGCACAGCTCGGTGCTGGGGCTCTGCCAAGTAGCTTTGACCTTGCTCGCTTTTCTCAGATCTCCTCTGCTCCTCACCCTTAAGAGATGTCTCATTTCTCCTTGGATACTTGTGTCACTACTTTCACAGCTGTGACCTGGGGCAGAGCAGTGTTTTCCAGAGTACAGCTGGCTTTGTTCTCAACATGATGCTGTTGTCTCTGTTGTTTGGGCTTGCTGGAAGCAACAGATAACTCACTGCACTCTTCCTGAAGTGCCCTGAGTGGGAGACAAAGGTGATGGATGGACTGTCAAAGTGTCTTTGTGTCACACTTCTGAGAGTCAACTAATGCCACAGACCTCTCAGAACACGCTCGAATGTTGTATTATTTTCTCATGTTGACCTGAAAAATAATTACTCATAGATGTAACTTCTTCAGGTTCTCTGTTTCATTTATTGCAAGAAACACCAGTGTGGGCTGAGGATCACAAGTGCTCCTCCACAACAATGTCACATTGTCGGTGTGACTGAACATTTTCTTCCATTCTACTCCTTTCCTGTATTTTGGAAATCAGCGTTTGGCCTCTTGTCTCAGCTTCGTTCTCACCCTGTGCCCTTCATTTTGCACTCTGATGCCATCTGAGGTTGTAGGACCTGCCTCTCTTTGTACAGAGTTAGAGAAACTCTGGACTTCTGGACTAGCTGGATTTCTCAGCAGGCAGGTGTGCATGTCTCACATGGAATGGCCTGGCTTGCAGTCAGCAGTGGGGCTGGGGAGGAGGGACAGTGGTGACCAGCCAGCCAGATGGTGATGGTCATGCTGGGGTCAGGCTCAGAGGGGTTGGAGGAGCCAGGGGTTGTGTACAAAGGGGACATTGGGCACACACTAATCCCAGGGCAGCCAAAAATCTCTTCCTCCCCTGCAAAAGTGTGACTCTGATCTTGGGTGGGTGAATGTGATCAGTTCGGTATTAGAAACCTATTAACCTGATGTTTGGGCATGAGGAATGAAGTGAGGAAGAGAACAGAACCCCAGGCGGGCAGATGCGTGATCTTCCTCCGTCCCACGTCTTGTGTGCTGGGAACAGAAACAGAACATTAACTTCTTTGGCCCTCTTTTTGCTCTCAGAGGCTTTGCAAAGTGTGCTCAGTGCACTTGGAAAAGTAGGGAGTTGTATATTATGAGGAAAGGAGTGGGAAATGTTGATCCACACCTGGACCTGGAAAGCGTAGGTTCATCCATGGAAGACTCATTTTGAGCTGAAGCATCGTGTACATCATTTCCCTTCTGAGGGTACCTTCCTATCATTTCTCTCACCAACCTGCCTGCTATCATAGGTTTGAATTGTTCGTTAATGTTCAGTACAGGGAGCGCCCAACAGTGGACTTGCTGCTGTGAGCAGATGCTATCTTGGGGTGATGTGGGCGGAAGTAGCCAAGAACATCACAGCAAATAGGTGTCGGGTTGTGGGGTTGAGGTTGTGTGTCCGCCAGGAGCAGCAGCCTGCAGCTGGCACTGGAAAAATGTGTCACCAGACCTGCTGAAGCTCCGTCACTTCAGGAGCACCTGAGGAGGGCCTGCACCAGGCGCTGTGGCTGTGACTGCAGGGAGGACTCGCTGGAGCTCAAGGCTTGTACTTTCTCTGTCCTCTTTACCTGAGAAAACGTCCAAAAGCTTTTCTCTTCCAAAACAGTGCCCATGAAGCTAACTGTAGCAGTCTTTCGGCATAATATCACACAGCTGTTAAACCTTTAGACAGGCGAGCTAAGTCACATTCACTTTTAGACAAGGTACTTCACTCTGCACAAGGTATTATAAAATTCACACTGAATGAAGATGGTGAGGGCTGAGGCTTCCTCCCCAGGCTGGGAAACAGCCAGTGCAGCAACAGTTCCAGGCATCGATCTGTTCTGAGGGGCTCCACTTGCTTTACACCCAGACACCCAGAAGCCTCAGTTTCATGCAAGAGAAGCTACATACGGGTTTGTTTTAAATACTATACTGGAACAAAATGAGGCATGTGCCCATCCTCTCAGGAAAAATAGTGAAAGTGATGTCAAAAAACTTAATGTCTATTTTTTTCAGCTACCTACTATATGCATGCATATTTTTTTAAAGATTGATTTCTCTTATACTTTATTAGCTGATGGTGCTGTGCATCAGAGGCTAGTGACCATGCTCTGGTGGCACCGCTGTCCAGGGAGACAGGGCTGCCGTGGGCCTCACTTCCCCACTGGTGATAGTGGGGCAGACACGAGGAATCAGCAGAAGGCAGGGACTATTCCACAAGGCGGGGAGCATGAAGGGACGGATGTAGAACGTCAGCCTGCTGGGAAGTATTGGTGTCTCTTACAAGGTCACTTTCTGTCACACAACCTTCTTTTTCCTGACTGGGAATCAGATGCTCTGTAACTCCAAGAATTTTAGAGGTAAAAACTGAAGTTAAGAAAACTATTGTCTTTTCACACTGAAAATCTCTCCAAAACAATACAGTGAAGAGTCTTGCCTAGGATTTGAGGAAAAATATTTATTTTACCGTACTATTGTTTACCGATGTTTAAAACTGGAGGTTGGGAGTTTTGACCCAGTGTTCTGGGCTCAGTCGGAGCTGATCTGAGGCCCCACTGGGCCCTGAGGGATAAGAGACCGAGGATGTTTTTGCAGACAGTGAGGTGGGGGATGAAGGTTAAATAAGTTAAATAAATCATTGTTTTTAAAAATGATTGTTTTCCTTAGTGTATCATCACTCCTGTCATTTAAATTATTTTAGGAACTGCTTTCTCACTGTTTTCATTTTTTTTCTGATGTGTCTGTATATTTTCCTGCCGGCTCTTCACGTGAGCCATTCCGTGAGCCATTTCATGTTTTTTTGGTAAAACCTCTGGGTTTGAACAGATACATGAAAGGAACTCCCTCACTGAAGCCAATTGGATAGTAACTGAACTCTGTTAAAGTGGTTTTATGTTTTTACAATTAAGCACCAATGCCCCACTCTTATATGCTTATGTTCACACACACAACCTATGTAAAAAGGGTCAAAGCAATATTTAACATCACAGGGAAATGTCCTGGTAGATGAAAAGAAAGGAAGACTTCTTACTTTATTCTGCCTACAACCTCATGTCCACTGTCCCACCCACAGCCTGTGAGGCTCGGCCAGCCCAACGCCGTGGTCGCTCAGGTTCCTGCCTGTCACTCCATTGCCTCACCTGTCAGCACCTGCTCTGGTGACCTGGGCCAAGACCCTTCCTTCCCATGCTGCTCTGGACCCCTGGGCTCTCTCAGTCTTCTGAAGCTTCTTGTTTTGATCTATAAGCCCTAGCAGGTAGCATTATTTATTCCTTAAATAATGTGGTATTTCTGCTTTCTAACTATGCTGCGTGTTAAAGTGTGTGTGATTTCTGTGTCTCATGAGTCACAGATCAAAGCAGAGTGAAAGGCACCTGAAAGACAATCTATTCAATTAGTGGAGAACTGACTTTAACCTTGGGGAAACTTCTCTGAATTCTTATATTTTTTCAGTGACATGATGAATTTTTTCAGAAAAAAAAAGACTAAAAGTCAAAACACTTGCTATATGTATTTTTCTGAACAGAATGTTATAATTCCTGCCTTATCACCACAGCATCTGGACTGTTTTTGTTCCTTCACTGTTTGACTGAACTTGATACAGGGAACCTTATATTAAAATGACACATTTTAGAAGATATTTTTGTCATAAGTGATTTGAAGAACTGCTCTCTTACTTATCTATTGCTAAACAACCACCCCCAAATGAGAACTTAGAGCATAACCATCTATTGCTCACATTTCAGTAATCTGGGCTGATGGCAGCTGGGCAGAGCTTGCGACTCCCTCCTGAGGTCACTCATGCAGCTGCAGTCACCTGGAGTTTCAACTGGGCCAGGTGACCCAAGCCTATGGGCTGTCTAAATATTGTGTCTTAAATCTGGATAATTTGGAAGAATATTGTTAGAAAAAGAGCATTTAATCATGTTCATGCAGTAACCAAGCACCACAGTCCCCGGAGCTCTGCCCCAGGAGCCGATACTCACTCAGCCAGGCGGGTGGAGTGCCCGCACTGGCTGGAGCCAGGGCGGCTCTTCTTGCGTTCCGCCATGGAATTGGCCTGCCCTGTTAGCAGGGGGGTCCTGGCTGTCTTGTTATTCAGGTGGAAAAGCTGAGCCTCAGTGTCCCTGGGTAACTTGCTGCAGGTCCAGGGCTAGTAAGTGATAAGCTAGGACTTTAACTCAGGTGTAAGTTGTTCCTACAAACATCTGTGCCTCATTGTAAGGCAGTTTTAACCTTTCACCCACATCTCTTTTTTCAGTGTGTTGCCTTTATTTGCAGATGGCATGAAAACAGTCCCAGAGTCCTTCCTCCAGCCACATTCTTTACTCCTTCACTGTTTGGGAAGGAAAGGCATCCTTAACACCAGATACAAAATGGCTGTTAGCCTCCAGAAATGGCAGGTGCTTAGGAAAAACAAAGAGTGGGGGCAGCTAGCCCATGAGCCTGGTTCTAACCCTTAAGTTTTTCTCCTTTCTCCTTTCCTTGGGGGTATGAAGGAGGTCTCTGCTTTTATTAGTGGTCCAGACTGCAATGATTTGTTTGGGGTTTTCTATTGAATTTATTAGGGTGACATTGGTTAATAAAATTATACAAGTTTCAAGTGTGCAAATACATCATCTTATATTGCATTTTATGTTCACCACCCAGTCAAGTCCTTCCATCTCTGTTTATCCTATTTACCCTCTTCTCCCTCCTCTGCCATTGCTCTCCTGCTGGCAATCACCATACTGTTGTCTGTGCCTGTTCCTGTTTATTCATTTGTTTGTTTTGCTTAATCCATTTACCTTTTCACCCAGCTATCCAAGGGGAGAAAGCTGTCAGCTTGGATAGCAGACAGCTCTCAATCTGTTCTCTGTCTCTATTAACCTATTTCTATTTTTTTAGTTTATTTTGTTCATTAGATTCCAATATAAGTGAGATCATATGCTATTTGTCTTTTTCTGAGTAGTTTATTTCATTTAGCATCATACTCTCCAGGTCTATCCCTGCTATTGCAAAAGGTAAGATTTCCTTTTTTACAGCTGCGAAGTATTCCATTGTGTGAATGTAACCACAGCTTTTTCATCCAGTCATCTACTGATTGTCACTTGGGCTGCTTCCAAATCTTGGCTATTGTCAATAACTGCAATGAACATAGGAATGCATATATTCTTTCAAACTAGAGTTTTGGATTTCTTTCAATACATCCCCATAAGGGAAATCACTGGGTCATGAGGCAGTTTCACTTTTAATTTTTTGAGGAAACTCCATATTGTTTTCCACAGTAACTGTGCCAAGCTGCATTCTACCACCAGTGCATGAGGGTTCCCTTTTATCTACATCCTCACCAGCACTTGTTGTTTGTTGATTTATTGATTATAGCCATTCCTATAGTCATGAGGTGATATCTCATTTTGGTTTTAATTTTTATTCTCTAATCATTGATGACATTAAGCTTCTTTTCATATATCTATTGACCATCCATATGTCCTTTTTGGAGAAGTGGCTATTCAGGTCTCTTGGCAATTTTTAGTTGGATTATTTGTTTTTTCTGTGTTGGGTTTTGTAAGTTTTCTATAAATTTTGGATATTAACCCCTTATCAGACGTATCATTAGCAAACATGTTCCATTAAGTGGATTGTCTTTTTATTTTGTTGATAGTTTCCTTTGCTGTGCAAAAGTTGTTTTTTTTTTAGTTTGATGTAGTTCCAATTGTTTATGTTTTCTTTTGTTTCTCTTGCCTTAGGAGATATGTCAGAAAAAATGTTGCTATGAGCAATGTCCGAGATTTCACTGCCTATGCTTTCTTTCTAGGAGTTTCATAGTTTTAAGGCTTGCATTTAAGTCTTTGATATTCACTTTAAATTTATTGTTATGCATGATACAAGGAGTTGGTCTAGGTTCATTGTCTTGCATGAGTCTGCCCAGTTTTCCCAACACAATTTACTGAATAGACTGACTTTATCCCAGTGTATGTTGACTTGTCTCCTTTGTCAAATAGTAATTTACTATAAAGGCGTGGGTTTATTTCTGGGCTCTCTGTTCTGTTCCTTTGATCTGTATGCCTGTTTTTATGCCAGCACCATGCTGTTTTGACTACTATGGCCTTGCAGTATTATTTGCTGTCAGGTGGCATGATTCCTCCCACTTTGTTATTCTTTCTCAAGATTGCTGAGGCTATTTGGGGGGTCTTTATTGGTTCCATAGAAAATTTTGGAATATTTGTACTTGTTCTGTGAAATATGCCATTGGTATTTTCCTAGGAATTAGACTGAATGTGTCAATTGCTTTGGGCAGCATGGCTATTTTGATGATGTTAATTCTTCCCATCCATGATCACAGTAAATTCGTTTCCACTTATTTATATCTTCCTCCATTTCTTTCTTTAGTATCTTCTAATTTTCTGATAGTCTTTTACCTCCTTGGTAATAAATGACACCCCTGTGTCCTTCCAAAGAAAGACTTTAGAGTGGGTCCAGGCTGGCCACAACCCACAGACCATTCCACAAGGTGCGAGTTCATTGGGGCAGGGCTACCTGGGTCAGGAGGACCAAGCTAGTGGGTCTCCTACTTGGGGGAAGCCTGGTCAGGCACTCAGTGAGGGGAAAGTGGCCCCTACTCCAGAGCTATACCCTCAGTCTCTGCCAAAGTCCACGCCTAGCACCCTGAGAAGGAGCACACTGCAGGTTCAGGTTGGGCACAGCCATCTGGACTCACTGTAGGAGTAAACTCATCAGGGCGGAGCTACCAGAGCTAGAAAGGGCGGATCAAAAGGGTCTCCCTCTGGGGGTGGGACTGGCCAGTGTATAGGGGAGCAAGAATGTGCTCTGCCTTCCCTCTTGGCAGCTACACAACCCACTGCCCATCTGAGTCCTGGACAGAACCTCTGAGGGAGATGGGCTCCAAAGGTCCCAGCTCTGTAAAACGATGTCTTTCACAAGCTCTCCTTGTTTCTGAGTTAGAAGATTATAGATTTGAGTAACTTGAAGTGAGCTCACCGAACCATGTGCTGATGTAAACACAACTGTGATGGAACAAGCAAGCTGCTAGTACACAAACAAGTTTATTTTAAGTCACTTTCCCAGTGAATGCAGTGCATAGGAGATAGACTGTGGGGTTTGTTAAGATTATGGACTTTGTTACAGTTACCCAGGGCACAGACTAGAAGCTGGTCTGTCTAGCTTCTACTCACCTTTTAGAAATAAAGGCTGGTATGCCCCTTCTAGTAGACCTCCAGTCAGCCTCCCTGACCTGAGAGTGGGTGCTGCTCATTGCTGCACTTGTCATGCCCTCTCGTCAAATGTCTGCTCTCTGAGGACAGGGGCCATTTCTTATTTAAATGTTAATCCCAGGAGATAACAGAGGTCCCGACTACTTTCTTCATAACTGAAGTATAAAATAGGTGGTGCGACCCTAGTGGGATGGCCTAGACTTGGGAGTCCTGGGAGCTGGTCAGGGCAACAGTGCCACCTGACCTTGAGGGGTACTGAGTATGCTGGCCTCACGTGGCACATCACACGTGCCTCCCACACAGCCCTCCCCAGGCTGTCTGTCTTCTCCCACTTTACACGTGAGCAAACCGAGGCAGAGGGCTTGGTCACGTGTGGGGCCACAGGTTTAGTGTGTGGCAGAGCCAAGATTAGAGCTGAGACCCAAACCTAAGCTCTTGACCACCAGGTTTGATTACTTTTTTGGACTACTCAGAACCCATAACTCAATTTCCCCCTGCTTCAGTGTCCTCTATTTAGTAGTAAAGTTAATACGCAATCATGCCACATATATTCACTGAGCACTGTTTATTCAAGGGATTCAGCGAGGAACAAAACTCACCCAGTCCTTGTCATTAAGCTCACATTCCAATCAAGGGGACAGACAACAAAACAAATAAGTAGGTAACATATATATATATATATATATATATATATATATATATATTTTTTTTTTTTTTTTTGCATATGAGCAGATAATACATTCTATAGGAAAAAAAGAAAGGTGTGTGGGATGAGTGGTGACAGGGCAGTCCTTGAATTGGTGTTTTCTAGCACAAGGTCAGGAAAGCCTCACTGGGATGACCTTTGGGCAAAGGCTGGGAAAAATTGAAAGAGGGGCCAGTGGCTCTGGAGGAAGGATGCTGTCCAGAGGGAATGAACCGTGCAAACACCTGAGGCCAAAAGTGAAGGGGGTGCTGGCAGGGCTGGAGTGCCACTGGCCACGGGAGGTTTGCTAAGACTGGGAAGGGCATAAGTTAGGAGGGGGGCTGGATTTAGATATTTTCCTTCTGAGATGCTTATTAAATAAGAATGAGGAGCCGTGAAGAAGCACTCAGACAGATGTGGGAATCTGGAGTGCTGGGGGCACCTGGGCTGATGCACAGATACACGTGGACATCATTAGTTCGTGGAGTGTTTCAATCTGTGGCAACTCAAGGAAAGAAGAACTTTTGGAGAGTTGTCCATGAAGAGGAGATATCTGGGCTGCAACCTGAAGATCTTGAGTGAGATGAAGGAGCAGAAATTGGGGAAGAGACCCCTGTACAAGGAACCAACTTTGTGCCAGGACAACAGGCTGGGGTGGATCGGGATGGAGAGCAGTATCATGTGGGAGAAGCCTACTGGAGAGCCAGATTGCTACCATCTTACAGGACGTGCTAAGGAATTTGATGTTAGTTCTGCAACTGGATAGGAGCTGTGGAAGCTTGTGAGCAGGAATGTGACAAGATTGGATGAATCATTGAGAAAAATAACTGGAAGTCACTGGAGGTTCAATGCGAGAGGAGACAGAGTTAGTCATGATCATCGCGACTGTTGACAAAGGTGAAAGGGATGGTCGCACCGTGTCCAGGTCAAGTTCTATGGAGAGATGATACATGCCTCCACCTCTTCATGTTAAAAATATTCCTGAAAGGCCAAACAGTGGTCTGTGTTTAATGTTACTTTTTATTATAATCTTTGTCAGAACATAACGTGATATGACTGACTTCTTTTTCTTGAAGGCCTTTCCTATCTTGACAACTTTTCTTCTGAAATTATAATCTATGTTGCAGTTTGGATGCATTGTAAGTATTCACAACTCTGGCCACAGGGCGGGACCCTCCACCTGCACAGTTAGCTGATCATTTCACTCAGTGCCTAAAGACACTGATCCCACTTGAATTTAATTTCCATTTCAACTAAACATATAAAAAAGATGGCCCCCTTGTGTCTTCTATGTCGAATAGCATTACCCATATAACACTGACCAAGTGCAGTATTTTATTTTGGAAGAGCCATGGGGCATTTCCCTTGAGCCGTGGAGCCAGGACTACGCATCTCAGTGCTGAAGTGAATGTACCGTGATCAGAGGAACTCGTCCACGGTGCTAATGGAGCCAGAGTGCAAAGTCAGTTTCCTCCCTGTCTGTTCTGTGCCAGACACGTGGATTTTTATTCAATTTTTAAAACACCGCCATATAGGGATAATTTTACTAATGACAAATTTGAGGCCCAGTGATTTAAATAACTGAGTTAAGGTTAAACAGGCTTTCACCATAAGTGTTACCTCTGTTTTGCCTCTGCTTCACTTGTGAGAAAACATACCTGGTGTGGAAATCAGGCTGTCCATGGGCAGGTGCAAGGTCCCATGGATCTTGTTTCCCATGGGAGATTTTGAATGCTGTTATAAAGGTTTGTTCATCTCATTAATAAATATAATTTCTGTTTCTAAGTATAAGAAGGGTCAAAAAAGAAAAAAACTAATAGATTTCTTTTGTCTGTTTCCCCTTTCAGACTTAAAAGTCCTTCTAAACACTACCATTTACCCCTCTATATATTTCTATCCACTAACAAGATTTCGCTAATCTTTATGAACAATTGATGAAGTTAAAAAGAAAACATCAAAATTCTTGTATTATTTTAAAATATACGTTGTTTGACTTTTTCTGCATTTAGATGGACTCACTCCTTTTATTGTTTCCTTTTCAAGAACTAAGTATCATCATTGTACAAATATTTACTGGGCACAGATTATCTCTTAGGTGTTGTTCTAGAAGCTCAATGAAGAACAATAGACAGTAAAGAACAGTAAACAGAATAATCACAAGTCCCTGTCTTTTGGAGCAGATACATAGTTTAAGTTCACAAGATGTTTGACCAAAGATGTATGTCAGAATTACCCACAGTCTATAGGTGCAGAGTTCCCATCAGGATCCTGGGGCATTTGTATGTTATAAAAGTTACACAGAGGATTCTGGTTAGGAATTTCCAACGGAAAACTTTAGTACGAGAAAGTGGTGATGTTCACATTACTCCTCCATTAAAACCATTCTTGCTGTTCTTTTCTGATCAAACCCCCAACCTTTGGTCAGACGTAGAGAACAGTTTGAGAAAACACAAAGCACAGAATTCTTGCTTTGATAATGTGTGGTTTGCTTTGTATTTTAAATGTTGATAAAATGTTGTAATCAATTTTATGCTTTTAATCCATTAACAATGTCGATGTGTAAAGGGACATTATCAAAATAGGAATAAGGAAACGATCTTATTTTACTTTGAATAGACACCTGTCCATCTCACTGTAAAACTGATTTACATCGTTTTGTAAAATTTTATGGGATTATTGAGTATTGGAGTATCTTAAGCCACCACTCAAGAAACACACTCAACCATTATCTACACTAATTTAAATGTTGAGTATTAACTACTTTTTATTATTAATTCTCATTTTAAGAATCATATTTCTCATTTTTATTTTACTCTAGTTGTCCAAACATCAGTTGTCTTTCACTAGAAGAACGGCTTTATTAGTACGTCCTTCTAGTTCTCAGCTTCACCGATGCCCCTTCACGTGGGCTTGTGCTCAGCCTGTCTTCTGGCTAAGGATACATCATGATTCCCATCTGTCCTTGACTCTTTAATTCAAGAAGATGTTTAAATATGCAATGGTTTTCAGTTAATGAAATGCCTGGACAGCTGAGTAGTAAATTCTGTGCAGAAGTCGATTTATGGGTCAGGAAAACTTAAACTCTGAAATTATTAACTAGCATCAATTTGCATATATTATGCTTCATTGTTACTGTTAGGAAATGCTTCATACCTCACTGTTAGGAAAGAAAGAAAGAAGGAACATGGGGGGATTTATGTCAGATAAAATGGATAGATAGAATTCATTTGATAAATGTAATTAGAATTTAAACACCAACTTCATTAAAGGAAAAACAATTTGTAGAAGTCAGGAGGTTTAAGCAAGTCCTGAGGTGCCTTCTGTTGGAGGGCAGCCCTTCCTGCCTTCCTGCAGGGCTGGAAGGGTGTATGTCCACACAGTCTGTAGCCACCAGGGGCAGGGTGTTAAACTCTTGAGACAGGAGCTCAAGTTCCGTGTCAGAATGAAGTGCAAGGTAACAGTGGCCCCTCATCAATGTGCAGGTGAGGAACACCTGACGGTGAGCAATGGCATTACCAGGGCCACAGGCTGTGTTTCTCACTAGCTCAGAAGGCCAAGTACATATTTGTTTCTCTCCCTTTCATGCTTGCTTTCTCTTTTAGTAAAATTTGAGTTAGACACTATTTGGTAAGGAAAGAACCTTTGCTAGTGCTAAAACTGTCATATCACCCTTGAGAACTTTGCAATAACGAATTTAAATAGATTCTTCCTTCTTTTTTTTTTTTTTTGCCTTTAGGGAGATTGTTTTTTATAAAACCACTGTGTATGGCTCTAGTATTCCAGATAAATCCTGAAGCACAAAAGCAAAGTGTTCTCGTTCTCTCTCCACACTGAGCTGCTCAGCCAGCTGTTTGGAAGGGAGGTGTGTGTGCCGTGTGAAGGCCTGGGCTGTGGGGGCTGGGGCCCTTTTTCACAGGGCAGTTTAATCACTCACCAGAATGAGCATGTTTGGTTCAGGAAGAGTTTTTGTTGTAAACGAATTAAAACTTACACAGGGTATCCTGACCTCAGATTACAAAATATTCCATGTAGGGTACCGAAGATTTGCCTGCCTGGGTGTAGGAGGATAGTTGGGTTAAAGAAGCTGTGTAACACTGCACTGTGGCTTTCTCTCTCAGTTAAGAGTAAGGGTCTAACTTCATGACTGCTGTTTAAGAAATAGTTATTCATAGGTTGAATCTTTATTAGTGGGGATAATACTTGACTTACTATGTCAAGTTTTATCTTAAACATCACCCATTCTTTAGCATTTCCTCTCAACACTGTCTTCTGAGCCCTGCCTTTCCCAACCATTTTGACCTGTAAGTACCTCCACCCTTGCCCCTGTAATTCAGCATTAGAGTCTGCAACATACTTGATGGGCTGACTGATATAGTTGGAAAAATTATAGACAAATAGATACAAATGCTCTTGGTAGAAAGTATAATACATGGAAGGCTAAAATAATGAAATGGGAAAAAATTCTGTGATGAATGAATACTCTAGGAAGTCTCCAGTGGCATCTGTTATGTAGTCAATTGCATTTTTGCAATTTATTTAGAATTTTTTTATGACTTGTGTTGCTGTCATCATTCAATCAATTCTTCAAATCCCATTTCCATGTGAAAACTTCCCTTTTAAGGTATTTATATTGCCACCATCCAGGAGTGTTCTTGCCAAATAGGTACTGATGAATTCTTTCATCTTCTCCTTAGCAAAAGGTGAAGAGCCCTTTGGGATTTGTTGCTAATGTCAAGATATATAAAATAATTTAACTATATCTACCCTGGCTGGTGTAGCTCAGTAGATTGAGCGTGGGCTGTGAACCAGAGCATCGCAGGTTCGATTCCCAGTCAGGGCACATGCCTGGGTTGCAGGCCATGGCCCCCAGCAACCGCACATTGATGTTTCTCTCTCTCTCTTTCTCCCTCCCTTTCCTCTCCAAAATAAATAAATAAAATATTAAAAAAAGAGATAATCATTGAAGTGATATTCATCACCATCTCCTATATGCATCACTTGTGTTGCTCTAAGGCAGCAATTTTCAACAGGTGTGCTACAAAAATTTTTAAAACCTACAATACCAGGATAGTCAGAAACACTGACCTTTTTTCCCTCATATTGTCCAATAGAAAATGACAACAGCCATCACAACAATAACTGTCATGTATAAATGCCCTGCCTTGAACAATAGATATATATATTTACATATATATACATATATATAATGTGAACATAGAGTTACATATTATATATATATATATGATATATATGTAACTATATATATCATAGAGTTCCATCTTATTGGTCATGTCATATAATAAGGTTATATATGATTGGTTAATTCTTGGATACCAGAAATCCTTATTTACAAGTATAGGCACCTGATATTTTAAAAATCACTTGGAGGAAAAAGGGTGGGTAATTAGTGTTATTATTTCTGTAAGTCAATCAAAATTATACCTATTTAGCCCTGGATGGCGTAGCTCAGTGGATTGAGCGCGGGCTGCGAACCAGGCATCGCAGGTTCGATTCCCAGTCAGGGCACATGCCTAGGTTGCAGGCCATGTCCCCCAGCAACTGCACATTGATGTTTCTCTCTCTCTCTCTCCCTCTCCCTTCCCTCTCTAAAAATAAATAAATAAAATCTTTAAAAAAATTATACCTACTTTTGTAGGGTTGGCAAAAAACATAATACAGTTTTGGATGTGCTGCAGAATTTTAGTAATTAGCTTATGTGTGCCATGAGATGAAAAAGGTAGAAAATCACCACCGTAAGGGAAAAAGAAGGCAAGGTTTCTGGGCTAAACGTGCTCACTACCCAGTCAATGTCTTCAATTTAACTTCTGCAAAGTAAGTCTGCAGCTCACATCAATCATCCTGGACTGACCAGTACAGCTAAAATAAGAAAAAGTGAAAGTTGATGATCTAAATACTATGCATATTGATGGAATTCTTATGAACAATTTTACTACAATGTATTTACTCATAACATCATTTCTTTTACATGTGGACTTGTGGGCCACCTCTCATTTACATAACTAGCTTGGGTGAGTTCAGAGAAACAAAGAATATTGGGTCAGAAGAAAGAGCATAGGCAACCCCACCAGGTTACTTGAGGAGTCTCGATATTCCCATCTACAGAAAGGGGGCAATGATAGAACCTGTCTGAGAGACTTTGTGGCAACTAATGGGGTCCAGGTAGTGCTTGACACTGGGTGAAACACAAAACAATAGGAGTTATCTTAATATCAACACATTATTGTTTTAAAGGTAAGTGAGAAGACAGGAGATAGAATGAATTTGCTGGAGTGTCCATCAACACTAGGGAGTAGACAGGGAAGCCTACGCTGCTCTGATGTGGGACCCATGTAGTCTGGTCAGTGGTCCAAGGGATGCAGAAGTTCACTGTTCACTTAAAGCTCCTCAAAGTCCTTAAAGGTGCTCCATGTAGTGTGTTCTACTTGAGGTGGCCATTTTCAAAGCCTCTACTGTCAGCATCATTTCAGCTCACAGAAAGGACAAAGGAATGCAGGCCAGCACACATGGGAGATTTGGAGTCGGGCATGGAAATAGCCTCTGTCAGCTCCACTCGAAGTGCACTGTGAGGAAAGTGATCACGAAGCCCTCTGCAGGGAAGGGTGAGGGGACAGGAATGCAGCTGCACCCATACACCAGTGTTGGGAGGCAGGTCCCCTCTCAACTCTCTCAGTTTTTTCACTTAAGACTTAAATTAACAGGAGAAAATGACAAGATTTAATTACATGTGTCCGTAAAGGGGTTCCATAAGAGTACAGGACCTGAGAACAAATCAGGCAGTTGATGCCATCTTGAGCTAAGAGAAAGGAGGGTGGTGGTTTGGGACTTCAGACGGGAGGAAGGCAGTTCACATGGATGGGAAGAAACAAATGTTTGGTAAACACATGTTTTCTGCAGCGTCATCACAAAGGGTCACAGAGGCTGATCCAGGGGCTTTGCTGGGTTACTCCCTGTCTGTCACACTTAGTTCATGTTAAACTGTAGTTTAACATGAATGCCAGCTCCCCCCTGAGCATGGAGGAGGTCTGAATTTCTTCCTGAGTCTTTTGTTTCTTAAAAATAACCAGCTTAAAATAATTACTGTCCCAAAGAGGCCTATTTGGGGTGGGAGGCAAACTCTGCTCCCCCTCACCACCATAGCTGAGCTTCCATGGGAGATCAAGAGGACAGATGGTTCTTCAGTGGCTGGTCTGCTGTGGGAGGTTGGCACCAAGGCTTTAAGGAGCTCACCTGCCTTCAGAGCTTATGAGTTGTGCCTGCCTGCAGTCAATGGTTTCGTGGTGCTGCTTTCATTCAGCGAGGGCATGGGAATAAACTGTTTACAGGAGCACTTTCAATTCTTGGTATACTGACTTTTAGCAAAATGCCACCTTATGGTAATATCTTTCCGAATTGAAAAATTGCCTACAAAAATATAGAGCATGTACTCGATGGATTTATGTTTTCCGTTTTCCAATGTGGATAACATTAAGGGAAGTTATGAACTTATTCATTCAAATATTTTTAAAACAAATAGAACAGTTTAACTGAGCCAGTTTTCCTAATGTTTGTCTAAATTAGAAAATTTCGAAATTCCTATCATTGTCTATTACATTTTTTAAAAAAATTTAAATTATTTTATTGTTGTTCAATTACAGTTGTCTGTGTTTACCCCCTACCACTCCCCCACAACCCCAGCCAAACCCACCACCCTCCCTTGCTTCCAACCCCCCTTGGTTTTTATAATTACACCTTTTAAATATTTTTCACTAGGCTTCATGTGGGGTTGATATCAGAAATCAAAGAAAATAAAACAGCATCAGGGTTAGGATTAGCCTCTTCTCATCTTCATAAAGAGAATGTGAAATTTTATTTTGCACATATAATAATTCTATCAAGGATGGTGAATTCTATCAAATATTTCAGGAATAAATAATGCTGATGCTATAGAAAGTCTCAGAAAGTACAAGAAGTAGAAACACTCCAGCCTCCTTTGAGAATCTGCAGTTACACTGACACCAACACCGGACACAGGCATCAGAGGAGCACCAGGCAGTTCCCGCGCCAATGGCAGGATGAATGTGGAAGTGAAAGTCCTAAGCAAGTATTGGAAAATCAAGTCAGTGGAGAAAAATGTGCTCTCTACATAAATGTATAAATATATACATAATTGACATTTCCATATAAGGAGTTAGGCAATATTTTTAAAACTTGTCTTTTGAGCAGCACAGTATTACTTTGGAAGAACTATTTTGATAAGCAGCCTCAGATGGCAAAGATATAAACTACAATGTGTAAGATTAGAATAATTTATATTCTTTCCTAAATCTACTAGAGGAAAAATATGAACCTCCCCCAGAATGTCAGCACTTAGAAGGACATGGGGTTAAAAATACAGAAATTTGATCATAGTTTCCTGAGGCAGGATTTGTATCTGTCTGATTCACCAGGGCATAGATAGCCTCAGGACTTGAGGAGTGCCTAAAAGACACAGGTGTGGGTGCTTGGGAAGTCTGAGACACAGACTAGTTTAAACATAGATACACTTAAAACCTAGGTGGAGATGCCTAAATAGGTGCAGAGAAGATGCAGTTGATAGATAATAAATCCTCCGGGTTTGTTCAATGAATTAAGGATTATAGAAGCCTGGGCAGCAGAGGGGCCTCTGCTGACTCCTAGGTCATATAAAAACTTGCATATGGGGGTGACATCAATTTTCAAGTGACCATTGTTGTTAAAGTTAACAGAGGATGTTCTCCAAGAGAATTTTTCAAAAGTCAGTTTTGACAGAATAAGAAATGTAACCCAATGCAAGTAGACAGGTTCTTCTGTTGAACTTTTAAACATCAGGAATCCTGTGAGACAGGGCCTTATTCCTGTTGGATGGTATGGTTGGTAGAAGCTTTGCTGTGTTCATTTATTTACTCATTTATTTATTTTGTTGTCAATAGTTGTGCCAAACACTGTGCTTAGCACTGGGTTTACAGTGACACACAGGGGGATAAGACACCATTCCCTCGATGAGCTCGCATTAGAGGCAAATCAGATGCCCCAGGCTATGAGGTAAGCGCAGACCATGACGTTGCAGTGGTTGATACACAGGAAGTAGGTCTGGGAACCATAATTACACACTGTAAATATCTGTGCTCAGTGTGTACAAAAACAAGAACCTAAACATCTTCTCCATATGCAGGTTTGAATGAGACTATCTGTGCTGGCCTCCTTCTACCTGCCTGTGTTGTTGGATGGTGATGGTGGTGACAGATTCTGTAGATAACAGAGCATAGCACAGTGTCCAAGGGGGGTTCTAATGGGGGCCAGGGGCGCCCTCCAAGAAGCACTGGCAGACACAGTGGAACATTTTCAGTTCTCACAATGGTGGACACTGGTCAGAGGCTGAGATTCCTCAGTGCCCTATGGAACGAGGGACAGCTTAAGACCCTGCACAGGACACTGCAGAACAGTACACAGGACAGTTCAGGACAGTTCATGGGAGAGCTCAGGATCCCACAAAAGACAGTTCAGGACAGTATTGAGACAGCTTGGGACAGCTCGGGAGTATCTACTGGACAGCTAAGGAGGGTACACAGGTCAGCACAAGAGAGTTTATGGGACAGCTTGGGACAAGCCAGGATTGTTCTTCCCAAAATATCCTGGCTTTCCTTTGAGCTGCACTGGGGAGAGCAGGTCATTCTTTCTTCATCTCTGTGTTCTGAAAATCCTGCTCCAGTGTCTTTCTTTAGCTAAGCATACAGAGGGGAGGTCTGTCCACACCATGGAGCACAGGACAGAGAGAACCGGGATCAGTGAGGAACAATGCTGTGTCCTGAGGGGTCTGTGATGCTAAGCCAGCCTCAACCAGAGGACAGTGAGGAGGAAACACTTCATATCCATGTGGTTACAGGCTAGTACTCCAGGGTGTGAAAGAGGAAGAGGAAGAAGGTTTTCTTTATAACCTGTTTGAGATGGGGGAAAGTTCCCAATTTAATTATGAGGTTAAGATCATTAATGAATTTAGAGTGTTCAGACTCAAGCCTGCCGTGCCCTGTCATAGTGTTATGGATTAGATTAAGGACTTTTCTGTTCCTTGGAAATTTATGGGAAGTGCCTTACTCTATTGGGGTTGAACTCTCTAATTTTAATGAGATCTGCTCATTGTTCCCTTAAAACTGAATCCAAAGCACATCCTTATCAATGCTTCCTTAACCAGGTTAAATATTCCAGAGGACCGCCCTGGCTGGTGTGGCTCACTGGACTGAGCACCAGCCTATAAACCAAAGTGTCACTAGTTCGATTCCCAGTCAGGGCACATTCCTGGGTTGCAGGCCAGGTCAGGTCCTCAGTAGGGGGTGCATGAGAGGCAACCACACACTAATGTTTCTCTCCCTCTCTCCCTCCCTTCCCCTATCTCTAAAAATAAATAAATCTTTAAAAAAAATATTCCAGAGGACTCTATCCTCTGGAAGTCTGTTTTTTAAAGGAAGTCTGCTCTGAACCCCTTGGATATTGTGATCAACTGTCTAAAAGGTTTCACTTATCTCAGGTATGTCAGGCAACCCCAGGCTATGTTTTGTAAAGCATTGTGTTTTATTTCAGTAACACAATAAAACCTCACTTATCAGGAAGTGCCTTATCTGTGAACCTCAAATATGTAAGACATGGTAAAAACCCAACCAGCAGATTTCCTGATTTCTGTGCCAAAAATGGAAAACTTTCCAGCTCTCCTGGGAGTCAATTTATTCTCAATTTATGTCCAGTTCTAAGAAGCTAGATTATCTGGTTATCTAGCTTGCAACTGATTGAAAAATGAACAGCTAGAACCATTTTTAGTTGAGGTGGATGATTGCAGCAGGAGACTACTAGCAAGGAAAATGTGTGTGAGGGGTTGGGTTGAGAAGGACGTAGGAAAACTTGATTTGAAAACTGTGAAGGAAGCCCAACACAGTGCTCCTGTGACCAGGTTATATTCAAGGGGGTCATCCAGAAGGGCTGCAGGTTCACAGCTAGTGAGAGAAGTTTATAGCACGTTTTACAAGATTCCTCTCAAATTTGTAATTTTTAAAGTTCTGTGAGTTAAAACACTAAGCTATAGTTGTTTTGGGGGTGGGGGAAGCACTTTGTGTAGAATATCTTACTTCCTAATAAAACTGGATCAGTCAGACACTCGTATGTGAAATTCACTTCAGACATACACTTTTGAAAGTTGAAAGTATTAAAAGCTGAAAACAGCAAATTCTATATTTTCTTGTGCCCCTAAAAGGGCATGTGTCTTTCTAGCCCACAGATTCTTGTTACTGTATGCAATTCACTTGATTTCCTCATTTACACATTTGGGTCCATAATGACTGGATCTCATGCTACTGCGGGTAGTTGGACATAATCTGTAACTTCCCAAACTCCTTAAAGTGGAGGGAGATGGTGTCAGTCATTTCTTGGGAAATAGTATGAATGAAGAGGAGTGAGGGATTGAACTGAGGTCAAATGCTACCAAAATGCAAAATATCAGTTACATAATAATTAAAGTTTATGCATTAAATAACTTTTATCTTTTTGTTAATAATTGCTAGATAAATATAATTGTACTTGTATTGATAGAGTAAGCTTCTGCCTATCAAGCTGTCGATAGTGTAATGCATAGCTCTAACATGTTTGCATATACTGTGTCAATCTTGTTCTAATACACAATTCTAGTAAGGAAGAAAAATATAATAGTCACTAAAATAATGATGAAACAGAGAGATGATCTGAGAGAATAAACTAGATGTTATGAGTGAAAAAAACTGGTAGGAAGGGCTAATCTATTTTCTCTGTGAAATTTTAAGTTCTAGAACCATCTAGTTGCACTTAAGTTTGATGCCCAGAGTGGGCCACACAGGTAAAGTATTGTCCTTATCCAATGCTGCCTCTCTTGTTCTTGCCTGAGTTTTTCCTGTAGTATTTCTGTCTTCTGACTATATAGAGGTACAGTATATTTTTAGACTGCTCACATTTTGGTTTATGAGGAAAGTCTGAGATATAGGTTAGTTATCATTTGCATTTTTAAGCATTAGACAAATGATTTGTAATCATTAAACAGATTGTAATTATACATATTTTATTTAATGATATCTAAAATAGATCACGTGCCTTGCCATAGCCTCTTATTTCCTGTTTGAAAAGAAAATACCATCTTTCTATCACCATGATGTGATATTATTTGTTAAGGACTTTGAGAATTTCATGACAACATTGCTAAAAATGTTTTTTAGCACAAAACTAAATTAGAGGGGAGCACCCTCAAAAATGGAATTTATAAAAATTTGTCTATATATATTTTTAGTCTTTATCTTAGGTATTTTTATTGTTGTTCAAGTGTAGTTGTCTCCATTTCTCCCACCACTCCCCCCACCCCAGCAATCCCCATCTCCCACCCTCAATCCTGTCCCCCTTTGGTTGTTTCCATGTGTCCTTTATAGATGTTCCTCAAAAAATCCATCCTCCCCCCCATTATCCCCTCCCACCTCCCCTCTGGTTAATGTCAGTTTGTTCTTAATTTCAGTGTCTCTGATTATATTTTGCTTGTCTATTTGTTTTGTTGATAAGGTTCCACTTATAGGGGAGATCATATGATATTTGTCTTTCACCACCTGGCTTATTCCACTTAGCGTAATGCTCTCCAGCTCTATCCACACTGTCGCCAAGAGTAGGAGCTCCTTCTTTCTTTCTGCTGTGTAGTATCATCATGTAAATGTACCATAGTTTTTTTTTTATATCTTCATTTACTGATGGGCACTTAAGTTCCTCCCAGCAGTTGGCTGTAGTGAATTGTGCTGCTATGAACATTGGGGTGCATATGTTCTTTGAAATTGGTGTTTCAGGGTTCTTAGGATATAATTCCAACAGTGGAATTGCTGGGTCAAAAGGCAGTTCCATTTTTAGTTTTCTAAGGAAATTCCATACTGTTTTCCACAGTGGTAGCACTAGTCTGCATTCCCACCAATAATGCACTAGGGTTCCCTTTTCTCTACATCCTCTCCAACACTTGTTGTTTCAAATCAATGTTTATTATGACCATTCTCACCAGTGTGAAGTGGTATCTCATTGTGGTTTTGATTTGCATCTCTCTGATGACTAGTGATGCTGAGCATCTTTTCCTATGGGTCCTCTGAATGTCTTCTTTGGAGAAGTGTCTGTTGAAGTCTTTTCCCACTCTTTAATTGGGTTGTTTGTATTTCTGCAATAGAGCCATGCAAGTTCTTTATATAATTTTGAGATCAAACCCTTGTCCGAGGTATCATTGGCAAATGTGTTTTCCCATATGGTTGGTTCTTTTTTTCATTTTAATACTGTTTTCTTTATCTGTGAAGAAACTTTTTAGTTTGATGAGGTCCCATTTGTTTATTCTTTCATTTATGCCCCTTGCTCTAGGGGACATATCAATGAAAATATTGTTGCATGGAGTATTTGAGATTTTCTTGCCTATGTTCTCCTCTAGGACTTTTATGGTGTCACAACTTATGTTTAAGACTTTTCTCCATCTTCAATTTATTTTTGTATATGGTGTAACTTGGTGATAGAGTTTCATTTTTTTACATGTAGCTGTCCAGCTCTCCCAACACCATTTGTTGAAGAGGCTGTTTTTACTCCATTTTATGCTTCTGCCCCATTTGTTGATTATTAATTGACCATAGAAACTTGGGTTTATTTCTGGGCTCTCTAATCTGTTCCATTGGTCTATGTGTCTGTTCTTATGCCAGGATGAGGCTGTATTGACTAGTGTCCTTGTAGTACAGTTTAGTATCAGGTATTTTGATCCCTCCTACTTTGTTCTTTCTCAAAATTGCTTTAGCTATTTGGGGTCGTTTATGGTTCATATAAATTTTCTATATGTTTGTTCTGTATCTAAGACGTATGCCATTGGTAGCTTTAATAGGTATTGTGTTGAGTCTATAAATTGCTTTGGGTAGTGTGAACATTTTGATGATGTTAATTCTTCCAATCCATGAAAATGGTACGTGCTTCCATTTGTTTGTGTCTTCCTTAATTTCTTTCTTCAATGTTGTGTAGTTTTCTGAGTACTAGTCTTTTATTTCTTTGATTCAGTGTATTCCTAGGAACTTTATTTTTCTTGTTGCTATATCAAGTGGGATGTTTTCCTGATTTCTGTTTCTGATATTTCATTGTTGGTATACAAAAATGTCTTTGATTTTGGAATATTGACTTAATATCCCACTGTTTTGCCAGATTCACTTATTTCTTCCAGTATGTTTTTGGTGGAGTCTATAGGATTTTCTATGTACACTGGCATGTCATCTGTAAACAGTGACAGTTTTGTTTCCTCTTTCAAATTTGGATGCCTTTTATTTCCTTTTCTTGTCTGATTGCTGTGGCTAGGACTTACAATATTTACTCAATATGTTGACTAGAAATGGTGAAAAAGAACATTCTTGTCTTGTTCCTGATCTTAGTGGGGAAGCTTTTGGTTTTTGCCTATTGAATATGATGTTGGATCTAGGTCTCCTGTATGTGGCTTTTGTTATGTTGAAGAATGCTCCCTCTATTCCCACTTTGTGGAGTGTTTTTATCATAAATGGGTGTTTTACCTTATCAAATGCTTTTTCCACATTTATTGATATGATCATGTTACTCTTGTGTTTCATTTTGTTTATGTGATGTATTAGGTTTATTGATTTGCAAATATTGTACCATCCTTGCATCGCTGGGATGAATCCCACTTGATCATGGTATGCAATCTTTTTAATGTATTGCTGGATATGGTTTGCCAATATTTTGTTGAGGATTTTAGCATCTATGTTCATCAGTGATATTGGCTTATAGTTTTCTTTCTTTGTTATGTCTTTATCTGGTTTTGGGATTAGGATGATTCTGGCTTCATAAAAAGAGTTTGGGAGTCTTCCTTATTCTTGGGTTTTTTGGAATAGTCTATGAAGGATAGGGATTGACTCTTCCTTAAATGTTTTGTGATGCCATGAATATTTTTCTTTGAGTTATCCAAGATTTTCCATATGTATTTGGGTGCTCTTATGTTGGGTGTATATATGTCTATTATGTTTATGTCTTCTTGATGGATTCTTCCTTTGAGTATTATGAAGTGGCCTTCCAGGTCTCTTTTTATGGCCCTTTTTCTTAAGTCTATTTTGTCTGATATGAATATTGCTACCCTGGCTTTATTTTCCTGTCCATTTGCTTGGAATATTTTTTCCAACCCTTCACTTTCAGTCTGTGTAGGTCTTTTGTTCTGAGGTGGGTCTCTTGCAGGCAGCATATGTGTGGGTCATGATTTCTTATCCATTCATCTACACTTTATCTTTTGATTGGAGCATTTAATTGATTTACATTTAAGGTTATTATTGATAGGTACTTATTCATTGCCATTTTTTTCATACCTGTGTTCCTCTCTCTCTCACTCTTTTCCTTCCTTTTCTTAAAGCAGTCCTTTTAGCATCTGTTGCAGAGCTGGTTTGGTGGAGGTGTATTCTTTGAGACTTCTTTTGTCTGGGAACCTCCTTATTTGGCCTTCCATCT
This sequence comes from Tonatia bakeri, assembly GCA_004024845.1. Classification (NCBI taxonomy): domain Eukaryota; kingdom Metazoa; phylum Chordata; class Mammalia; order Chiroptera; family Phyllostomidae; genus Tonatia; species Tonatia bakeri. The sequence goes on from PVIA01001205.1 coordinate 137,594, forward strand.
TAATTGAGAGCCTTGCTGGGTAAAGTATCCTTGGTTGCAGGTCTCTGATTCTCATTACTTGGAATATTTCTTGCCATTCTCTTCTGGCTTGGAGGGTTTCCATTGAGAAGTCAGCTGCTAGCCTTATTGGGGCTCTCTTGTATGTTACTTCCTTTTCTCCCTTGCTGCCTTTAAGATTCTCTCTTTGTCTCAGAATTTTGCCATTTTAATTATGATGTGTCTTGAGGTGGGCCTCTTTGGGTTCCTCTTGATTGGAACTCTTTGTGTTTCTTGGATTTGTGTGACTTTTTCTCTCATCAAATTGGGGAAGTTTTCCTTCATTACTTTTTCAAGTATGTTTTCTATCCCTTGCTCATCTTCTTCTCCTTCTGGAATCCCTATTATACGGATATTATTACGTTTCATATTGTTCTGCATTTTTCTCACCATCTCTTCATTCTTTCTGAGCCTCTTTTCCTTTTCTTACTCTTCCTGGGTGTTTTTTTTTTTCCTACCTTGTCCTCCAGCTTGCTGTTTCAATCCTCTGCTTTCATTGAGCCTGCTTTTGATTCCTTCTACTGTGTTCTTCAATTCAGAAATTGTTTTCTTCATTTCCTCTTGGCCCTTGTTAATAGTTTCTATTTCCTTTTTCATGTTGATATAGTTTGCAGTGAGTTCATTGTAGTTTCCCTCCAGTTTTTGGTAATTCTCATTGAGCTTCCTTATAACCATTGCTTTGAACTCAATATCTGATAGTTGACTTGACTTTGTTTCATTTAGCATTTTTTTCTGAGTATTCCTCTTTTCCTTTCATTTCTGGTTTGTTTCTTTGTCTTCTCATTGTTTGTGAGAATCTTCTTGTTAGCCTCTGCTTTTTAAATTGATCTGTTCTGACTCCCTGAGTTTGTGGTATGAACTTCTATGGTAGGAGACCTGTGAGATTCAGTGGTGCAGTCTCCTTTATCTCCTGAATTTGCTGCTCTTGGGATGCCATTTATGTAGGCTTTTTGGATGCAATTGGGTTTTGATTGTTGTTGGGGGTCATTCTTTGGTGGGTTCTTCCCTCCGGCTGGTTGACTGAGTGTCACTCTGCTGACCACATCCTGTATATGTTCTGGAGCACAGACAGGTTATGTTGAAGCTGGCTCTTCTGTCTGAGGTTATAAGGCTTCTCTCTCACTCTTGTTCAGTTGTTTGTTCTGGGTAATTTCTCCACAATATAATTGTAATTCCAGATTGGTCCTGGGAGGATGTTGGTGGCTTCCACTCACTCTTCTGATATCTTGCCATCTGTGTATTTATTCTTACATGTTCAAAGTTCAGTTACCTTCAAAGTACTCTCCATTTGATGTAATACACCATCAAGAATGTAAAATTCCAGTGCTCAAAACAGTTTACAAACTCATTGATTTTGATGTCTTTTAGTGCTTCTGACATTTGTTGTTTTACCTCTTCCATGTTAACAAAATGTTTCCCTTTGAGGACTCTTTCATCCAGCTAAACAAAAAAAGTCGTTGGAGCAAGATCAGATGAATATGGGGGGTGGAGCATAGGGGTCATGCCATTCTTGATCAAAAACTGCTGACCACTCAGTGTGGTATGGGCACGTGTGCTTATAAATCACCCATCATGAAATAGGCAAAGATTTGAAAACAAATTAGTGAAGCCAAATGTAGCCTCTCACAACAATGCCACCTGGTACACTGATACAGATGGGCTCCTAGAACACTCACCTGGGGGCAAGGGGAAGCCTGTACCAACTACAAGGGGCCGCCCTCCAGAAGATAATTCTGATTTTTGTGGGGTCCCCCTCACATTGTTGAAATTTTAATTTATTTCCCTCATCCATGTTTTCAATTAATGTTTATCTCAAACTTCATGTAGCTTTTAATTCAAGAAGTAAGATACTGGAAGATCAGCTATTCACATTTCTCCTCTTATGCTGTCTAATTAATAAATATATATTAATGCATCTCCATTCAGCATATACAACTATTTTTAAGGAGGACATCCTTACTAAGAATGTCTAAATGTTAAATGTGAAAGTATTTTTATGTACTTAGAATGGCTGTATAAGATAGAAGTTCAATACAAGCAATCCATTTAATCATATGCTTTTCTTACTTTAAAGCTCAATAAATGTTTGGTAAGTGAATGTTGAATGTTAATTCATTCTGTTTGCCCATCTCATGAACTAGACAAAAGGAAGCAGGTACCTTAGTAAAAGCAATAGCAATTTAAGCATTTATTCCTGGTGATATGAAGATGTTTAAATGCAACTCACTCTTCCTGAATGACTCTAGGTCAGAAGCAGTAATTTGCAAGTGTTTTATGGGTGGCTATGGAATCCAAATTAATTTGTAGAATTAAGTAATGCCCAGCACTACCCAACAAGATAGTGCTAGATCTTAGCAATTTGTTGCATAAATATCAGCTATTGACATTGATCTATGACACTGAGCTCTTACTCAAATCTCCTGAACTGAACCTAGATCCCTGAAACTGCCCAGCCTCATTGGCCATTAGAGTCCAGAATTATATATCCCAGATGACTCTTTCCTCTTGCCTGTCACCAGTATAAACATAGGCTCTGACTACATCACAAAAAATCTGAAGATAAATACAAAACTTTCATACATTATCTAGATTTTTTAATAAAAAGAGTCATATATCCAGATTTAAGACCCCAGGAGGGGAGAAGGAAAAAGAAAAGCTCACCCTGACTTAATACATATAAGGATTGTATGTAGCTCATGGCATTTTAAATAGGTGTCTCAGAATAATAAGAAGTGAACCTTTTATATCTAGTTTTTAAATAAGTGAGTCCCCAGTGGTAGACAGGAGACATACTCCTCACAGGACGTAGCTATGTGCCTGCAACATCGCAGGTCTTTGTAACAGTGCTGCGATGCCACAGGAGGTCCCGCCCCTCCCAGAAAACAAGGGGCTGTGTGATGACTGTAGTGAGACTGATTGTAGGAGCAGCAGTACATTTGCGTGAAAATGGTGGGCAACTGCTTATTGCAACATGAATATATAAAGATATATATGGAAATTATTCCTAATTTATACATCTTTTAGGGGTTGTGTTCATGCTTCATACATTTTGAGGAAACTGAAATGGTTAAAATTGATTTTTTAAATTAGCTTGTCTATTAAAAACTTTTCTGAACATAACTGGTTCAAAGGAATGATTTTTTTCAATGGTTCTATGATTTTTGTCTTTAGAAAACTATCTTGTAGCACCTCTTGTTGGTGGTTTTGTGTGTGTGTGTGTGTGTGTGTGTGTGTGTGTGTGTGTGTGTGTACATTATTGCCATTATTGGTGAATTTCAGAAGTGGACAACTTTTCTGGTAAATAGTCCTGGCCTAGAGTTTGCACCAGAGGAAGGCAACCCTAATTCTCATGCCTCCGGGGAATCAGTAGTGCAGTCTGTCTTCTGATCGGGCACTGGATGCTCGCATGTGCAGCCTTTCACAGTGTTTGCACTAAGTTTGTTAAATGGCTCCGCACCTAAACTGTAGAAGCAGAAGTAAAGGGACAGCCAGCACTGGGACATTTTCTTCTGAACTTGGTGTTCAGCTGAAGTGTTTGTTGGCCTTAGCAAAGAGGAAACCCATTTAAAAATATATGCATATACAGTTTTGACTGAATTTTTACTTAGTAAAATATGTTATTTTGGAACATCCTCTTTGATGTATGTTTAATTTTATTAATACCTAGGATTTGATTTTATATTGAGTTATCAAAGAGGAAATGAGGATGAATGTGGATGTCATTTCCACTCTAAGTAAGAAGCTGCTAGCAAAGGCAATAACAGGTTTTCTGGTATGTCCAGTAAGTCATTGCCATGTAACCACAAAACAGGAGCCTTTTTTATCATTCAAGATGAAACAACACTGACATGTCTTTTTGGATATCTAAATTTGTTCTTCAGTCTGTGTCTAACATCAGCAAATAGAATCACGTTGTTTTAAATTTGTTTTGAAATAAACTATAAAATTAAGAGATTTTGAACAAACAAAAAACATGGGTGTAGTCATGCCACACTTGGCCAGTTACACAGACCAGAAGTAACCGGGGAAGTGAGTGCAGGCCTGTGCTCCTTCTAGTGTAACACAATTGTGAGTACTTCATTTGTCAAAAAGTAAGGTCACGGTTTTTAGAGTGCCTCGATAGGTGTAGGTGAATAATTTATGTGCCCTTTAATATCTATTTGTATATACATTTATATTTCATACTTACATTTAAAACAATTATTTATGGCCTATACAATGATATTGTTTGTGTGTTCTCTGGGTGCTGTTAAGACTTTCTTTTCATCATTGATTTTAAGCAAGTTTATTATGTTGTTCCTTTTTTCATTTTCTTCATATTTCTTCTCCTTGGAATTTGTTGAGATTCTTTAATCTATGGGCTTAGAGTTTTCACCAGGTTTGAAATTTTTCCAGTCAGTAGTTTTTTAATATTTAATCTGTTTCTTTCTCCCTGCCTCTCCCCTTCCTTTCATGAAACTTTGAATCCCCATTCATTTGGCCATCTGATGTTCCACTGCTCACTGATAATTCATTCCTTTCTTTTACTTGTCTGTTTTTCATCCAAGACATTATCATTTTATCACCAGAAGTTTGCTTTTTATTCTTTCTATATCTTCTGTGATTCTCTGATCACATTCATGTTTTCCTTCACCTTCCTGAACATGTGTGCTTGTACATGCAATCTCACTCACTGTCCTTGTGTACACACCATGTCATCTAGGTTTTGGCTGGTACATTTCTACCGATTCTCTCCTCACTGTGCATCATATGTTGTCTGCATGTCTGAGGATTTTTAATCTGAATTTTACATCATTGGGTACTGGCATTTTTACAGTCCTCTAAAGTGATTTATGTTTGCTGTGGGAGGCACTTAAATTTGAACATTTCAGTCTTTTTGAGGTTTGCTTTTAGGCTTTGTCAGGAAGGACAGAGAGCCTTCCATCCAAGGCAGTGTGGGCCAGACACTGAGCATCTGAGTGCAGCAGGAGGCCCTTCCCCTTGAACTGAAGAAGCAGGACACTCCAGAGCCTGTGCTGGGCAGACTGCTCTGCCTTCCTGCCTATGTGGGGCGGGCCTTCCAGGCCCCAGGATTCCCTCACATGTGTGCTGACCGGGCACATGGGGTAGGTCTCTGGACATGCTCTTTGCAGCTCTCTCCTCACTGTGCTGCCAGCTCTTGTCACCTGGTCTCTAGGGACTCCCAACTTATTCTCATAAGCTCAGGGGAGTCCTAGGCTCTGTCTGGGGATTGTTCCAGAGCACCGCAGCCTGCGCTCTCCTCACGCATGTAAAGAAGACAGTTATGGGGCTACGTCCCTTGTTTGTCTTCTTTTGGGGACCCCTGCCCTGCACTGCCTGTTATTCAGTGTCACCATTGTTACATATATTTTTTCCAGTTTTGTAATTAAGGCAGGAGAGCAAATTCAGTTCCTGTGACTCCATCATGACCAGAAGCAGAAATATAACTCTTTCCATTACCTTAAATCCTAGTTAACTGTCATATCCCTGAAAAGTTTGTGACTCACATTTCTCCCCAGAAGAACTAACTGTGACATCATCTACAGTTTCCCAGTTTTTTTTTTCCTTGTACCATGAAAGCACATCTGCTCTTTTGTGCTGTCTTCAAGGAACACATCACCTCTCAATGAATTATAAGCTTCTTGAGAACAGAATTCATGGACCCTTTTTAACATCTCTCATTGTGTGTAACACAATGTGTGATGCATTGGTGCTTAATAAAGGGCAACTGATCGATGAATAAAGTGTTGCAGAGGCATTTACTTTTAATATGTTCACACTAATTAATATGTGAGAATTTGGGCCTGTGTTTATTATTGCAGATAAATACAATGCATTTTTCACTATTGGCATTTATTTTGCCCCTTGAATCTTTCTGCAGTTTTCCTGGTGTCAGAAATGAGGGAATAAGAAGCAAACTCATTAACTCTGAAGATGAAACCAAAATCCAAAGGGAATCATAATCTCGAAATATGAAATTAGAGCTAATTATATCCTTGGCAAGTAGGAGGAGTGATCGCAAATAAAGTAAAATTAAATTAAACTACAAGATATTACATTTTAGAAAGGAACTCAGCTGCTTGTCATGATAGAAATGGTTGGAACCAAGTATGATTTTAGGAGCTGTGGGGAATCACAAGTGGAAAATGCATCGAAAATGAAGTTGCCTGTTGTTATAAAATGCTATCTAACAATGGAAAAGATAATTGTCCTTTTACAGTCACAATTATAAAATCCTTATAAAATTCTATGGCATTTTTGAGTTCTATTTTGTATTTTAAGAGCATTAACAGGGTTTTAAGAAGATCCATTAAAATGGTGCAAATGGAGCTCATAGAGAAACCTGTTCCCCTTTTGCCCTTTACTTTTGTACTTTTCTGCAAGAACAAGGCGCATATACATAATTAGCATATGTAACAAAGAAAACATGCAAACAAACAAAAGCAACCACTGCCTTTCCCTGAAACAAAAGCAATGGCCCTAGTATGGGGAGTCAGCCAATGAAAACCATGATCCACTCTTACTAACTTTACCAGCTTTTCAGCGGGCATTGTGCTAGCTGCCATTGGTTGAGGCATACAAAAGAATGCCTAAGATTCAGATAGCTCTTTGGACTTCTCAGTGTATCATGAGAAAACAATATCATTGAAATCTCAGAGCTATTCTGTGAAGCATTATCACTATTTTACAGATGACAAAATTGAGTGGTTCCAGAAGCATGAATCCTATCTCAAGTCAGGTAGCTAACTAGAAATTTAGTCTAGGCAAACAGAGAGGCCTCTGCCCCGCTCCGTTCAGTCCAGAGTGATCTGTAGTGCTCGGGGGCATGTGGGAGTGCTTTGAAAGCACCAATGTGCCAGCAAATGGAAGGTGGTAAATACTCTCTTCTATGGTCTGGAGACTGGACCCTCCCCAACTAGTGTTGGCATGAATTCCTTCAACATTTAGAAAAAGACATTATTTTCTATGTTTTGGCACTAGGCATAGAAAAGAAACAACCTAAGACCTTAGCCCTCAGTGAGCATTTGTCTCATTAGGTCCACGGGGTGAGGTGGCCAGGTGTTCTGGGCCACTGCCCCTCGTCCACAATGCAGGTTGCAGGAACTGATGGCGCCACACAGCCTCCATGTGTTACTGACTTCTGTGTTGTGTTGTCTGACTCTTTAAGATGTATAATAATAGAACCTTTGGAGGTGTAGCATATTGAAAAGTTTGGCAAAAGAGGGCAAAACTGATGCTGAGTTGAGAGTATTGTCCTTTGCGTGTGGAGGACCATCTTCCGCCAGTAGAGGGAGAGAATGGAATCCGCACAGCAGCTGCGTGGTGGGTGGACATGAGGCGGGTTTCCATGGAAGCCGCTTTCTCACACCTTCCACAGAGCAGACCAGCTGCCCAGATGGGTGCTGGGTGTGAGAAGGTATGGGGAAGGTGGCCACGTGGCCTGGGAGTTCAATCCAAAGGGGTTTCAGTGTACTGTGGAGGCCCACCTCTTGTGCCCCACATCCATTCTCTGCATGTGCAGATGTAACACAGGAAACAGCTCTGTTAGCCTATCACTGTCCAACCACAGCATTAGCACTGATAAATTGGGCTACACAAACCAAATGAGAATACATTTGGCAAAAAAGAGGCTACTTTCTAGCCATTTCTTGTTAGATTTCTCTCTTGGGTTAACAGGTTTAAACAGGTAAAGATGTATTCCACATAATACTGTTTAAGACAGTCTTGTCCAAGGAGCATGAAATGGCCTATTGTTGGGTAATAGGTGTGATCATGTAAAGGAACTTGGACAGTTGAGTGGCTACCACTGAGGTAGAGTTACATGACTCTAGAAGGTTTTCTCTACTATTTTCCATACTCTACAACTCAGACTATTTCAGAAAAACATTCCTAGGCCCAACTGGAACCATAGACTTAGAATAGTCTGGAAGTGAAAGAGCTCTGTAGATCATCTCTTCATTCCCTCATTTTACAAATGAGAAGACTTGACCCGTGAGAGTTTCCAGAAGGCACTGGTGGTCTGCCTTCTGCTGCTGGCTTCCCCACAGGGAAGTACTGATCTCCCCCTGGGAAGTCAGCAAACCTCTCTGCCCAACTCCTCCTATTCCCAGAGCCTGGGTTCTGGCTCTCCCTCCTTGCTGCTCTGCATCACCCTCCTGGAAGCATGCAGACCCCTGTGCCCTTGACCCTGGTCTTGGCTGGCTGTTTAAGTCCTCATCACTATGGCAACAAGTGCTGTTCAGGGTCAGATCTGGTTAATGCTTTATTATAGTCTACTTATGATGTTTGTAATGCTAATTGTTTGTGGCAACTGACAGTAGAAACCTATGCCGACTTCATTTTGACAGTCTGTGACATTTGACAGAAATAAACTGAAAACTGTTCTGGGTCAAAAGACCAGCCATTGAATCTCTTGATGTACTGATGTCACATTGGTCCCAAACATTTACATCTTTCCTACAGAGAAAGGTGCTTTTCTAGTGGAAGAGCCCAATTTTTGACTTTCTTCTATTTTTATTTGACATAAGAATGATTGGAATATGTTAGAAAAGTGATCAAGCAGTAGGTAAGCACCATTTATATGATCAAACTGGGGGCAAAAACTAACCTGGAAATGAAATAAACTTAATAAAGTAAATGGATATTTTCTGAAATAAAAAATGCTAGAAATGGGAGAGATCAGTAAGAAGAGATGGTATGTATAAATACCTAAAATTCTGAGAGCTTGTCATCAAATGCAGGATTACTGTAAGTGGATGCAATGTCATAAGGGGAAATAAAATGAGAGAAAACGGCAAATGCAGGACTGTGCACAGTCTCACCAAGGCTTGTTGAAGCAGCTGAGTAACACGAGTCCTGTAGGCATGGTAAATAACTAGAGAGCACCGATGCAGCAAAGAAATTTTAAAATATGAGGTCTGTCCGGAAAAAGCCCAGCCATTGTTAACATAACAAGAATGGTTTGCACAACATCGATGTAGCCTGGCAGCCGAGGAGAGTGGCCTGGAATGCTCATGGGTGAACAATGACGACTTCACTGTACTAGTCAGTGGGGTGGTAGACAACATTGGGTGAGCATGTGTACTGTGTGGCTGTCGCATTGAAAATGATTGAGCAAGTAGAGCAACAAATCTGCTGCAAATTTTGTGTTAAACTTGAACATTCTTCTGCAGAAATTATTGGGATGATTCAGAAAGCCACAGCTATTGGCAGCTGGCGATTGGCAGTTTTGTTACAACAGTGCACCTCTCCTGCAGTTTTCTGGTGAAACATCAAATCACCCAGGTGGTTCAGCCCCCTACCGGCTAGATTTGGTGCCCTGTGACTTCTGACTTTACCTAAGTCTAACATCACCTTTGAAAGGGAAGAGATTTCAGACCACCAGTGAGATGCGGGAAAATACTATAGGCAGCTGGTGGCGATTGGGAGAACTGTGTGAGGTCCCAAGGTGCCTACTTTGAAGGGGACTGAGACATCATTGTCATGCATACACTGTTTCTTGTATCTGGTATCTTCTTCAATAAATGTCTCTATTTTTCATAGTATGTGCCTGGATACTTTCTGGACTGACCTCATATTACCCTCTTCAGCTTCAGGATGTGGTAGCCTCTTAATATCATTTTGCTTTTAATTCACATTGTTCAGCAGTCATAGGAGCTGTGAAGAATTCATCACACACCGACCCTTCTTCTCAGGGAGCCCCTTCTGTGTGATGTGGGATGGGAGCATCAGTATGGAGAACACCAAGGCTCTCATGCTCAGGAATTCACAGAGCCTCCTAGCCAGGTGAGAGGGAAAGGGTTTCTGCAGAAGAAAGGCAGTCAAGCTTCCAACTAGTTAAACTCCTAGAACATTCAGACTCCCACACTTTACAACCACACTTCTAGAAGGCTTACTGATGCAACAGTAGGTTTAGCAAAGGAATGGAATACAAACAACAAGAAAACACACACAAACTGTGAGTTCTTATTCTAGCTTTGCTTATAAACCACAGGCGTGCATTGCCAAGGCCCTAACCACTGCCAGGCCTTGGATATGCCCTATTAAAAAAGTATCACGGTCTCCTCTACCTCTAGGGAAACACTGTGGGGTTTAAAGAGAGGTAATTGGGAAAGGACCTTTTAAGCACTTAAAAACATACAATATGTGTATGTGTTATATAATATAGAATATATAAATATAAAATAGAGATTGAAACAATTTCTAGGACTTTATAAGCCTAAGGAAGGCAGTTTCGGCCATTTAAAACATGTGTTGGTACAAAATACAAATGGAGTTTAGAGGATAGATATTAAATAATGTGGCAAAAATGGAAAACATGGACAGAACAAATTTTAACTTGCTAGTCAAAATTTTTTATTTAGTTTCACCTCTTTCCCAACTGACTTTTGTATATTTTTCTTCCTGATTTCATAGCTCAGTAGATGTCTGCTATATGCAATGTGAAAATAAGAAAACAAAAATCTTGTGTGGATTTTTATAAATGCATATGGTTTATACATGCCTAAGATAAATTAAAGTTGAATTGCTAATTAAATATGAAGGTATTGATTTAGTGGCATAAACTGTGTGGTCCTGAGGAATCCAAGCATTGCAGACAGTTGTGTGTCCTCCGTGTCCTCTGCCGAGGACAGTGGGGAGCAGTCAGAAGAGAGAACTGACTGCCTCAGACCCACATCAGGCACATCCATCCCATTTCTCTGAGAGTCTAGGTCCCTCAACTAAAAACCACTCCTTGGAAGAACTAAAAGGGGCCTGTTGGAGTTATGGAATGACTCTTTTATTGCAACAAACATTAATTATACTAACCTTCTGGAATCAGAACTACTAAGAAAGCAAGTATGATGATCATTTGAGATAAATAGCTATAATTAGATATTATATAATGAATGAAGTATATGTAAAGAATGAGTAATAATCATAGTATGGAAGTACTATAATACCAGGTGACTTATGTCTCTTATCTCATCATCACATGACCATGCAAATACACCCTTTCTTACAGGAAAGCATACTTTATGATTCATGGAGTTAGCTGATCTCTCTGGCTCCAAAGCTGAAGCTCTGTCCAGCTCTGGACAGGAATTTCCTCAGGTGTGTTCTGTGAACACTGACATATGTGTGAATGCCCTCAGGTGCATTTAAAGTGCAGACTCTGGTTGAGCAAGGCTGTGGTGGGGCCCAAGGCTCTGCATTCCTAACAAGTTCCCTGGAGATGTCAGGGCTACTGGCCCAGGGGACCCACTTCCAGTAAAAATGTTTTAAAGTCCATATCCCAGAATGTTTCCCTGGACTTGACTAAAACAGAAAAGAATTTATGTTCAACACAGGACAGACTGGGCCAAACGGGGCCAGACTGATCTCTGTTGCAGAGCTTCCCAGAGCCTTTACGTTGCTAATGTGCTTTGCCACTTTCTGAAACGAGGATAGTGGTAACGTATACCCCACTTTTCCAGTTTGTTTGGCAGTAGACATATTTTGCCTTAAGATTAGCTTTGGAATCATCACACTCCATCAAGTTGGCTGTTTGAAGGTAATTCTTTTTCTGGGGAAACACTGCAATAAAGGCTGCATAGTTAGAATAGGATACAATTATATAGTCATTATTGTGCCTAACACTTTGCTGGGTTTGGAAAGGGATGGGGTGAAGAGGGGACACAAAATGAATACAGCAGAAGAAAATCACTGATGGCGGGGCCTGATTACAAATGCTGACTGAGAAAACACATGCTGTAAGATATAGCGGGAAGGATTGTTATTGCTAAACATTTTTAATAGATTGATGTCTCCTTTTTTTCTTTATCTGATTATTTCAATGTATTGAAATCTTTAGACACTGTGGGAATCACTTGTGGACAGATGTAGGGATCGAAAAATGCTCAAATTTAAGCTTTTCCCACATTGTAAGTTTCTTTCTTGCCTTACTTCTTCTTGTCTGGCTGGGACACCAGCAACTTTGTTCTTCCAAATGTACCTGGAATGATTTTGCACACCTGTGTTTGAATTTCTTTTCTAATCCCATTGCTTTCTAGGGGAAGTGGCGGGTCTGTGATATGCTTACTCTGCTCTCCCAGCACAAGAACCTGGGCAGTCCAGCTTTGTGCTGCCCCTGGGCTGGCTACCGGCTGTGACAGTCCCATCTGCAGCAACCTGGGGCTGATCTCAATAGTCTCAGACAAAGGCATGTCCCTTGTCATATCACCAAACACTGTTTACTGACTTCAGTGTCCGAGTTGCTAGTTCTCATAGGCTGAGAGTCCTAATATCTCCTTTGCTTTAAAGTGTGAATTTTAGTGTGTTATGTGATTACTGACCTTTTCAGCATGTAGAACAGTTGTATAACATCATGTCCAAAAGGGACCATGACATTTTGTATCAGTTCTGTTGCTGTTGCTCTTCTATTTCTAGATCACTTTGTAATTCCATCCCTTGTTCTTCTCAAGGATCACAATCATTAATTCAGGGTGCACCTGTTTCTTTCAGGACAACACTTAACTTTTTATTGCTCAAATTTTGTTATGGAGTTTCCTTTTCTCTTAAAAACTGCAAAAAAAAGAAAAAAAAATGAGCATCACAAATGTAATAATACTACCTTGTTTTTAAAGTAGTACCTGATTTTAGAGCACTTGGGGTTCAGACTCACAGGAGTCCCACAACATTTGGGAAGTACAGCTGACCTATGGCATTTTCAGATTTAGGAGCTTTTATTTGAACCCGGTCTTGTTGCTCTTGAATTCAGTGACTGTGGGCCTGTGGAGATCCAGGTCCGAACAGCTCCATGACCCGTGTTTATATTTTCTGTGACTCTGTGGCCCTCTAGTAATTTTGGCTTAACCAGTAATGCCTGTCACACAGAACATTTATTTCTTTGTGAAAAATGGTCATAAAGGAAAAGAGATAATTTTAGCAAAATGTGAAAAAAGTGTTTAACTTGCGGTGTGAAAATATACACAGGAAATATGTGACTTCCTATGAAAATGTGATTCAGAAGAAACCTAGGCACCCACATAAACATTTCAACAATCATGATGTTAAGGACTCAAGGCTGTTTGCCTGAGGAGTGCTGTCCGCCATCCTGGGGACAAGAGAAAGGACTGCTGTGAGGATGGCTGCTCAGGGCCCCCGGGGAACGCTCTTTAATCCAACCTCGGTGATGTGAAGAGTACAAACCGTTGTTCCCAGTCGTGCTGACTTATCACTAAATGAAAGTACTCATGTGAGCTTTACATTAGTTTGTCATAAAAGTGATATTCTAGTAAAATATACTTCCTTAAGTTCACATCTCTGCTGCTCATCCTTTCTTTTCAGTGGATGAGTGACCTGACCTTTTGACTTCTGAGCATTCTAGTACTGCCTCCCTTCCACCTTGACTTTGTCCAACATGCATCCACCGTGTTCCTTCCTGGATGTCTCTCACTTCTAACACCTCTGCCCCTTCCTCCTTTGGACTTTGCTATGTGGAGGCCACACTGCTAGGAAGAGCCTCCTAATTAACCCATTTGCCCTGAGACTCCTTCCGCTAGACTCTTCGTACTACCACCAGGATTCTCTCCAAACAAGAAAAAATGAAATGAAGAAAATAACCTGTTAGCACTGCAAATCCACTTCTAGAAAACTCTTTCGTAGAAATACTCAAAAAGATAAATATTTATGTATCAAAACATTTACTGTGGTTTATCTGAGACAAAGCAGTGGGTGACCTGCCTGTCAGTATGGAAGTGGTTGGATGCACTCTAGTGCATGTGTAGCCCGAACAGGAGTCAGAAAACTGTTTCTGTGAAAGGTCAGAGGGTGGTATTATAGGCTTGGCACCCCTGCAGTCTCTGTCATAATTACTGAACTCTGCATTTATATCAAGAAAGTAGCCATAGACAATCTATAAACAAATGGGTGTCACTGTGTTCCAATAAAACTTTATTTACAAAACAGCATGCTGATTCAGCCCAGAGGCCACTAAGCTCTATTGTAGATGAATCTGCATGTGCTGCCAGGAAAGATGCCCGCAGTGCACTCAGGGAGAACGGCACAGTACAGATGTGTCCTCTGTGTGTTACCCTGTCCTTCTTTGTGGTTCTGTCTTTGTTAGAGAGATAGACACACACACACACACACACACACACACACACACACACACACACAGAGGGAGACAGAGCCCGATGATATGAATAAAAAGAAAATTCCGAAGGATATATACCAAATGTTATTAGGAGTATCTCCTGGAGAGGGGAAGTATGAAGGCAAAGAAATTTTCCATTTTTTTATACTTTTCACTTTTATACATTGCTGCTTTGCTTAAATTTTTACATGATTGTGTATTATATTATAATATATTGAAATGACAGATAATCTCCAAAACTCTGATTCTGTTTGGTCCCTGTTTGAAGACCCATTGTTCTATGTTGTCTGCAGAGTAAATTGGAAGCAGCTTGTGGGGCACCCAAGGAAGGTCAGTGCCTGCCCCACCCACCTGCCACATCATGCCGTGCTTGTGTGTGATGCCCTCTCTTTACAAATTCCACTTCCATTTGTCTTCATGGCTTTTGCCCTGCTTCTCCTCCAAACTCTTACACATACTTCACAGCCCCAGCTAGATGTCCCCTTCTCTCCCCTCTCCTCACATCTTTGCCATTCCCTACAGACAGAATTTGCTCCCAATACTTTAATTGTGTGCACATTGGTTTCCTATTTTACGTACCCACTATTAGACTTTATTCAGGCAAGAATTTTGTCTTGTCATTTCTGACTCACCACACCTAACACAGAGCTTAGCATCCAGTAAACAGTCATTAAATCTATGCACTTGAAGACTTCCAGCTAAGGAAATATTTTAGTATCATAATGATATGATAGGGAGATTTTTGCACTGAAATTTCAAATGTGCTGGAAAGTCTACAACATAAACTCACTCATGGGGCAAAAGTTTTTAAACATCCCCATTTGGAAAAATTCATTAATCTTGTGTAAGAGAATATGGTGCATTTGAGTCTATTTTTCTGTGTAATAGACTCAGGTATTCTCTGCATCATCTACGTGGCCAACCGAAACAGAAGTTACCAACTTAGTACCTCAGTTTTCTCATCTGTAAAATGGGGATAGTAATAGTTTCTATTTTATAAGGATTGTATGGATTAATGATTCATAGTACTCAAAATAGTGAGCATTACATAAGTGTATCTTAAATAATTTTTAAAACATACTACCAGTTATTAAATGGAATAATAATATAAAGGATTATTCAAATAGTCTCATTTCTCTCAACATTCCAACGCAGGACTAGATGCCATTCTCTGTACCTCCCTTACAACCTGGCAGATAGCAAGCCCTTCACACACCAATATGAAGGGAAGGCAGTGTGGAGAAGGAAGGGAAGGAGAGGGAATACTCTGCCCTGGACAAGGATCTGTGAAGTGAGGATTGTGCCCAGAGACGGCCATGCAGTGGAGCACAGAGTTGTGCGTCTTTCACCCATGAACTTGAGTAATAATTCTCTCAACCGAAGTTTCTGACTGTCTGTGTAACACAGAGGAGGTTATAAAACAGACAGCTGTGAACAATGGGAAAGTAAAAGGCATCCCTAGGGAAGAATAAGCACTCAGCCAAGGACAGTAAAGCCAAACCGACATCACCATCTACTTGATGGAAGAGCTGAGTGCAGGCCAACACTGTGCATCTCAACTTCAGAAAGACATGTGACAATTTCCCAAGGCACTATGACTGAAAATATATGTGTATAATGTATTATATTGTATATAAGCTTTATATTTTATATATTACATTATATATGGCTTCATGACACTATGAGACTTATGCTTAATTAGATGAATAGCTATAAAGAAGAAATCTAACAATGTCCCATAAAGCTGTTCTGAAAACTGTGCCATTTGACATTGGTATAGTTAAATCAATGGAATTGCAACAAAGACTTCAGATAGATAAAACATTAAACATAGCACTTTTAAGTGTGTACACATTAAGCCCCAAACTTGGGCACAGTTTTTTAAGTGAATTGGGGGGTGGGTGGTATAAAAGCCCGGCCTCTCCTGTTCTTTGAGCAGACAGGTTCAAGGCTATTCACATACAAAGGAAGTGTAGAAAAAAATAATAATGAAGTTGCAGAAGTGTACTGTGTTCTAGGTTTTATGTGAGACATCAGCAACACACTTGAGTCCTTCAGGTCATTGGAAGGTTCTGTTTCTGGATACTTACATGTCTTTGGTCAATTTCTCCTCTTAAGGGAAATCTGAGAAATGCAGAGTTGGGTGTGAGTTCTGACCATCCACTCTCAGTGACCTTAACAGCAGAGGAAATCAAGGGGCATGTCAAGCAAGGTCGATCCTTAACCTCAAATGTTTAAGAATGTGGTCTGCGTCCCAACATTATAGGGATAGAGCCTCAAAATGTAAAATTGAACAATTAGACTTGATAATATGCAAGCCACCTTTTGGAGTTCTATATATTTTCAGCCTTTAACGATTCCTGAAGTCATGAGTGACAAACGTTTACTATACACTGATTAAATGGAACTTTTATTTAATCCTAAATTTACTTCCGTAGTCCCCAAGGCGGCATCTCTACCACTCTCTGGGTTTCAGTGGCATCTGGCTATAAAACTTCCATGTTTACCCTGCTCGTGTCCTTTAAGTTTTATAGACTTTCATCAGCTCCCTCTTCCACATTCATCCTGGCAGATGAGAATTTATACAAAGTAACAGCTCCCTCCTGACCTAGATCATTTCCACTGCTTCTTCCTGGCCCTTGGCCAACAGTATTGGAGGGTCCTGGCAGTGCAGTAACAAGGGCTGTGCAGCCCTGCTGGGGGTGGATGACTGGGAGCCTGTTGGTTTGCACAGTGTTTTCCTGATTGCAGTGTGAGGATTTGGGTCTGATTCAGAAATGACTTGGATGTTACCCACACACAGTTCTGTAATTCCTCTCCTTAGAGCCACTATTACAGGGGATGCCAGGTCCTATCATTTTGGCCTTTTTTGTCCAACTTTTCCTTCTCCCATTTATAAACACTTGCAATGACCATATAAAGTCCTCTCCTTAAAGGAGACTCATTACTGTTTCAGAAAGGTGATGTCTCCAACTGTGGCTTCATTTCTATTCTTATTCCTTCAAAAAGGGCAGTTTAACACTATCTACTTGTCACTTGTCAGGATAAGTAGATGGTTATTCCTTTCTTCATATTTAGTGATCAGCCTTGGTTTGTAAGTTTTATTTGTTTTGGTTCACATTATAATCTCAATTAGTTTATTAGAGAAAAGCCTTACACAGCTCATCAGAGCCTCTGTAAATGTTTCTCTTCTCTTGATAAATATTTGGAGTGGGGTTTGAAATTATTCTAATGTCTTTTTCAGTGGTTTTGGTTTAACCTTTTCCTCTTTTATCGCTTTCTAGATTTGCCTACCAAATGGTTTGTTAAAACCAAATGAAGTTGCCCCCTACAGTTGTCTAGCATTCCCCTTGTGTCCTTAGTGCTCTGTTCTTTCCAATTTGCTGTCTGTCAGTGTGCTGACCTGGCAATGTGTCTTTTAACCGTCCGCCAGCTTTGCAACCTCCCAGCCAGGCTTGCAGCTCCTTGCACACAAGTGCAGGGTCTTCATGTAATAGATGAGACAGGGGAAGCCTGCCAGCCTCACCCATAGGGCCATGCTGCTCAAGGCCAGCATCCCCTCATCCTGGGGTTATGCATGAAGCCCTGTGACTTCATTCAGTAGCATTTCATTCGTATAGATCAGGTGAAATCATGAGATGGGAAACAATATAAAACCTAAAACCTAGTGATGTCACTTATTGAAGTTAAATTCTAAGTTACTAAGGCAGTGTTATTTTTAATTGATTTTGGAATTTAGCTGAGATAAGAATTTGAGGATTTAAAATAGAAAAATAAATTATTTAAGCCCCTGGCTGGAGACCACCTAGAGAGCTTGTTGGTTTCTGTGACAGTCTCCTTGAGTTCCCTGTGCTCCGTCATCTGCCCCTCCGGGTCTGTACCACTCTTCACTTTTTTCCTATGAGATTTCTCTCTTCCTCCCTTCCTTCCTCTCTCCCTTCCTTTCTTCCTTCCTTCCTTCTTTCCTCTGTTTTTTTCTCTCTCTCTTTATCTTTTTCCTTCCCTTTTTCCTCCCTTCCTTTATTTTTATTTTGATGTCCACTTGACTACTTTTATCTGTGCTGATATTTTTGTGGATTTCTCAGCTCATTTTTGCCTTGGGCAATGACTTCTTCTGACCCTAGGTGTATCATCTGAGACTGAGGAGGGTTCATCACTTCATAAGAAGTGGGGACTGAACTGATGATTAAAGCAGACAACACCAATGTGCTTGGTTTTCATTTTAATCTTCATGGAAGGATTTTTATAGGGTTGAACATTTTTTATCTTCTTTTTTAAAGTATATCTTATTAATTATGCTATTACAGTTTTCCCATTTTTTCTCCCCTTATCCCCCTCTGCCCTGCAACCCCTCTCTCCCCCTTAGTGCATGACCATGGGTCGTACGTATGAGTTTTTTGGCTTCTCCATTTCCTGTACTATTCTTAACCTCCTCCTGTCTATTTTGTACCTACCATTTATAATTCTTATTCCCCATACCTTCCCCCCATTCTCCCCTCTCTCCCTCCCCACCAATAACTCTCCACGTGATCTCCATTTCTGTGATTCTGTTTGTGTTCTAGTTGTTTGCTTAGTTTTGTTTTTTTTTTTTTTTTTGGTTCATTTGCTAATAGTTGTGAGTTTGTTGTCATTTTACTGTTTGTAGTTTTTATCTTTTTCTTAGGTAAGACTCTTTAACATTTTACATGATAAGGGCTTGGTAATGATGGACTCCTTTAACTGGACTTTATCTAGGAAGCACTTTATCTGCCCTTCCATTCTAAATGATAGTTTTCCTGAAAGGAGTAATCTTAGATGTAGGTTTTTGACTTTCATCACTTTGAATACTTCTTGCCAGTAAGATTTCTTTTGAGAAATCAGTTGATAGCCTTATGGGAACTCCTTTGTAGGTAACTGTCTCCTTTTCTCTTGCTGCTTTCAAGATTCCTTCTCTTTAATCTAGGGTAATGTAATTATGATGTGTCTTGGTGTATTCTTCCTCGGGTCCAACTTCTTTCAAACTCTCTGAGCTTCCTGGATTTTCCAGTGTATTTCCTTCACCAGATTGGGAAAGTTTTCCTTCATTATTTTTTCAAATAAGTTTTCAATTTCTTGTTCTTCCTCTTCTCCACTATGGCACCCCTATGATTTGGATATTGCAATGTTTAAAGTTGTCCCAGAGGATCCTCAGCCTCTCCTCATTTTTTTGAATTCTTCTTTCTTCATTCTGTTGTGACTGAATGTTTGTTTCTTCCTTTTGTTCCAAATCATTGATTTGAGTCACAGGTTACTTCCCTTCACTGTTGGTTTCCTGTATATTTTTCTTTATTTCACTTTGCATAGCCTTCACTTCTTCCTCTATTTTGTATCTGCACTCAGTCATTTCTGTGAGCATCCTGATTACCAGTGTTTTGAACTCTGCATCTGATAGTTTGGCTATCTGTTCATTGCTTAGTTCTTTTTCTGGAGTTTTGATCTGTTCTTTCATTTGGACGATATTTCTTTGTCTTGGTGCACCTATTATGTTGTAAGGAGTGGAGCCTTATGTATTCGCCAGGGTGGGACAACCCACATCACTGTGTTGTGGCACTCTCTGTGGCAGAGGGGTCAGAGAGGGAACACAGCTGCTTGCTCCACTCTCGCTCCACTTTCCGTCACTTCCCCCACTACCCACAAGCAAATGGGGCCCTTCAGGTGCTGATTCCTGGGTGAGTGGGTTTGTGTACGTTCTAGGACCCCATGGATCCCTCCATTGGACTCTTCTGTGAGACTAGGAGTTTTGTCTACCGCTGTGACCCCCATAGGTTTTTACAGCCAGAGGTTTGAGGTTTTGCTTCTCTATGTTGGAACCCTGAGCGGCATGGTCTGTTTCACTCCCCAGTTGTTCCTCCTGGTTCATCTGCATGCAAATGTGGGACCATTTGCTTCACTACCCACCACCCTGCTGTGCATCCTCTTCATCCTAGCTGCCCATCTCTGCCTCTCCTACCACTCTGGGTGAACATTTCTTCTTTAATACCTTAGTTGCCAAACTTCCATACAGTTCAATTTTCTAGCAGTTCTGGTTGGTTTTTGGTTTTAAATTGCCTGTTGTCCTTCTTTTGGTTGTGTGAGGAAGCAAAGTATCTACCTATGCCTCCATCTTGGCCAGAGATTGGAAAGATTCTGTTTGTAGATCCTTCCTGATTTATCACTTAGGAAGCTTTTCTGTCATGTGTGTATGCACATGAGGGCAAAAGGGTATAAGTGATATTGGGAAGTAGGTTCAAGGGCTCTCATGATATCAACCAATCCAATATTTTAAAAATATTATCTTGCTCACTGGTTTGGCTGTGGTTTTCATGAACTAAGGGTTCATCAATTGCACTCCTAACCCATTCCTTCTGTTTTCTCTGCAATAGCATCAGCCCCAGCTCTCCTGGTGTCCATGTAATTTCAGGAGAACTGGACAGTGCTTTCATCAAGATGCAGGCTGATCTGATTTTATTTTTTTTAATTTACCTCAACAGCACTCCCTCCCTGGTTGTGAATTAACAGGTCTGTCCTCTCTGTCAGGCTATAATGAGGCAAAAGTAAATCATAATTATTATCAATACTTATGAGTACTATGTGCCAAGTATCCTCCTAAGCACTTTCCATGTAGTGTCTCATTTAATCCCCACAACTTCTCTAGGAGACAGATACCGTTATTAGGCAAAGAAACAAAACTGTTGTGTTGACCAGCTTCAGGAAATCATTCAGCACAGTGAAAAGTAAGCTGAGAACTGAGAGAACAATATGCATAAGAGGAGTCTGGGGAGTAATGTGATAGGTTCTGGAAAATCACACCTGTGAACCAGGGAGTTAGAAGTGATATGGAGTCATTGGAGGGCATTATGTGTTCACATTCAATAATAAGGTGTATTTTTCAGACAGATCAATCTGGCTTGAATGTAGAGATGGTGACAGAGGGGCCTTACAGAAGGCAGGAAAACTAGTTAGTGGGCGATTGCAATAAACCAGGGGGAACGTGAGGACAAGATTCAAATCTAGGGCCTTGGCTTTGTAAAAAGCAAATAAACTGAGTCAGATAGAGAATGTAGGAGGATTGGTGAGAAAGGAAAGATGGTGGGTTGAAGTTTAGGTCTGTGGAGTCTGAAGTGCCAGAGCCATCAAATCACAGTGTGAACCAGGTCTCTGCAGAGTAGTATCTGGAATTCAAAGGGACATCTTATTTGAAGGAACAGAGTCCCACCTTGAGGTGGCAGGTAGAAACAAGGGGTGCAGGCAGTTGGGCAAAGCCACCCACTCATGGAGCTAGAAGTCATGGGGCAAATATGCAGCAGGAGCTGTACAGAATCTTGAAAGGAGCCTGTGAGGAGGAAAGAACACCAGGAGAAAACAAGTTTTAAAATCTGAAACAAAAGTTTCCCCTGGCAAGAATTGCCAGTGAATGAGCTTCCTGAGAGAAGGGAAATGGGGGCAGGAAAAGGGCTGCTGGGCTTGGCAATTCAGAGATCTCTGTGGTCCTAGGTGGGTTTGGTAGCATGAAACAGACAGATGTGGACTGCAAGGTCCCCTGCTGGCCCGAGGACAGGCCAAGGTGCTGCTCCCTGGCCTCTGCACAGGCACTGGCTCCCAGGCAAGTCCCCACAGGAGCATGGAGGCAGTGGCACCTGAAGGCAGCTGTATTGACACCAGAGTCAGTTGATGGGTAAAGCCTTAAGCACTGTGGTTGTTCGAAAGGTATAACTTCACGAAAAGAACCGTTAAGAAGAAAATGTGCAATGCAATTGTACATATCTTGTTTTGTATTGTTTCCCTCGACAAGCTCCACAGAAAAGAAGAAAACTATCACCAGAAGCCTCTCCTGAAGAAAAAATAGCATGTCCTACAGCTTGTCAATATCAATCGAGTTTCTTTAAATGGGACCATTTATTGATCTCAATGACATCAGTAGAGGATCTGCTGAGCAAGGAGAGCTGAGAGGAGTGAGACGGGCAGTGTCTCAGCCTCCTCAGCAGCTACAGAAATGCTGCGGTTGGCATTGCCGTTTTTGGGATCCACTGCATGTGTTCGTGTCTGATACGAGTACATTGTCCCAGCCATCCTAGCACTCGCTTCATCTTGGGACAACTCAAACCAAACTGAAGGCCAAGTATAATTGCTGCCAGTCTGAGAGTTTGAGATGGAGGTGGGGGGAGAAAAAAAAGGAGGTGTTTCTCTGGTATAGACCCTAAAATGGAGTGAGAAGGAGGATCCAGGCCCTCCTAAGTTGAGACCTGATGGACTCAGCTGTGAAGGGGAGAAAGCGGAGCGGATGGGGAGAGTAGAGCCACACTGCTGGGTGGGCAGGTCCACAGAGGCCTAAGTAGTGTGTCTGCAAACATATGCAGCTAGGCTTACAAATCTTTCTCAGAACACCGGTTTAAAAGAAGAGGAGTGGCCCATGAGCCACCGAAGCACTTGGACAGGTCACAGTCCAGAAGAGGTTCCCTCACTTCCACTCCCTGAAACTCACAGTTGCCACTGTCTGCCCCTCGGGCTCTTCCAGCCTCTCTCCTGGAGCTCTTTGGAGAGCTCAAAATGAGCTCTTTCATTTTGTGACTGAGCTCAATCAGTTCTGTGAGCATCTTGATTACCAGAGTTTTAAACTCTGCATCTGATAGGTTGGCTATCTCCTCATCACTTAGCTTTTTTTCTAGAGTTTTGATCTGTTTTTTTCATTTGGGCCATATTTCTTTGTCTTGGTGCACTGGTTATGTTGTAGGGGGTGGCGCCTTAGGTATTCATCTGGGCAGGACAACCCACTTTCCTGCATTTTGGTACTGTCTGTGGGAGAGGGGTCAGAAAGAGAACAATATGACTCACATGCTCTGCTGTAGCCCCACTTTCCAACAAACTCCACCATGTGAGACTGGGAGTTTCTCCCGTGGTGGCAACCCCTGCAGTAGTTTACAGGTAGCTTGATCTTTAGTTTCCTGTTCAGCCAGCTCTTCCTTGCTGGTGCAGTCGGTGGCATTGCCACGGGCCCTCTCCGCCCACCTAGTTGCCCATCTCCATCTTTCCTACTGGTCTGGTAAATGTTTTTTTAACTCCTTGTTTGTCGGAGTTCCATGCAGTTTGGTTTTCTGGTACTTCTGGTTGTTTATTGTTTTTAGATTGGTTGTTGTCTTCCTTTTGCTTGTGCCAGGAAGCAAAGGGTTTCTACCTATGCCTCCATCTTGGCCAGAACTGAGATGACTGGTTCTTACCAGGGATATCCAAGTAGTGGACTACACAATCCAGCTTACAACTGAGCCTGGACCCCAGGCTTAAGTTCTGTTCATCAGGTTGTGGTGTTGCCAATGTCAGTAAATTATGACACACTTGGGTGACATAGCTCTTATTTACCAGCTACAAAGGCTCTGGCCTGCACTTGTGAATGACCTAGGTACAGACACCATTGAACATAAAATGACTGTCTTGTGTGGTGCAAGTATCAACAGGAAGCCATCCTGGACTTGGTGGCTACTCTTTCTGGCCAGAGACAGAATCTGACTTGCCTCACACTTATTTTCCAAAATAACACTATGCATGTGTTTTAGTCATTTCTAATTATTTGTCACATATTTGCATATTATCCTAATATTAGGATATGAATTATTGGGAAGTAACTGATATGGGAAATAGAATATGAATAAATTTCTTTTTCAGCCTTTGAATAGGAGTAGCCATTCTCAAAGGTATTGTAACAACAGTTTCTTAATGTTCTAGGGATTATGTCACAATTGTTTGTTTTAATATAGTTTTATATTTTTTTCAAGAAATTGAGGTTTTTGTCTCCCTCTAGAAGAGTGATAACTAAACTGACAGTGACCTACTCATTTTCATCGTCAGCGGTGTGCTGGCCAGTCTTCCCTGGGGTGAGAATCTGTTTCAGGGTTCTCCCCCAACTTAGCACAATTCCAGAAAAGTGTGAGGGGAACCATGGCCACATCAGGGACTTCTCAAAAGCTGATGGTGAGCAATAAGACCACAACTTTGAAGCCAAACGAATCCTAGGAACATCCACTAGTCTCACCTCACTGCTCATGCAGAAGAATGAAAGGTATCAAATCAGGTGTCAGAGGCGGAGCTACTGCAGAGGCCTCACCGTTGAGGTGTTAAGCATGAAGACATTTCATCTTCTAGGATTTGACAGAATGTCCTAAAGTGTGGGAATCATCTCCTCAGCTTTCTTAGGAGGTTAGGAAATTCTCACTTCATTATAACCTTCTGTGTAAGAACTGAGCAACTGTGTAACTTGGGGAAATGAAATGTGAACTTCCTCCTCCAATTATCTGCTGTCAAATGTCTAGGTTGGAAAATTTTATTTTATGTACAGCAAATATTTCTGAATGGAATACAGAGAGATTACAGTGAAATAAGTGGTGTGCCAGCTGTGTGCTGTCACATTTCTGACCGGAGACGTCACAGAGCACACCATGACAGAGGCGCCCGGCCAACCACTGCTGTGATGATGGGGACACTATGAGGGGAAACTGCTAATGCAGCAAAAACCATAGAATTAACTCTGCCTTTTCCACATATTAGTTTGTTTTCTTCCCTTAGGCTGACCTGTAATTTGTGGTAGATTTATTGTGTGACTGAAATGAATATTACTGATATATCCATTTCAGACATTAGATGCAGGATCCTGTATGTCAAAGGGGAGAGAACAATCACACCACTTTCCAAAAGATCAAGGGGTCTCCAACGAACACACATCCCCAGAGGCCCGTTCAGGGAAGCACAGTCTCCATGCGACTTCCCAGCCAGTTGCTGAGGAAACCTGGGGCTGTTACTGGGCAGTGCTGCCCCATGCCCCACATGCAGACAGGCCAGTGGTGACAGGGGTTCAAGAAGAGAAGAGGCTTTATTGTGAAGTCCACCAGCATGGGAACAGGAGGCAAGGCTTCAATCCACCTCTCTGACCAGAGGGTTCCTGAGCTACATTTAAAAGAAGAGGAAAAGTTATGCATACTCTAGAGTGTTACATTGTTTCAATGTGGTGAGAGCTTGGTAGGCAGGCGCTAGGGTCTCCCAGATTGTCGTGTAGCCCATGATTGAATGAGCAGGTTTTATGGAGTTATTGGTAGATCTCAACCCAGTGACGTTGACAGGTTACTCTGGGGTGAATTCTCTGTGCCTACATCTGACTGGATAATTTACAGCCTTGTTTGCTCCGTTATCTCTGATAAACAAGTCAGTATCCCCATGGAAAAAGGACAAGGACAGTTTGGACTGGTTCTGTGATTAGAGAAACTGGATTCAGCTGTGTAGGCTCCGTGCACACTGTAGCGCGGTTAGCTCCACTTAAGACTCGTGCATCCCAGCTGGTGTCCATGGTGAGAGCACCTGGCTGACCTGCGCCTCAGAGGCGTTCTCCTGACTCAGAAAACATGTTCCCATTGTCCCACCTCGATACCCACTGAGGTAAATTGTAGTGCATTTCATCCAAGGTTGTTTGTAAACAAAATGAATGACTTCATCAACTCCATGAATACTTTACCTTACACTGATAGTTCTTGCAGTGAATAAATTAAAGTTCTGAATTGTTCCAAAATATTAGCTTAATATGTGAAACTGAGCCAGGGGTGTCCGACCTTCGGCCTGCAGGCTGCATGCAGTCCAGGATGGCTGTGAATGTGGCCCAACACAAAATTGTAAATCTACTTAAACCATTATGATATTTTTGTGTGTGTGTGATTATGTGTTACAAAGTATTTAATGTGTGGCTAAAGACAACTCTCCTTCTACCACTGTGGCCCAGAGATGCCAAAAAGTTGAACACCTCTGGCCAAGCCTATTTGAGGGATTAATTTAGGTATTACTGGAAACTGCTGTGTGTGGTGTGTGGCTGTTCCCAGAAAAGCAGGGCCGTTTGTGTGCTCGGTCTCATTCCTTCCCCTGAGGGGTTGCTTCCTGTCACTATACAGTGTGTTTTGAAAGATTTTATTTATTTACTTTTAGAGAGATGGAAAGGGAGGAAGAAATAGGGAGGGAAACATCGATGTGTGGTTGCCTCTCATGCACCCCCAACTGGGTACCAGGCCCACATCCCAGGCATGTGTCTCGACAGGGAATCGAACTGGTGACCCATTTGTTTACAGGCTAGCACTCAATCCACTGAGCCTCACCAGCCAGGGCTGCTATACAGCATTTTAAAGGTTGTATTTTTGGTGCAGGGGTCATCTAAAATATTAATAAGGAGGCATTAATAAAACATTGCCTCCTTGAACTCTGACCATGTAGTGCAGGTTCTATCCCCAGTCAGGGCGTGTTCCTAGGTTATGATTTGGATTCCCAGTGGGGGTGCATATGGGAGGCAGCCAATCAATTTCTCTCTCTCTCTCTCTCTATCTCTGTCTTTCACACATCCCCCAAAAATGCTTCCTTCAGTCTTTACCTTTTTGCCTTGTGTGCATCTAAAATTTAAAAAGTCTGAAACCACATTCGGCATTCCCACAGCCACAACCTGCTCCCATAGTCTGGCACCTCCGCTTCCCAGTTGCTTGGGGATGAAACTTTGGGGTCATCCTGGTTTTTTCTTTCTCCCCAGCTGCTGTTGGCTTTATATTTTAAAGACATAACACCTGGCCCATAGTTTAAAGACTCAACACCTTGCCCACTCTGCCAGCTCCACAGTGGCTTCTGTGGGTTGTTGATTTCTCTTCATTGCACTCTCCACTGCCGTCTGTGAACACGCTCCCTTCCTGCAATTTCTCAACATGGAAGCTAGTGTGGTTCTCATGAAATGTAAGTTAGATCACGATACTCAAACCTTCTAACTCGGCACTCTGTAATGGCCTCTCCTCTCCTCCAGAGTAAAGCCCAGTCTTTGCTGTACCAGAGTCTCTTAGTGGTTTACTTCCTGCCACTTCTCCATGGGCATCTCCTACCACTGTCCCTTCCCTGCTGCATGGACCACACTGGCTTCATCCCTGGATTCTACAGTGGCCGTGTGTTCCCCTGGGCACCTGGGAGGGCCTTCCTGCTGTTGTCTTCATGCCCTGCTCTCTCTTCCTTTAGATTTCTGCCCAACATCAGGCTACCAGAGAGGCACCCTTTGAGAACTCCAAATAAATAACTGTTTTCTACAGACACATCATTTCCTTCCTTCTACATGTATTTACCTTTCTTCATGGTGCATATTACCATCTGAAGAGGTGCATGTCTCTCTACTTGGCCAGATGCCCCGCCCATTCCAGAATATAAGCCTCTTGATGGCGAGCCCTTTTCTGCTGATTCTTCTATTCCTGACACATAGAGTGGTGCCTGGCACATAGTAGAAACTCCAAGTATTGGTTAAATGAGTGAATGATGTAAGGCAGAAGTCTTACTCATACACCATTAAACTGCTAAACACTGCATCATCTTGGGGAGAGAAGTAGCTCTGTGAAATACAAGGAACAAATATTACTTTGCAGATCTCAAGGGGAACATTTCAGTAGGGAGAGAGAGGCTGTTCTAGGCACAGAAGTCACTGGAAGCTCAGCCTGGAAAGGTTAGTAATGTACAGTTATATGCAGGTAAATAGGCAGATGGTCAATTATATGCAAATGCCAGGCAGATATTGGGAGATTTATTACTTGATCCTTGGGAATAAAAAACCCAGATTTTGGTATATGTATCCTAGCAGTATTTTCAGTGAAGTATTATTGGATGGTGTTGGAGTGGATGGATATCTCAAAGTAAGCATCTAGTTTGAGGAAGGCAGTGACTGGCTATCAGGAAGTAACTGATTTAACCAGCAGTGTAAGGGGGCAAGCCAGAAAGGAAACACAGAAGAGAAGACTAGCTTGCTAAAAACAAGGAAAATAGTGAGGTTCAAAGGAAGAGTGGATGTTGAAAGACAAAAGCATTTCAGATATTGAAGTAAAGGGTAATCAAAGAAGATCTTTCAGAAAGCCATTGGACTTAAGACTTGAGGTCATTGGTAGAATTTGGGCAATCTGTGATGGAGAGTGGCATAAGCCAGCTAGAATGGGCTTAAAAGTGAGCCTGTAGGAAAGAGGTATGGCCAGTACTGATGATATGGTCATGAAGGTAGACTGGAAAAGGACCAGGATCTCACAAGTGCCTCAGAGGAGCGGGGTCTGCAATTCCAATGAGCAGGAGAGTGCTCCCTCTTTCCCTCCCCATGCCCAGCCTCAGAGGGACTAGCAGCCTCCTGTCAGGATGCTCCAGCCCACCCTCTTGGATAGCCCACTGGCTCTGTTGTTATCTTCCTCTTCTTGTGCTCAGGTGTACAGAAGATTCTGCTACCATTGCCACTGTTAGTGACACCATTCCACTTGTAGTCATCAGGAGACACTGTCAGGCTTTTGTTGACTTTTTGCTCTTTCTTCCTTGACAATCTTTCCTAAAGCTTCAGTAATGCTTGTTGTCTTCAGGAGAAAATGTCACTCTGCACAACTTCAAACTTTAACCGCTGGACACGGCCCTGTCTGGGGGATAAAATAAGAGCTCTAAGAATATTAAAAAACATTTTGTCCCTCCCAACTTTCAATGAACCCATGAATTATTAGCAACAGAGTTTATGGGAATGTGTTGGAAGCTTACACTACAAACAGGTGTCTGCAATACATGCTTATTACACACTCATTACATATTTACACATTACACACTCATTACACACTTAACGTCCAACAAAACTGCTTGTTGCCAGTCTGGTTAAAATAAACTTTTACTCTTTTACACCAGGTAATTTATGTTTTTAACACTAATATGTGTGGGAATATAAGAACAATATATTAAAGCACTGAAGACTTTTTACTAGGGGTTGAGATAGTAGAGAGGTAGAGGACGGAATAGAAGGAAAGCGGTTATGGTCACTTTTAAAGGATTTCTGGGTTGAGGTCACCATTTTCCTCTTACTTCTCCGTAAATGTGGATAATCTCTGAGGAATGGCCAAGTAAATTTCTAATGGAGTAGATGAAAGGTTCCTGTGTGGCCAAGTTATTGCCACTGTCTTGTCCTCAGTTAGAAAACCCTCAGGAGAAGCGAACACAGTGCACTGGAAAGGGCCTGGGGCTGAGACAGGTTTTCCCTGACAGTCTGGAATGTGCAGGCTTTTGACTCCATGCAGGAAAAGTTTCACAACACAAGCCCAGGTGATTCTGAGCATACATTTATTAAAGCTGGGGACAGCGAAATGAAGGAAGGGCTAGATAAAAGAGGCAAGATCACAGTAACAGGAGTGAGCCTAGGAGGAGCTGCCTAGATTCATGAAAGGAAGTCACAGAGGCAGAAGTGAGCCACCCTGGGCTGTATGGACTCCGAAAATCAGTTACAGAGGCCAAAGAAGGCACTTGGAGGCAGGTTCAGGGGGTCAGCCCAGGATGAGTGGCCCACTGCTCCCCTGGTTGCAAGTCTCCTGTGAACCTTTATAGCTGAGGAGAAAGAAAGCAAAGATACAGCCTGAGGTAAGATGGGGGACATGGGTGTGCTCAAGGGAGAGCATGCACTGGGTCCTTTGTCTTAAAGGTTGGTATCTGTTTTCTAAAAGTGGGTGTTTTAGGGGAAGTCTCAGGGTAAGCAACAGAATATTCAACAGCTTTCCAGGTGGGTTCCTTGATATGCTGATGCATCAAGAAAAGTAGATAGGGCAGTTTGGGATCATTGTCCTGTCAGCTTCACTAGTTTACTTTTATCTTGGATTTGTCTAGCTCTAATTGGTTTTATATATTCCCCTGTCTTTATCTGTGCTTGGGTTTGGCTAGCACTAATAGCACTAACTGATTTCTGTTATCTCCCTGAGTAGGGTGATTTAAGATACTCCCTCTCTGGTTGAGGGGGAGAGGTGTAAACCATCTGCTTCTAAGTGTCCTAAATAAGGCAAGATAAGGTGTGATTTATTTGCAGGCTGTTAATTGTTCAGTCTTATTTAGCTATCTTGTCTCAGTTTCCCTTGTTCTACTTGTCAAGGAATTTTCCTAGCTTCTTAGTATCCTGCCTCAATATCACTGTCATCTCTAAGTTCCTTACTTTAATTAGCATGTTGAATGTTGGCTGATTTCACCTAACTTAATCCTAGTACACAAGTGCCCTTAGTTCCTTGCAGCTCACCTCATTCAATGCTTCTCAAGTTTAATGCTCATACTCATCACCCAGGGATCTTGATAAAATGCAGCTTTGATCCTATGGGTCTAGGGTGAGGCCTAATTCTGCACTTCTCACAAGCTCTATGAGGGAAGGGAAGTTCCAACACACTGACCACTCTGAATAGCAGGCATATTGGGGTCCACCCGACACTGTGGGGGCTGCTCAAAGGTCATCTTCCTGCAGTGTCAAATGTGGTCAAAGATAATTTGCATTCTGATTTTTTTAATATTTAAACAAAGATTTACTATGAAACAGAATTCAAAATTTGATTAGGGAAATATGTAAGAAAAATGTGAACTGTAATAACATAAGAGAGTTTACAGTTGAGATCTCCCCCTCTGGGTGACTCTCCCAGGTGACACATTCAGATGAGATGCTACCAGGGAACTTTGCAGGAAAAGTCTCAGAAGTGCTGAGGTAGTCCAGATGGGGAAATGAGGACCCAGGGTGGTTCCAATACTTCGCTAGCCTAATAATAGCATAAATGTTAGCCACGAACATTTACTGAGCCATTCAGTACATCTATTACCACATTTGACATTCATGGCAATTTTCTGAAGTACATTTTCCTGTTGTTTCCATTTGGATCTGAGGAAACTGAGGCTTAGAATAGCTGGGTAGTTTCCCCCCAAACACATATCTATCCTACATCCAAGTCCCTGTCTCAGCTATGGCATTTCAGGGCCCCCTGAAGTGGGTAGAGCCTGGGCTACACCCACGTCATCTCACTCTGTCCAGGACTTTGTGGAGAAGCTGAGATAAAGCAGGTGGATGCATTTGGAAGCATTAGTGTTTTCAAAGAGTGCCTTTAAAAATTATAGATACTGCTTTTTATGAAACTGGGTAGGTTTTGATTCATAGAAAATTCACATATTCTCACTAGTATGTACTTTTCCTAACAAGCAGCCACTGGCGTTAAAGGAAAAGAGTGTCTATAATGAGCTTTTATGAACTGTACTACAAGGTGAGGGTCAGTGGCTGTCATTCCTCACACAAATGGAATTTTAAAGGGTAGTACCTGGAGTATATATCCAATGAATTTTCTACTCCTTTGCATTTTCTCTCAGCACCAAGCCAAGCTTTTGCTGTGTTTTTCTGAGCCTATGACACTGGCATGTCTGTGTTTGTGATACAAACACTGAGCACATGCCTGCCTGTGGCCCTCAGATCTGCCTGGTGCCCAAGGGCAAGAGCGGCAGGAGTGGCAGCCCCAGGGAGGGCAGTCTCAGCTGCATCATGGCCCTCCATTCTGTAAAGATGGACTTACTTTTATTCTCTTTCTTATAATGAATCCCTGACATTTCCGAAAGCGAGAAACTCTGGATCATTTCTGTTAAGTGAGGTTTTTGGAGAGGTTTGGATTTGATACAGAGCAGCTTT
Source organism: Tonatia bakeri (assembly GCA_004024845.1). Taxonomy (NCBI): domain Eukaryota; kingdom Metazoa; phylum Chordata; class Mammalia; order Chiroptera; family Phyllostomidae; genus Tonatia; species Tonatia bakeri. The sequence continues at coordinate 169,213 of PVIA01001205.1, forward strand.
TGAAATGTGACATTGCTGGGACCCTTGTGTTTTATATCACTCTCCTTGAGTTAATAACTATTAAGCATATGCTAAAGAAAAAATATTATTCTAAACTGCATATCACTATTTTGCAAACTATTTCTTACTGCTGGCTGAGAATATGTAACACTTGAACGCAGTTCATTAAGTAAGCAATACGAGAGGAGCCGAAGAGACCAAATGATAGGGCAGCTGCAGGCACACGGCCACTGTGAGCTGCACACGAAGGCATCACATGTGCATACAGTGCTGCCCTGTACTGTGGCCACACACTGCTTGTGAGGAAAAGAAGCTGAGGGTCGTAAGACTCACTTTACATGCAAATATCACATGTAGCCATCTCCAAATCTCAGTTTGACATTGGTTTTAGAAGTGCAGGGAAGCTGCCCCACAGGAAAGTATCTCTGCTAATGAAGCTTAAAATCCACCATCTGCAATCTGTGATTCATGGTAAATCTTGTCATGTTCTTCCTATGGTTTTTAAAATACGAATGACCCTGACAAGGGAGGCATGTTAGGTTCCCAGCATTACAGGGTGGACACTTCCTTCATAGGGTAGCAGAGCGGAAAGCTGTATTTTCTTCGTGAACAAGAGGTAAGGAGACATCCACAGTCTCATCTTCTTGCCAGTTCTGGGCATGGCGCACTCGCACTGCGCAGTCCCCTCTGACATCCTATGACTACAAGACAAAGCCTGACTCATGGCCACAAACTCAGAGAACACTGTCCGTAGACACGTCCTGCAGGCTCATGAAGGTTCATGTCAGCTCTCATTTACTAGCTTAGCTGTGGAGGAAAACTAGAAAGGATAGGCCTTTAAACACACAGGTAAGCACCTCTATCATCACATTCCCTTCAAAACCACGACAGAGTTTACCATATCCTTTCAACAGAGGTGCGTTTCCTGACAGTGAGCTACGTCACTGTATCCAGCGGGAGTCCTGGGCATTGCTCTCCTTCCTCCACGCCAGAGCTGATACAAAGAGCTCTGAGTTTCCTGCTGGTTCCCCACCCATCCTCATCCTTTGCTAAAATCATATCAGAAAGGCACAGGGTAGGGAACTGTGGCTAACAAGTTCAGTGTGCAGACAGGCTACGAGCAAGCCCTGCTTGCTCTCCACCAAAGCAGAAGAGGGCGGCCTCCCCTTCAGCACAGCCACTGGAGCTCCCTAAACTGCTTAAGTCATAGTACCATTTGTCTGAATTTAACTCTGCAGACACAGCTGTGGACAGCAGCAGACGGACTGGGATCTTGCCACTCTGTGACTTGTCAAACTTGCCAAACAAATCAATTTTCCTTTCAACACCAGAGACCAGAATATTTATAGCCTCAGGAGCAGTAGGCATTGAGGTGACGGGAGAGACCCACTATGCCCTCTCCTCAGTGATGACAGCTTCATGGATTTACTGAGAAAACCCATGGCTGGTGATTTTACAAAATCAAGTGATTTTTCAGATATTTCTAAGGTTGATGGCACAGGAAAGAGAAGCCATATTATGAAGTAGAAGCTGAGTAAAACCCAGGAGTACAAAATGAGATGTCATACCATGAGGACAGATAGACTTTTGTCACTGGGTTCGTCTCATTGCATGCATGCTCACATATCCTCACTGTGTTTCTCTGCTCTCCATTCATAATGAACCACAGTAAGGAAGTCACTCTGGCTGGGTCAAGTCTGTGCATTGCCATTCGCTATTCTTTCCTGGGAAATACTCAAATCAGGTGACCTTTGGGCTGTGTTGTGCCTCTTAGCCCAGGCGGAGGGGTCACCTGCTGCTCCGTACTGCTGCAAGACTTGTCTTTATTTGTATATGAACTGCCTCTCATTTTTAAGGGAGTTGGTTTTGCCATTGGATTTCTAAGGGAAAAAAGGTGATGGTGACTCTGAACTCCACAGTATGTTTTCCACACAACCATGCGGCCCACAGGATATGTTCAAGTTTGTCCTCAAGAACTATGACTCAGCTGGAGCTAAATGCTATCTCTTCATCCTAATTGGGGCTGAGGAGGCAACAAGATAGAGCTATTATTTTTCAAAATAGTCTTCTGCCCTGGTCAGTGTGGCTCAGTTAGTTGGGGTGTTGTCCTGTAAACTGAAAGGTCACAGGTTCGGTTCCCAGTCAGGACACATGCCAAAGTTGTAGGTTCAGTCCCTGGTCAGGGCACATACGAGAGGCGCACACACACCTGATCATCAGTGTTTCTCTCTCACATCAATGTTTCTCTCCCTCTCTCTCTCCCTCCCTCTCTCTCTAAAATCAGTAAGCATGCCCTTAAGTGAGGATTAAAAAAATCTTCTTCCCCCAGCTCCCAGGATGATCTTTTTCTCTCTGTATTTTGGCTCATATATTTCCCTTTAATTTGTCTCTGTCTGGCTGTGACCTGTGCAAGTTTTTCTCTCTCTAAAATGTTCTCTTTTTATCATATTCTTGTATTAATATTTTGACTATGTAATCTCTTGGAAGATTATTAACTCATTTCCAGCTCTTATCCTCCACTGTTCTGAAATCAGCTCTGTTCATTTACTGAACTCTTAACATTATTTGCCTTCTAGACCTAAAATAATCCACAATTCTGAGAGTAATAATTATTGTATGTTGAAGCTGCTGTGTTCCCAGCCAAACTGGGCCACACACTTCACATTTGGCATCTCATTTAATTCCTGCAAATGAGAGGCTGGCGTGACATTGGCTGATGACACTTGATGGGGTCCATACAATCGTTTGCTGGCAGAGCTGCTTGGGCTGCAGTCTGTATGACTACTATGGGTGCCAGCACACGGCTTGCTCCGTTATGAGCCAGAATGCATGGGCTCCAGGTTAAGCCTGACAAATATTTGCACAATTTCTCTCAAGATCATTCCCTGACTCGTATCCATTGATGCAAACACATTCTTTCTACTGCAAGCCTATCAATAATCATACACTGACTGTCCTGCAGAGCTCATAAGCTTAACTAGCATAGGTGCGCACAGTGCAGGATTGAGAGAAAGGAGAGAAGGAGACAACAGAGAGGGGAAAAAAGAGAGAAGAACTGGCTTCCCTACCTTTTTAAAGCCTTTGATCTAGCCAAGCTCCCCAGAAATCTGGGGCCATGATGGGAGATATGATGAGGCAACAGAGCCTTAAAGTATGGTGACAAGGAGTAGCCAACTCCTCAGGGTCCTGCCCTCACCTCCCAATGAACCTGGAGTGTAATCCTCCCTTCTGTGGGGAAAACTACAAATGTGTTTTTTTAAAGAAAAAATGTTTTTCTCTCTGTGATTTATTTCTCTTTTGATTTTTAAAAAAGATTTTATTTCTTTATTTTTAGAGAGAGGAAGGGTGGGAGAAAAAGAAGGAAACATCAATGTGTGGTTGCTTCTCATGCGCCCCCTTCTGGGGACCTGGCCCACAACCCAGGCTTGCGCCCTGACTGGGAATTGAAGTGGCAGCCCTTTGGTTCGCAGGCCGGCATTCAATCCACTGAGCTGCACCAGCCAGGGCTGAATATTGTTTTAAACTATAAAGTTGGATTACCTATGTATAAAAATGAGTAACATTGGTTTTCAGTCAGAATCTATGGTGTGCATATGTAGTTCAAAGTCATATCACCTTGGCACAAGCAGCACAGAGTGGGGGCACCTTCACATGCCCTCTCCCTTCAGCTGTATTCATACCCAGTGAACTGCAAGGTCCAACCTGAGACCATTAAACTGGTAGAAAAGAGTCCACAGGAAAAGGGTTGAGAAGCAGGATGCCATCATGGATAGCACACCTGGGGGCTGGCCAGCTGCGCCCCTTCCTTATTTCATACCCATGAGTACATTCGTCTGTGAGTGACACTGTTTCAAACGATGAGAACACTGGAGTCATGTAGCTCATCATATCAGCACAGGAACAAATGAACTAGGCACTTTAAAATGCTTCACGAAGTGTAAAATACTCTCTGAAGAATGTTATAATTTGCATCATCATTTTTTATTGTTATTAACTGTGCTGACTTCTAAGTACTTGATTTCCCTTATTGGTTGAGCCTAAAGAGCTTAGTTTTTATGGTTTCTTTCCAGCATCTTAATAATTGGTATTTCTGTATCACATTTAAAAGGAAAAAAAAAGAAAAGAAAAAAAGGGCCTCTCCTGTGCTTGATTCTATATTTTGGAAACCTTGATTCCATCGGCCACGGGAGCCCAGCCTGCTCCGACACCGCGGGCACAGTCTCACGTAAAGCTCCCCAGCTCCCAACCGCAGATCCCGAGAGAGGTTCTGAGACATCAGCATGAGCCCTCAGCTGCCTCCAGTTCAGGGGCAGCTTTTGCCCAGCTTTGAGCACACATCTAATCAACAAAAAGGATGGAATCTAAGAATTTCTGCTCCTGCCGTGTCCTGAGTGCTTGCCTAAAATTGCTGTGCTCTCGTTCACTTAAAAACTCCTGTGCACAATGACAAGCAGCGCGGAAAGGAGTGACCCACAGCACACACTCGTCTGTGGACACCCAGGGCTCCTGGCTGTCAAGTCCACAGGGAGCAGGTGGGCCCGCTTAGCCAGAGGGCAGCCCTGACAGCAGGGACAAAGTTGAGAGCAGAGACGGAACCACAGGCCGTCTTCAGGCCTCGGAGCGCTGGCAGGCACCTGGTGGTCATGTGTCCTCAAGCCACACGGCCAGGCTTCCTCCAGGAAGCAGACCTTTTCCTATGCTAACCTTTAGAAGTGTACGTACTGTAGAAAATGAATGCATGCATACCTATGTGCTATTTCCCCTTCTAAAGCGGAGGTGAATTTTAACTTTCTTCTTCCTCTCATTGTTCAGGATAGGCAGTGTAAGCCAGGAAAGTGAAACAGTGAGAAATACAAGGCATGTACCAAACTGGATGTACTGTTACCATTTTTCAAGACAAAAAGACAGTGAGTAATTCACAGGTGGACCAAAAAGCAGCTTGTATTCTGCTTTGAGATTAGCACCTGCCATCCCTCCACAGACCATTCCCGGGTCAGAGAAGTTTGCACGTGGCTGTGGCTTCACAGGCGCTCTGACGGTGCTGACAGTAAACATTCCCATTCATTCAGTTCTCTCGTCAGTGTCAGATGTTGTGTCCGGCAAAGTGCAAGGGTCTGACAGACACGTTCTTCTGCGAGCGTTAGCTGCTAACACTATGTGAATACAAGAAACAAAAGTCATTGGGGTAGAAGATCATATGACTTTTGAATCTTTAAAAAATTACTTCTTTTTTACTTCTTTAGAGAAAGAAAATTAGCTCCAATTCCTTAATACATCATTGTAAATAGTTATTCTTTTGGCCTTTTATTAGTATATTTTAGTTTATAGTTTTGTTGCAAGAATAATGTTTATAGGTTGGCACAACCCGAAAATCACCTTGTTTAAAATTGACCTACCATTTAGGTATCATCATTTTGGCAATGACCACCTTCTAAACTCGTCCTTCTCGTTTGTGGGCATTGGGCCCATAAATAGGAATGCTGGGAGGAAAGGAGGGCCCCTCCAGGAGAGGAGAAGCTTGGAGAAGTGAATGGAAAATGTTGCCTCTGTTTAGCATGAATGAGCCTGGGATTTAGATAACATTCTTCAGGCCAGATAAATAGTTTTTCTTTGGCTTAATAGTCATGTATCGCCTTCAAATATTTAAGTGAAATGTTTTCTGACTGCCCTGGCTTCGTCTCTGATCTCTATATGCTCTGTTGTATTTTAACACTTCAGCTTCACCAAATAAAAAGTCTGATGCATAACTTCGGTGCATGTTCAGAGAGGCACATTTGCTGTAAGGCATTTGGGATTCACATGCACGCAGCGGAGTTTGTTTAAGTATTCATTGGGCTTGCACACATACATCCCCAGACACTGAAATATGCCCAATAATGAAAGTATCCTAAGTGATTGTCCCGATGCAATTTGTCCTTTTCTTCCCTCTGTTTGCAAGTGTTCCACGATGATTATGCGTTACATTGATTAAAAATGAAGGTGTTTTTAAAGAAACACATTCCAAACTTTATTTGAAGTCTTTGTCAGTATCACTCACCTTTTTCCTTCTTGAGATACTGGTTGTTTTAGCCTAAATCTGAATAGCCCCGAAGTGCAGTTGCAGCCAGGCTTCTCGGAAGTGTCTGCGCTGTGGGGGTTCCACAAACAACCTTAGAGAGTCGCTCACACACATGCGCAAAAGTCATGATGAAGTCAGGGAGCAGAAAGGAGTGGCCATTCTCTTCTGTCTGCCCTGTGTGGCCTTTGGGCAAGGTGAATCAGGACACCATCCGTGCCCCTCAACGAAAAGCTAAGTTATTTTAGGAGTAGGGTTAATCTGCATCAGAGAAGGTGGGAATTCATGTTGGGCATTTGAACAAAGGGACACAAACAGAATTTGCCTTAGAATCCTGCTATCAGTCAGGACAATGTCCTGCCACTTTAATTACAGGCTCTGTGAACTGTCTTCACTCTTACACAGGTGATCTTTTCTAGGTGTAGTGACATATCAAATCTGAAGGCACATAGAAGAAAGTCTCTCATTTGTCACCTGGAACGTGCCTAGTGACCATCTTTGCTTTGTCTAGAGGGCTGATCGATTATCAGGAGTGATAGCACTGCCCCCCTTTCTAAAATGATGAAGGGATCATGAAGAAAGAATCAGGGTGAGCCCACTGGTTTTCTTCATTGCCTGTAACTTTACAGTGACTCTGAATAAGTCTCCAGACAATTGCCCAAAGGACTTGCATTTCCTAGAAAGATACTGATTGTAAAAACATAATCAGCTCTTCCGTAAAACCCATCATAAATGACTGTGTTGATGTAGCAGCAGACAAGCCATTACTGAAAAGGTTTATTTATGATTTTGCCTTTTCCTATTAGTAACATTTTGACAAGGTCTGCATCAAGCATTGCATGTTATCCTTAACAACATGGGGGCTAAGGAATTTCCTGAGTTGTTGCTTCCCTCACCCCATCAGGGTTTGTACTGGGGGGGTCTGTGTTTCTTTCTTTTTCCAAATCTCTTAGAAAGATCAGCTTTTCAATCCAGAGGATCTCAGCCCTGAAGCTGTGTGTCCTCCCAGTCCCCGTTCTCTCCTTCTGCCTTTCTGTTCCTTCCTAGAAGTAAATCTTCTCCCCACTTACTGTTGGTGGTGTTGCTTTTCCTTTTTTGCTTCATCAAGCTTCTTTTTGTCCTTAAAACTGAGTTTTAACCTGAGAAGAAAAGGCAGCCACACACTTCTCCCCCTGGATTCAGAGAAGATCAGCTAAGGAGGGACAGATGGCTGCGGCCAAGCAGGTGTTGCTCTCTCAAGACCAGTGCAGGGTCCTCCTTGGCCTTGAGTTCAGCACACACTCAGAAGGCCCCTGTGTGGAACATGGCCATCGCTGTTGTGTTAATCAGCTGGTGCCACAGGTTTGGGGACTTGGGCTGACCTGGGTACTTCAGCTTCCAGAAAGTGAGGACCGTTCTTCCAAATGCCCTGTTGAAATCCCCGGGGCTGTGGTCCATGCCACGTGCAAGCTCATCTTCACCAAGTAGGCATCTGCTGCTCAGGACCTTCAGACTGTGAAAGGGATGCTGGTGAACCTGAAGGCGGTGGGTTCTGCCATCCTGCTGAGTATGGAAGGAAAGGTCACTTGTACACAAATAACACTCCAGGGTGTCACCAATTGACCAGGGGACTGAGGCACCACCTGGCTTCCATCAGCCCTCCAGAGGAAGACCAGGCTGGTGGGGAGTGTGGCCTCCTGCTGTGAGGTCAGAGAAAAGCCTCTGCGGGGGACATGTCATATGATACTCAAGGGAAATGAGTTGCAGGACTGGGAAGGGAGGGATTTCCAACTCATGTGCTAGGGTCTCAGAATTTAAACCCTTGCCACTTATTTCAAAGGTTAATTCTCTGGAATTCACTGGAAGTTTCATTTCCCAATAACTTCACTGAGGGCCCAGTGACAAATGTTAAACTTCAGTGTAATTACAGTTATCATTTGTGTGTCCTTGGCCAAGTCCAAAGGCACCTTGATCATTTGTTAGCAAGAGCTAACAAGTGGGGTTGTGATTAAACACTGCCACCTGCTTATCGATGCTTTGAGGTAAAGGGAGATAGTTGTCCTGTTTTGACCATTCATACCTTGTAATATGCCCTGCAGCATTTGTGAAAAACACCATCTGTAAGGGCAAGGTTCACTGCCAAGTGCCTGTGCCTGTGTTTTACCAGAAAGTCCTTAGAATTACCATAAGTTTCAACATATGTGTGTGAGTTCATGCCTCCCTCCTCTTAAAGCAAGACACAGGTTATGAACTTGCACCTGCCTGTGATTTCACTTTGGTGGAGAAAGCCCTCCTGGTGTGAAGTATGAATAACACTCCAGGGTGTCGCTGAGAACCCTGTGTCTGTGAACAGTGAGCCAGTCGACATGCCTGATGCTTTGCCTTTGTGTTTCTCAGGTTGTCTGAGATTAGCTTTGTTTTAGCGGTTGTGATACAGCAGCTCAATTGGCACCAGATAGCATGCTGACTGCAAGACCTATTATCTCCCATTCAGGCTGTCCAAGACTGCTGGGAAAATTATCTTCCTTCAGATCCACTTTGACCTTGTCACCCCTGCGATGACAGCTCCCCACTGTCTCCTGAAGCCCCTCTCATCAGCCTGGGCCCCCTCATGCTGAATGCTGCCCTTTCCTGTCAGCAGCTTTTCTCTTATCTTTCCGGTCTCCTGTCTTCTCCTTTTCTCAAGCCAAACAAAACTTTTCTCAGATTCCTGACACAATTTGACATTCTTGATGCCCTGAATTCACCAGTACAGTTTACAAATAGAATGAGAACACATACAGCAGAGTCTCTGTCTGGCAGGGGCTAGTTACATTGGCTTCTGAAACTTCAGGAGTCGGGAAAGGGGACACCTTGCTGAGACCTCCATGCTGACTCAGGCTTCGCACACTTTATGTTGCTATCAGGCCATCTAATGTCAAAGTTCCTCCAGGGCAAATTTCTAGGGGAAGAAGGAAGTATTCCATATTATTTTATGCACACTTTAACAATGTTTTAAAAATGGTTTACAGACAAGATAAAAGAAACAGAATGTATAGCAGCAGAAAGTGTTTCAAGGAATAGAAGGAAAAGCTATTTAGTGACCAATGTATAATTTTGCAAGTAAGCAACATGGAGCAAAGTTCAGGGCACACATCAGTTTTTACTTCTTTGTTTGTTTAGTTTCTTTTTAAATTACAGTTGATATTCAGTATTATTTTACATTAATTTTAAATGTGCATCACAGTGGTTAGACAGTTATACAATTTACGAAGTTCTGCCCCCAATAAGTCTAGCACCCCCACACCACATGTAGTTGTTACAACATTGTGATTATAGTCCCTGGCTGAACTTGACATCCTCGTGACTGCTCTGTGCTGCCAACTTTTACTTCTCAATCCCTTCACCCTTTTGGCACAAATCAGTTTTTCATCCACATCCATTTATGCATTCATTCATCTATTTGACAAAAACATCAAGAGTGTCATATGTGGCCTCTACCCTCCAAGGTGGAATTCACAAAATAAAAAGGCATGGCCTCTACCCTCCAAGACTAACAAAGTGAGTTACTGGTTCTGGGAGAAAGGACATTTGATGCAGTGTGGACAGACGTGATGGTGGGATCCCCATGGGAGCCCTTTTATAGGAGACAGTCCACATCATTTATACTGTTTGAGATTCATTATTTCTACTAAAACATTTGGACAGGTAAACTAATTTCTCTGCAGTTGTGTCTGGGCACTATTTTTCAGCCCATCCCTTAGAGCTTCAGATATCGACTGTATAGAGATGCACCTAGGCTTCCTCTTTGAGAGTGAACCACGGCTACTCCCTCAGCAGCACAGATTCTGGGCTCAACACCAGCACTGACACTTGATTTCATCTCCTTCAGGCACGACAGGAGAGGATTCTGCCCCCTGGAGTCTGCAACTCTAATCCAGTATCTGGTGGAAACCACCCCCTCTCGTAGAGGAAAGGCGATGCAGTCCTGCGATGGGGCTGCACCCCCAGCAGTGGGGTGGGATGTGCTGTGCCACAATGTTAGTGATTGCTGAGCAGCAGGGCCTGAGGCCCAGCTGATGGCGAAACTTGGGTGGCTTCTCTTAACCACTGTTTTTCTTTGACTCTCCCCTACAAAATGAAGGACATTCAGGCAAGCTCACATGTTTTTATTTATAAGCTGTAGGGCTTCCCACAAACTATATAGACTATGTTGTAAAACATTCCACAGATGGATAAATACATTAATTCAATAATTTTTAGAGAAGAGTCAGCATATATGAGTAATGCACTCAACGTGACTTGATCAATGGCAGCATTAGAGGATGATAAGAAAGACACCCCTACCTGCTGCCTAGGATAAACTCACAGTGAAAGATGAGTACCAGGAGACTCCAGGGCATAGTTAAGTACATTTGTATTATTTTTTAAATTCTCACCTGAGGACATTTTTTTTCACTGCTTTTAGAGAGAGAAAAAGGGAGAAAGACATCTATGCGAGAGAGAAGTATTGATTGGGCACACACCTGGACCAGGGATTGAACCTGTAACCTTTCGGTTATGGGATGATGCTTCAACCAACTGAGCCACAGTGGCCAAGGCAGGAGTGCTTTTTAGGGTGGCTTAATTTCAATGATTCTACTTAACATGAATTGTGTATATGTGTATGAAAGGCCAACTTAGCTGGCAACAAATCACATTTGTCTACAATTGCAAAAAATGCCTATTTGCAATCAATGTGATCACCATGAGGAAAGCATCAATCTGTCATGTGAATGAAAACAATGATATGGCCTCATCAGTTTAGTCTACCTGTGCTGGCACTGTGTCATGCACACTGAGACACTTCCAGTTTCATAGTGGAGACACACGTTATTGAGTTTTATGCCCACAGTCGGGCAAGGAAGTGGCAGCCAGGGGCTACTGTCATGGATATCTTTAACCTGGCCTCCTTCCATCACTGCACCACTTCCTAAAGAGTCTTCTGCAAAAGCTAGTCCCATGAATTCCCTTTAAAAAATCCATTTAGTAAAGGATGCTCACTCTATTCTCCTGTGCAGAGATTCAGAATACATGTCAATATATTAATGGTTCTAAGAAGTAAAACCTACACTTAAAAGGAAGGAAAAAATTAATTTGGACAAAATAAAACCTTTTTCCATGAACCAACTTTGACAAATATTTACCTTTCTAGGCTGCTTTAGCAAATACCTATGTCCTAGTGCCCAATCTTTATCTAAATAGAGAGGAAGACATTAGAAAATACCAACCATCTGAAGTACCAGCCACAGTCACAGCTGTAATTGTAGACAGCCCTCCTATCCTCAAAGCCTTTTCCTTCCACTCATCCTGTGCCACAGTGCTCCTACAAAGGTTACTATTAGCTTTTTTTTTTTAAATTGCTGGAACAACCCAGGCAGGTGTGGCTCAATGGATTGGGTGCCAGCCTGTGAACCAAAGGGCCCCTGGTTTGATTCCCAGTCAGGGCACATGCCTGGGTTGCAGGCCAGGCCCCAATGGGGGACACTGAGGAGGCAACCACACATTGATGTTTCTGTCCCTCAGTTTCTTCCTCCTTTCCCTCTCTCTAAAAATAAATAAATAAAACCTTTTAAAAATAAGATTTTATTTATTTATTTTTAGACAGAGAGGAAGGGAGGAGGAAAAAGAGAGAGAGAGACATGCATTAATGTGTGGTTACCTCTCACACAGCCATTACTGGGGATCTGGCCCTCAACCCAGGCATGTGCCCTGACTGGGAATCAAACTGGCAACCCTTTGGTTCACAGGCCAGCACTCAACCCATTGAGCTACACCATCCAGGGCACTCTCTCAGTATCTTAAAATTCACGTGCATTTTCTAGGTCTTGCTCATGGGACACAAAGTTTGATTTTTAGGAAGGGCACTTTAAGATGTGTTTGATGTACTGCTTCTTGGCAGTCCAGCCTCCTCTGCTCTATAGGCTGCTTTTCCTTTTAGTCACACGAGAGAACTAGTCCTGAGTCACATCAGAGCTGCCTAGGCCTGGAGATGAATTTAATGTGCGTTTCAGGAGCACCCAGTTTCCTCCCTCTCTAGTCACCTCTGCCCCCGCCAGGAGGGATGCACCTGTTTTCCTTTGATCTGCACTAATGCCACGTGTGCCTGCTGGCAGCTTTGGCAGTATGGATGCCCATGAAATTGCCTTTAATATTGATTCAGTATCCCAGGGATGAGGCACACTGATTAGCAGCTGAGCTGGTGAGAAGGGTGGTGCACGGAAGACACCACAACCAGGTTTTATAAATGACACCCTGGGTTCCAGCACAGCAGGGGGAGCAGAGAGGCCCTCACATCAGCCTCTGAGATGGAACAGGATCTCAGCTCCTCCTGAGTTTTCAAATTACTGTGCTATTTGCTTCTCTTTCTCTTTACTCTGGCAAATGATCCACTGATATCTATTCTATTTTTTAGCACTTTATTGTGCTATCCATAGGTAGAAATAAAGCAAATTTTGCCAAAGCAAAGACAGTTGAGAGGGATTAATGAATACAGTTTTGAAGTAGCAGTGCTGGCTCATCTGCACACCCTCTGCCCTGGGCTGGCAGTCAGATGGCCTGTTCTCATGACTCCCCCAGTGAAGGGGACATGTGCCTTTGACCTAGGCAGTTCAATGCTCTTCACTTTGTTCTGTGGATTTTTTTCATTTTTAATCAAGTATCTTTTTAATTTGGAAAATGTAGTTATCTAAAATGTTCTAACAGTCCTTCTACCTTTTTCTCTCAGTTTATAAACTATGCATAAATCTATATCTTCATGTGAATAGTACTCACTTTGGAAGTTATTGTAATTAAAACCAAGAATATAGTTTCTTGAAGCTTGTAAAAAAAAAAACGAGTTTGAAAAGTGGAAGTGGGGGTGAGGTCACAGACCAAATTATAAAGAAAATGCAGAATATGTACTACAGGGTATGTCTAGCTGATCTACAGGCAATTGAATCAAATGTAAAACAAAATGCTATTATTTGAATAATGAATAGGTAAATTCACTTTGGGGCCTGTATTTTAACTTGGGACATGGGCTGTCTGAGCCTAAGGCTACACCTTCTGTGGGGTTTTATGCACGTTTAAATTGCACTCTTCCCTGCTACTCCTCCAAATGAGGTGTGTGCAATGACAATAGTCAGCAGCCTCGATGCAGCAATTTGTCAGATCAGTGCTATTCATTGAACATTGGTGCATCTAATACTGGTTAGGTTTTCTTTTTGTTTGTTTTTTGTTTTTGACTAAGACTTTGTCATTCAGCAAAACAAACAAACACGCAAAGAATAGGCTTCCACAGCAAAAGAAACTATCAATAAAATAAAAAGGGAACCCACTATATGGTAGAACATAGTCAGCTATGATACATCTGATAAGGGGTTAATTTCCAAAATATATAAAGAACTTGTACAACTCAACACCAGAAAGACAAACAATCCAATTAAAAATGGGCAAACGACTTGAACAGACACTTCTCCAAAGAAGACATACAGATGGCCAATAGGCATGAAAAAAATGCTCAACATCACTAATCATCAGAGATGCAAATTAAAGTCATAATATCACCTCACACCTGTCAGAATGACTATCATTATTAAATCAACAAACAACAAGTGCTGGCAAGGATGTGGAGAAAGAGGAATCCTAGTGCAGTGTTGGTGGGAATGCAGACTGGTGTATCTACTGTGGAAAGCAGTGTGGAATTTCCTCAAAAAATTAAAAATGGAACTGCCTTTTGATGCAGCAATTCCACTTCTGGGAATGTACCCTAAGAATCCTGAAACACGAACTCAGAAGAATATATGCACCTCTATGTGCATTGAAGCATTATTTACAATAGCCAAGATCTGGAAACAGTCCAAGTGCACATCAGGAGGTGAGATCGTACCATATGATCTCACACATGGAATCTAATGAGCACAATAAACTGATGGAAAAAATGGAAACAGAGGCATGGACACATGGAACAGACTGACAGCTGTCAGAGGGGAAGGGAGAGGGGCCAGATGAAAGAAAGCAAGGGATTAAGCAAAAGAACATGTATATGCATGACCATAGACACAGGCAACAGTGTGGAGGTAGCCAGAGGGGCAGGGCAGGAGTTTGGTAGAGGTGGGTAAATGGTGGAAAATGGGGACATCTGTAATAATATCAACAATAAAAACAAAAAATAGATAATTAAAATGAGGTTTTTAAGCTAAAGGGGAAAAAAAGCCAGGTTTCCATGTCAGCTGAGGCCCCTCAGACCCCCTCCCTCTGTCACATGTCCATCTCCATGCTCTTGCTGCCTCCGCCCAGTGATTTACAGGAGGGAGTGTCTCAGTGTTGCTGCAGAGAGGTGCTCTTCCTAATGCAGGTGGGCTGTACACTCCAGCCTCACTGCTCTGGTTCTTTAATGCGTGGAACCCTGTTTTCCTGAGGAGCTTCATGAATAACTTCTAGGCATTCCCCCACTAATCCCTGCCAACTTCTAATTTGAATGGCAGTGTTTAAGGCAAGGTAGAGTAAGAGAGGATTCAGTCTCAGCCCTTGCATCCCAAGCTCAGGACTCTCTCGTCAATGCCTGCCCACTCTCTGGTCCAGGAGGCACAGAGTGGAGTAGGGCACAATCTCGTGGTCAAGAGCAGAGCATGAGACCACCTGGGTTTAAAGTCTGGCCACCTTACTGGCCGTGTAACCTCAAAAAATATGAGCAGCCTCTCCGTGCTTCAATTTCTTTTTGTATAAACTGGGGGAATTGGTACCTGCCTGACTAAACACAATGAGTATAGATGAACTGACCTGGACACAGATGGTGCTACCTGAGGGTTTGCTGTGCTAATCACCCTCTCTACAGGGCAGGAATGCCCACTGCTGACTACACTGCCCTGTGGAGGTAGTGAGACCACACTCTGAAGGCCCTCAGGCTGTCCTGGGGCCATAGACCCTACAGAATGGTTGCAAAGTCTGTGTCTGGCCTTGAAGACATACTTAATTCCAGGCTAGCTCTTCCTGCCAAGTCTGTTACCCTGAATCCATTGTAAAACTATCATTTAATCTTATTGTTCCCTTCCTAAAAAGGGTTTCTCAGTTAGCTTGATTGGAGGGACATTCCCTAGTTGTCTCTCCCCAAGTACAGCCCAAACCTTCAAGACTGAACTCAGCCCCTCGGAGATGGTCATGGGCCAGAGCACCCCTCCTGCAGTCTCCCCAAGGCCCTCCTGTCCCTGGGTGCGTGGCTTCAGTTTCCTCTTCCTCAGTGATCCCTGCCTCCCTTGAACACTGGAGCACACACATGCAGAGCCTACCCTGTCCCCACAAAGCCCCCCACATGGTGACCTCCTCTCACACACTCACACAGATCTCCAAACTCAGACGTCTAAGTGCCAATGAGAGTCCCCTCTCCTGACTCAGGAGGCAGTGACTCTGTCAAACACTGAGCCCCTGCATTTCTGCACCCCCTTCACTGTTCAGCAGACACTGAGTGGGCATGGGGCTTCAGAGAGACGATTTTGTTTTTCCAAGCCTTTTTCTGCCTGTATAAAATGGAGCTTAATGAAATTTGCCTCACATAGAGGTTTTCAGAATTAAACGAGCTAATAGTCCGCGTGGTTTTCAACACATCATCTCAGTCTGCTAGGGGGCCTCAACAAAGCACCGTAGACTTGGCAGCTGAAACAACAGACATTGTTTTCCTTACAATTCTGGAGGACAGAAGTTCAAGATCAAGGTGTCCGCAGTATTGGTTTCTCTTCCTTGTTTGCGGATGGTTATCTTCTTGCTTCGTCCTCGCATGGCCTCTGTGCATGTGAGGTGTCTGGTGTCTCCTCCTCGTCTCATAAGGATGCCAGTCCTACCAGGTTAGGGCTCCACCCTTAAGACTTCATTTAACTTCAGTATCTCCTCAGGGGCCCCATTTCCACATAGTCATACTGGGGCTTTGGGAGGGCACAGGGCAGCGACAGCACAGCACCATTGCAGGCGTGCAGTCCATGCTGTGCGCCACTCCGTTCCTGCCATCCTCCCAGTGCTGGCAGCACCTTGCATTCCAGGCTTTACATCATATTCATGTGTTCCTCTTGTCCCTCAGCTCTGCCTCAAATGCAGCACCTAAACTGAGAGCCACAGCCCTGTTTGAGGCCTTTGGTGCTGCTGAGAGCGCATTTTGTCCTAGGGGTATCTGCTGCCTGTGTTAGTCCTCCTGCTGTTCCTGTGGGAGCCCTGTCCACTCTCAGGGTGTTACCCTGATAAATGAGGCTGGTGTGCACACACCACTCAGTTATAGGTAGCTAACAAGGTCCCCTTGAAGAGATCCCAGGTCATCACACACAGAGAAAAGGGCTGGGTCAACTCTGCCCAGTTTGAAAAGTTCAATATTTCTATTGACTGAGGTATTGTCTAGAGACCAAGATATCATCTTGGGACCTGTCGCTCTTCAGAGGAGAAGAGCAGCAGAAGGATGCATTCAAAGCTCCCTCCCTGCTCACCCTACATGTGACCTCAGATTTCTGTTATTTCCTGGCAATGCTGAGAAACATAGTTAAAATATTGAGCTGCGTACACATTTAAATGAACAGGGAAAATTAATCAAAAAGTTAAAAATATATGAAAGCCCATAGGAAAGATAAAGGTAAAGATTAGGTAAGGACATGAGACAGCCGTGGGAAGTGTTAGCTCAGCTAAAATGTTCACTGGAGAAACTTGTTTGCTGAGAATCCTCATAAAGTACTGTTACAGTGAGTGTAGACACACATCAGCGCAAGTCAAAACAGCAGCATCTGTGTCAATGTGCTGTTTATACTGCATTATGGTGAGGCTTGACGTTCTCAGCAGCCCAGAGGTGCTGGAGTGTTCTGCCCTGGGTCTCCTAAAGGAACACACTGTGTGGCTGATGCATGAGGCCTCGCTCCTCTCCCACCCTGCTCACTGCCGTGCTCACAGTTCCGGTCACAGACCTCACTTTCTTGACACAGCCTACTGCCTACAGGGCTGCTCCAAATTCGAAGGATGTCCCCTGTGCACTTGGGCAGTGAGGAGGTGGGTGAGGACACACCCTGTAGTTAGCACGTGGGTGAGACTTCCCAGGTGTTAAGATAATTCATTTTCAAAGCCCTGTGCCCCAAAGAACCAATAGTTCTAAAGCACAGTCAATAGGAAGGTACCAACCACATTGGTGTGCAAGACAGATAGTAAAACAAGTCACCAAAATGTGTGCCCTTGTGGTTCTCCAGAGGAAATGGTGTGGGGTTTTTTTTTTTAATAATTTCATTAATGCTGCTCAGAAAATAGCCATTAAAAATAACGGTATCTGGATTTGTGTGTTGTTCATTATGGACTCACACAGTGGAGCGCTGAGTGAGAGTTCTCTTCTTACTTGTATTCTCTTGCATCACCAGAGGACAAAGAAGAAGAATCATAGCCTGTTGTGACTTATGTGCCTTGTTACCACCTCAGAATGTACCTCCAGACCCTCCAAGGTGGACGCAAAAAGAGCTACCTGTTTTCACTTGATTGGTTAAGTGGTCTTCCCAAATCTAAACCAAAACATCTCTCCTACAGTTTCTAAAATTCAAGGTGTTGAATTACTTACTTACTTACTTACTTTGAGATGTTTCCATCACGTAGCGTGAAGTCACCCGACACTTTCAATGACACTGTGGTTAAGGACTGGGGTCAGCAACATAGTGTGGGACTCCTCTTGTAGTCACAGGTTAGGTGAGAAAATGCAAACCTCTGTTGTTGGTGGTTAAACAGAAGATAATGAATGAGTGTACTGTTCGTTTTTTTCCCTGGGGCAGAATTTAGTTTTGCAAAATGGAAAGAGTTCTGGAGATGGATGGTGGTGACGTTTGCTCAACAGTGTGAATGCATCTGATGCCACTGAACGACCCACAAAATTGTTGAGATGATAAATCTTATAGTTTGTACATTTTAACACAATTTAAAATGTTTTCAAAGTTACTGGTGTTCATTCCCTCATTCCATGCACTTGTGAGGAATTTGAGGGACCCCACCTTTTGGTCTCTTACAATGCCGGGCCATTTGTTGTCTAGACGCTGAAAACATGAGAAGAACGATATGCTCAAATGGCACACCTGAATGTGACCTGAGGGGGAGACATCTCCTCAACATCAAAGCTGCTCTGCCTGCCTCTGGTTTCTGTGTAGGTGATGGTCACAGACTGATTAAACTCAGGTCAATGTACCAATATTTTAAAAAGAGGACTGTGACAAAGAACTGAATAAGCAAACCTTAGTCCACAGGATTAGAGAAATGAAAAGAATCAGGCAATCGATAGAAAAATTTTGAGCCCTGGTTGGTGTGGCTCAGTGGATTGAGGGCTGGACTGAGAAGCAAAGGGTCACCTGTTCAATTCCCAGTCAGGTCACATGCCTGAGTTGCAGGCCAGGTCCCCAGTAGGGGTGCACAACAGGCAACCACACACTGATGTTTCTCTCCCTCTTTGTACCTTCCCCTCTCTCTAAAAACGTAAAATAAATATTTTTCAAAAAACTTTGAGATAAATATGGGAGATGGGCACTTTATTAAATGGAATTTGATAAAGGGTGGAAACAAGCATAATCATGAATAAAAGAAAACTATGGAAAAAAAGAAAAATATATACATGAAATAAAATGAGAGAAAATATATCAATATATTAAGGGGAAATTCAAGAAAATATCATTTCTACAATAATGGGAAAGGCGTGAGTCAATGGAAGTAATCACACATTTCTTTCCAGGCCCATGCTAAACATGGGTTGCAGAGATGGCCTGTGCTGAAGTTTTATTGGCAGTGTATGTAAAGAGGCAAAAATCACCATATGGAGAAATGCAAAAATATACTCTCTAGACAAAGTGTCTCTTGAGATGTCAAGAAAAACCTAGATGAACAGCAGCAGCAAGAGTGGCATGCTGTAAAGTTACAAATGAAAGGCCACTCACAGAACCAAACATTAAATTAAGGCTTAGGCAACTTATTACTGAAATAGTCCCTTGCTTTTCTGGGTGCAGTAGAGGATTCCAGGGAACTATAAGGGACGGCCTGGATCATTCCATGATTTTCAATGACCTGATATTAAAGTGGGGAAAAATGGGAGAGGGAATGACTCCTTCTAAGGCACCCTTTGTTGCCACCTCCCAGCTGGAGTCAGCCTCCTGGGCAGTGCTCCTCCCATCCACCCTCTGTTCCAGGGAGGGGAGAGCTTAAATCTCTGTGTTGTATTCTTATTTTGCTTAACTCAGTGTCTGGCACATCGTAGCTATGTAAAAGGTGTCTTCTTTAACTTAAAAATGAATGACTCTGTAGGACAGTGGGCAAGTTGCTGCTTGTATCCTGTTGTACTGCTAATTAGCCTTGTGAGCTCGATTAAGATATTTTAATTCTATATTTTAGTTTTCTTGGTAAGTTGGAGATAATAAAAGTCCCTACCTCAGAGACTTTTGGAAGATTAAATAAGAACATGTAAAAGTTTAGATGAATACTGGAAATGGCACACCTCAATAAATATTAGGTACTTTTCATATTAGTTTTGCTAAGTGAGTGATAAGCCCAATAAATATCATAAATAACATTCGTACCTGGAGAATAAAAAAATTATTTACAGTATAAATTTAACCCATTTAAAAAAATTCAATATTTTCACCAAACACTAGAATTTCAACTGTTCATAAATTTTAGGCAGTATGTTATTTTGAACTGCAAAGATTTTTGTGATATCTAAGTAATAAATGCTAGGATAATTTTTAAATGCTTTTTAAAAATCGTTATAAAATGCACGCTATAATTCTTCACATTTTCTTTAGAATAAGGTAGCTAATTTAGTTTTTCTCTGCATTTGAAATACCCTATAATTATAAATTATTAATTCCTTATTAAAAACTTTTATTAAGCATTCGTTAAGTTCCAGGTGGTGTTCTAGACACAAGGAACAGAATGGTGAATTAAACAAAACCCCCAGTCTCATGCAGCTTATATTCCTGCTGGGAAAAACAAAACACACACACATGTATATACAGTGACACGTGTTCATGCACATGCACATGCATTTAAAAGGATGCATCATATACTTATACACATATATGCACACATGCAACTATACACAGTGACACATATACACAATGACACACATGCACAAGCATATACAATGATATATACACATACACAGATACACACACATGGGTATATGTATGATGCACACATACACATAAATGTACAATGTACACACGAGAATATAATGGCATGCCCTCATATATACACATATACAAAACCACACACATGAACACACACATACATGTACAGGCATATGTATAAGCACCAAAACACACACACATATACACATCCATGTGTACAAGTACATACACACATTCACACAAGTGTCTACAATGACACACATACATAATGTGCATACATAACATATATGCATGCATATATACAATGACACACCCACATATATACACAATGCCACACACATACACACGTACATACACATGCATATATAGGGTTGGCAAAAGAAGGTTTACAGTTGTGAGTATGTGAAACAGAGTTTACTCTTATTATGTATTAATTATTGCATTATTTTTCATACAAATAACTGTAAACTTAGTTTGCCACACATATATACACATACACACATGCATATGTATGCACATATAGACTTAACATAGTACAGACATGCACAGTGATACACATGCGCACACACACATAATATTACAGAGCAACAGCCATCATGAGGGAAAACTTCACTAGAGGGCATAGCCCCAGGAAGCCACCTTATGTGCTGTAGTCAAGGATAAACTCAAACAGGACAAAATTACATGAAGAACTCGGCACAATGGTGTAATGGTGTCCTCTGGGGAGAGAGCAGTTCAAGGCAGAGAGGAGGGTGGTCGGAAGGCCCTGAGGTGGGGCCTGTTTGGAGTGCTCTCCAAGCGGCACAGAGGCTGTGCGGCCAGAGAGCAGTGCGTAGGTGAAAGATGGCATGAGAAAAATTCTAGAAGGTATCTGAGAGCTACAACATGGATTTGGGTTTTGCTCTCAGTAAATGAGAAGAGATTGGAGGGATTTCATGCTGGAGAGTGACATGATTCATGTTTTACAAGTGCCACTCTGGCAGCTGTATGTAGAGTGAATGGCAGGAGGTGAAAGGCAGAAGAAGGAGGTGCCTTAGCCGACTGTTGAGGGGGTGACTGTGGTCTGTGCAGGATTCTGGGCATGTTTGAGGGGGAGCCAAAGGGATCTTCTGGTGAGCTGAATGAACTCAGGGCAGCAGGTATCTGTGCAGATTCTGTGGGACAGACACGAGAATGTGATTTGCCACAACAGGTAGCAGATACTTTCTTGAAAAGTTCTTCATGTTTGTTGCTTTTGTTTGTGTTATTGTTTGCTTTGGTTTTAACTTATTTCTGTTGTTCTGCCAAGCACATAAATCTAAGTGACTTGTTTAACCACACATAAGTGTAAAAGTAACTGTTTTTAAGTCTGATTCCAGCAGTGGGAATCTTGGCCTCTCTGAG
The DNA here is from genome assembly GCA_004024845.1 of Tonatia bakeri. Lineage (NCBI taxonomy): Eukaryota > Metazoa > Chordata > Mammalia > Chiroptera > Phyllostomidae > Tonatia > Tonatia bakeri. Next base: position 190,741 of record PVIA01001205.1, read on the forward strand.
ACTCAAATTCCTAAATCATGAAGTAAGGAAAATTGCTGCCCCTGAGAGTCTGTGTAACTCTCCTTCCAGAAGCTATAACTACAGCTTGTTCAAAGGTCTAATTTAATTGCATTTTTTTCTTTTGTCACCAGCAAACTTTAGAACTTTTAAAATTGATTTCTCAGTTTCAATTGAGGTCAAGATCAGTCCAGCAACCTCAGAGTTCTAAAACACCTGCTCTCTGCAACCCTATTTTACTTTCCATATTTGAAAAGCATTTATTTTCAGATAAATTTTAGTAGATCAGTCTTTGGTATATCTTCTCATACAAGCCTTACTAAAATTTCTGGCCCATGCTGTGTCTGCAGGTTAGGGAGGCCTGAAAGAGGTGGCTAGAGTACCTCTCTGTGCTCACTTTGCTCACCTGTAAAATGGAGATGACAATAGTGCTTCCTCATGGGACTGCTGTGGGGATCGAGGACATGAGTATCCGATGAGCAGTGGGAGTACTGCAGGCACATGGACAGGCTGAACGGGAGGTCCGTTTCACTGTTATTCCTTCCCCCTGTCAAAGACGGTATCCACCTCTACGTTTCAAGAATTTGAAAAATGCTGAATATTTAAAATCTCAGTGTCCCTTTTGAGGAATTCTATTTATTGGTGAGATAATACCCAGACCCTAGAACTGTGATTTCAAACAGACATTTGTGAAATGTGCCTTTTGAAACACCATGGATTTTCAAATCAGAAAGAACGCAGTTAATCTCATCCACTTATTTATTGGTTCTATGTATTTGGGGAGAGTCTTTCTGAGTTTCTACTACTACATATTCCAAATATGGATTAAATATGTACTACTCAATGCTATTATAAAGATTAAAAGAGAAAATGTATACAAAGGGCAGGAAAATATATCCTTTTCCCCTTCACCCTTAGTAAAAACATGTGCACTGTGAAGGAACACAGGCAAACTTAACATCATCTCCCCAAGACAGAGAAATGGAAGGCTGCCGTGGGTCACACTTGGGCAGGCATGAGAAAATGAGGCCACGTGTGGGCTGTGAGGCAGTCCGGGGCCATGGGTGCCTCTCCGCAGCCTGGCACTCTCGGGTTTTTGTTTGCTGTTTCCCCTATCCCACTTCCAGATTATTTGGTACCAGTTGTCTGGGGAGGTGGAAAATTTCTGTGTTCATTTCATGAGATTTTCAAAATACTCTTTCTTTGGGTCTGGGACTTTATTTTAGTGTGGGCCTTATATTTTAAAAGCACACTTAAAGAAATAGTAATGCTACTCAGCCTGGCGCCACTGACTTGTCCTTCAGATTCCGCCCAGAGAGGAGTAAGCAGCACAGAAAAAAGAAGGGGGTACCAGAAAGAGGAGCCCCATCATGCCCCTTAGCCAAAAGGCTCTTGTATGAGACATGTAATCTCTCTACTTTCTCAGCTCTAAGTGGAACAAGACAGTAAGCCCTGGCTGATGTGGCTCAGTGGATTGAGTGCCAGCCTGTGGACCGAAGGGTTGCTGGTTGGATTCCCAGTCAGAGCACAAGCCTGAGTTAAAGGCCAGGTCCCCAGTAGGGGTCATGCAAGAGGCAACCACGCATTGATATTTCTCTCCCTCTTTCTCCTTCCCTTCCCCTCTCTAAAAATAAATAAATAAAATGTTTTAAAAATAAGCGAGACAGTAAATGTGATGGGATTCTCTGAGAGGTGAAAATCAGAGGTGGTCGCCCAGGGACCCGCACAAGGAAACAGTCTGGTGTCTGTGGGAGTTGCCCCTCAGCTAAGCCTTTGGTAGCAAGTGCTTTACAAACATCCTCTTTACCAACCCGAGGGAACAAATGTACTATCTGAATACTGGAAGGAACTGTATTTCTTTGTATTTTCTTTGAATTTACTGTAATTTACTGTATTTCTTTGTATTTTTTTTTATTTTCTCAGGAATAGAAAAAACATGTTTCTATTTCTGACCCTGTGATTGCAGCTGTTCTGGCAGTTTTAACAGACATGAGCAGAAAACTGAGAACTCATCCTCCGCAATTTGTTCTCCAGTTATAAGAGTATCAAAGAGGATGATGGGTCTACAGAGAGTCCTTAGGAAAGGAATCACTTATCATTTCCAAGTTAGCGTGGCTAATAGTCACCGTGTGAGGACCAAGAAAGAAGTTCAGTGACCATGAGGTCTGGAGATGTCCTTGCAGAGAGCCAACATAGGGCTGGGAGGACTTTGCCGGCAGCATTCTGGACACAATTCACTAAATGCCATGTAATTAGATTAGGTGCTATGTAGATTATTATTGATTATATTTTTATATTTTGTCAGAAATAAAGCAGTAAGACATCTAAAACAGGGGGAAATAACTCTTCCTGGAAGCATCACACTTGCCAAAGGTGAGCTGGCGTTAGCATCCTCATGTGATGTGCTTTCTCTGTGCTCACAGAAAGCCCAGGACCTCTTTGCTCATGACCTTTATGGAAATGAGAGAAATAATGAACTCTACCTGCTTGTGATCTAGGGCAATCCATCACTGAGTGTCTTACGGTGAATGCCCTTGAGAGAAAATGCTGCGGGGGGACCCACGTGGCCCCTGCACTGCGCAGGCTCCGGAATTCTCTGCGAGGTGTTACCAGCCATTACCTTTGTCCTGTTTTTGTTCTTCTTTATAATTTGGTCAAACTGAGATAAAATCTGCTGCATTTTATGGAAAGAAAATCATTATTGGTGTCCATTCTGACACTGAAGACATCTAGATTCCCATGGCTACTTATTCAACTTTAAATATTTTTTTCCTTGCATAATCCCTAACTTTCTTCTTCACTTGTAGACATGTAGGCACTGTCCCCTGTGTCTATTCCTTACTTGAACTTTCTGAGCAGACACAACAGCAGAACCACAGGTCTGCTCACTCAGTCACCCCAGGGACGTAGGGGGACTCTGCTTTTGTGTTGACTTGGGCTCCACCTCTCTTGCCAAATAGGACTAGGCTGGGGCTGGACTGGAGTTGAATGACTGGAGGTCACTGCCCTTGGAAGGGAGGCTTTTTCCTTGAATCCAGAACATTACCTCCACCCCATCCTTTGTCTAATGAGATCTTTCTCAGCACACTTTGCAATGGTGCATGCAGATGCCCAGGTCTTGCCCTATCAATGGGGTGAACAAACTCCACAACCCAGAGCTCGACACCCTGGAAATCAGGAGCTGGCCCACCCACAGCAAAGAGCTGGATGAGTGAAGGGTTTTTTCAAATCTCTCCAAGTGGTGACTTCTCAGGGCCTCTTCTTGAATCACAGCACATTATGATCCTCACCCTCGATCGCAGTGGAGGTGGACACAGGACACACTGAGTGAGGCTGATACTCTCAGACTTGGGTGTTCATGGGACTTGGGCTTCACCCCTAAACTCATTGCTTGCTCCCAACAAAAGCTACACACTAGCTAAGGAGTTTCCTTTTAATCGCTGAGGAGGGGATGACCTGTGTGGCCTCTTCCTGACTTCAGAAGACACGTGGCGGAGTCCAGAGGCTCTTGCTTCTGTTTGCCTTCGGCATCAGCTGCCTCATTACCAAGTCCTCCTGGTGCCTCTGCAGTTCAATTCTCTTGACAGATGCCCAAATTCAGCCACCTTTACAACTGTTCAGATTCCTGAACACTGAGATTGTCCTGCTACCCATTTGCTCCTGCACTTCCTGATCAGTTTCAATGGACAGTAAGCAGTTTTGCTTTCTGGCTGAAAGCCAGTCTATGTATGCCCCAGTGCAGGGTGACTGCTTTCTACCTGTGTGCAGATAGGCTGCTGAGTTCTCTCCAACCTCTGGGAAAAGACTCTTTTAACCAAGTGACTTGTAGTTCTCTGTCTTCATGTATAAAATTAGTGGTGATGGGACAGATCACTCGAATCCCCTTCCAGCTGTATAATCCACATTAGGAACACTTTGCACACAATTAGAGAATAATTAGAGAATAAACACATAGTACCCATTTAAATGCCCAGTAGTACCTAGCTCCTGACCATGATACTCAAGTTTCTTCTCAGCTTGGTACCAACTTATCGCTGCTGCACTTGCCATGCAAACCACTGGGCGGTCCCGCGCCTGCCTCTCCTGCAGCCAAGTTCACGTGGTCTCCGCTAGCCTAAATGCCCTTGCCTATCTATCTTTGGTAACTCCATTCAGTCTTCAAAGCCCTGCTCGAAAGTCACTGTCTCTAGAGCCTTCTCTCTGAACTTGACCTCTCACTTGTGGCAGAAGGAATGGCTCTCTTCCTGGGCATTCACAGCTCTTTGCTCAGACCCACGGTCTGATGCTTGAAGTGTGACAGCCAAGCTCACTCTGTCCACGCAGCCACCTTTGCCGCACAGACTGAGTGCCACTGGGTTTCCTATCCCCTTTTGTCCCCATGACCTAGCACTACACTAGATATGGATTAAGTTCTCACTGACTTTGGTCAAGTACTGCTTCACTAAGTTTCATTAGGGAAAGGTCCTTAAAATAAACCTATTTAAGTGAAAGTTTAATATATACACATGGCTATAAATTTTAGGTCAATGCTATAGGAAAAGCCAATGAAGGTATGGGCAAGCTGTGGTTCCTGAATAATTAGTTCATTTTGATTACTTGGAGATGTAGAGGACCAACCTACTGAAGATTGAGGCAGTGGGGCCAGAGACCAAGGGAGCAGGACACTCTTACCTTGAATTGCCATTTTGATGTAAATGTGTTGCCCTTTTAGCAGTGTTATATACAGCAATAATAAGATGTGGGGTTCTCACTGGCCAACATGAGGCTCAGAAGACCTTCAGTCTTTTCAGATTCTTCATGCCAGCTCTTTCCATATCTTTTATTTGAAGATGAACAGAGCTGGCTCTGCTTTTCTCTCTTCTCTTCCACCTTCCTTATCCCTCCCTTCAGTGGAGACATTCGAAAAAGAACCTTTTATAGATTTTGTTAGTCCTTCAGTAAGCAGCCGACCAGCACCCTCTATGTTCTCTGCATCACACAAAACACAGGGAGGGAAACCAAAAGCTCATTTGGACAGTGCTGTCAAAGAGATGATTCTTCTTACTTGAAAAAAAAAAAAAAAAGATGTAGGAACCTTGCTTGACTTTCTTCTATGGTGAAGGACTGTAAGAGACAAAGATCAATCAAGCATGTTTCTTGACCTCAGAGTCCTTAGTGTTTCAAATAATGGTTTTCAAGTTTGAAGTTCTGAAGTCAATTTACTAGATTAGGGAGAGTGTTTTTATTTATTTATAATAGTATAAAAGAGAAAAGAAAAAAGAAAGACAAAGAACTGACAAACACATTAGAAAAGTACAGAACTATATAGGTATCTTTTTTTTTGCCCCAGCTTTTGATCACTTTGGGTATCAGGAACCCAAAGTGTCTTTATAAAATTCCAAAGTTGGGTGGATCATCTAGGCTACCCCAACAAACACACACACACTGAGAGACTCAACATAAAGGAGAGTGGCAGATTTGGAAAATGTTAAAATGATATTGCCATATCTCAATAATTTATAGCTTTCCCTTCCCATGGCAGCTGTTCAGGATTCAGATCTTCATCATCCCTCACCCCAACTATATATATCATCAGACACCTAAATAATCTTCCTGTCTGTAGATACTTCATTGTTTGGACTGTCCTTCAAATCAGTCTAAAGTTTTGTGGTGATCTTCTTATTCCTCTCCCAGGTAAATTCAGTGGATTCAATCCCAACACTTACTGAATGAGGTCAAAACTCCATATATAGCTTTCTTGTCCCAAGTTGCTCTTGTTGATTTTTAGGCTTTTTAACTTTTTACTTTGCAGATAATACAAGTTTAATGCCCCCAAACAAGGACCATGCTTTGGTGATGGGTGGCTTTACTCATATAAATCCTTCTGCTAATAAACTTATCATAATACTCCTAACATCAACTTACCTAACAGTTTTTTAGGTTTGGCAATGATTTCTTATTTCTTTAAATATATTTTTTATAATTGACATATAATATCATATTACTTTCAAGCGTACAACAGAGTGATTAGACATTAATATAACTTACGAAGTGATTACCCTGATAAGTCTCGTACCCATCTGACACCACACTTAGTTTTTACAATATTATTGACTATATTCTCTATGCTTTAATTTACTCTCCATGAATGCTTTTATAACTAGCAATTTGTACATCTTAATCTCTTCTCCTTTTTTCACCTATCCCCGTAACCCCCCTCCTATCTGGGAACCATCAAACTGTTCTCTGTGAATTTGTTTCTTTGTTTTTTATATTCCCTTATGTGAAATCATATGATATTTTTCTTTCTCCATCTGCCTTACTTCATTTAGCATAATACCCTTGAGGCCCACCCATGTTGTCTCTGGAATAATAACCCTTTGTATATATGTACCACCTCTTCATAATCTATTTGTTTATTGATATACACTTTGGTTGTTTCCATATCTTGGCTGCAATTAATAATGCTGCAATTAAAATAGAGATGCATATGTCTTTTAAATTTGTATTGCAGGTTTCTTGAGGTAAATGCCCAGAAATGGAATCACTGGGTACTTCTTTGTCTCTTGGTATAGTCATTGTTTTAAAGTCTATTTTTCCTGATATAAATATTGCTATTTCAGCTTTCTTTTGTTTCCACTTGCATGAAATGCAATATCTTTTTTGTTTTTACTCCTTTACTCTCAGACTGTGTGTGTCTTTCAATCTGAACTGGGTCTTTTATATATAGCTTATATATCCATCTTATTTTCTTACCCATTCAGCTTTTATTGGAACATATAATCCATTTATATTTGAAATAATTATTGATAAATATGTACTCACTTCCATTTTATTATTTATGTTTTGATCCCTCCCCTTCCTCCTCCTCCTCCTCCTTGTCCTTCTTTTTCTTCAAGAAGTACCGTTAACATTACTTGCAATAAAGGTTTGGTGATAATGGACTCCTTTAGCTTATTCTTACCTGGGAAGCTTTTTAGGATATGTCCTTCCATTCTAAATGATAGCCTTGGTGGGTAAAGTAATCATGGTTGTAGGTCATTACTTTTCATCTCTTTTAATCACAATCATTTCTGGCCTGCAAAGTTTCTGTTGAGAATTCAGATGACAGTCTTATGGGAGCTCCCTTGTAGATAACTAACTGCTTTTCTCTTGCTGCTTTGAAGATTTTCTCTTTGGGACTTTCTACTAAAATGGGAAATTAAGATAATGCTGGTCTCATAAAATGAGTTTGGGAGCCTTCTCTCTTCTTGAATTCTGTTAAATAATTTGAGAAGGAGAGGTATAAATTATTCATGGAATATTTGGTAAAATTCACCTGTGAAACCATCCAGGGCTTTTGTTTGTCAGTTTCTTTGTTTTTTGTTTTTGTATCATTGCTACAACTTTACTAGGTATAATCTTTCTATTCAGATTCTCTGATTCTTCCTGGCTTAGTTTTGGAAAATTGTATATTTCTAGGAATTTATCCATTTTGTCCAGGTTGTCCAATTTGTTGGCACATAGTTGTTCATAGTATTTTCTTACAATCTTTTGTGTTTCCTTGTGTCTGTTGTTATTTCTCCTCCTTGACTTCTGAATTTTTTTTATTTGGGTCTTTTCTTGTTAAGTCTGGTTAGAGGTTTGTCACTCTTGTTTATCTTTTTGAAGAACCAGCTCTTGGATTCATTGATCTTTTGTATTTTTTAGGGTCTATTTCATTTATTTCTTCTCTGATCTTTATTATTTCCTTCCTTCTACTCACTTCAGGCTTCTTTGTTGCTCTTTTTCAAGTTCCTCTAAATGCAAAATTACATTGTCTATTTCAGCTTTTTTTGTTTGTTTTCTGAGATAGGTCTGTAATGCTATGAATTTCCCTCTTTTTTTAAGATTTTTTAAGATTTTATTTATTTACTTTTAGAGAGGGAAGGGAGGGAGAGAGAGAGAGAGGGAGAGAGAGACAAAGAGAGACATCAATGTGCGGTTGCTGGGGGACATGGCCCACAATCTAGGCATGTGCCCTGACTGGGAATCGAACCTGCAATGCTTTGGTTCGCAGCCTACACTCAATTCACTGAGCTATGCCAGCCAGGGCGAATTTCCCTCTTAGTATTGCTTTCCCAGTGTCCCACAGATTTTAGGTGGTTTCCTCATTTTCATTTGTTTTAAGGTATCTTTTGATTTTGTCATCGATCTCATTGTTGACCCATTCATTGTTTAATAACATGTTATTTAGCTTCCATGTCTTTGTGTGTTTTCCTGTATTCTTCTTGTGATTGATTTCTGGTTTCATACTATTGTGGTTAGAGAAGATGCTTGATATGATTTCAATCTTCTTTAATTTATTGTGTCTTGTTTTGTGTCCTACCAAGTGGTCTATCCTAGAAAATGTTCCATGTGCACTTGAAAGGTATGTATATTCTGTTTCTTTGGGGTAAAATGCTCTGAAGATATTGATTAAATCCATTTGATCTAGTGTGTCATTTAAGGCCACTGTCTCCTTCTTGATATTCTGTCTGAAATATTTATCCATCAAAATCAATGAGGTATTAAAATCCCCAACTATGACTATATTTATGTCGATCTCTCCCTTTATGTCCATCAAGATTTGCTTCACATTTTAGGTGCTCCTACATTGGGTCCATAAATATTTACTAGGGTTATATCATCTTGTTGGATTGTTCCCTCTTTGTGCCTTGGTTTTAAAGTCTATTTTCTTGGATACAAGTACTGCTACCCCAGCTTTTCTACCCTTTATATTTTCATGAAATCTCTTTTCCCATCCCTTTACTTTTAGTCTGTGTGAATATCATTTGTCTTGATATAGCAGACTAGCTATATCATGCTGGAGGCATGAGTGGTTCAACATTGGTCTTATGTAGGCAGAGAAAGAATTCCAGAAGAAAATATCGACATTAATAAAAGATAAAATGTATAAATGCATCCCACACTGAAATTTATATTCACCCAGTACCCATACCATTTTCATACTTTACCTTCTAAGACACTTTTTCACATAGAAGTACTGTGGCCCTGTCACCCCCTCAAAAACAAGGAAGAAACAGATATTTTTTTCCAACCAGGATGTAAAGATGCTAATTTTAGTTTCCCTTTCAATAAACTCTGGATAGATAATTTACATCTAGAGGCAATTATTTACCAATTTTTTCATGAAATTGTATAAATATTTTATAAAGGATTGGGCTGAATAAAATGTGAGATTTCTATGGCTTGGATATAAAAGTCAAGGTTCAGAGATTTGATGTATTTGTGAGCTCAATATGAGTCATTAATATGAAGAGCCCATTATTTTTATGGCTGATGTGATTCTAGAATACAGGAAAAGAATGCGGTATCTGGATTAAAGGATGTGATAGTACATCTTCTTGCCAAATACATTAAACTGCACCTGTTCTCTTCAAGATTACATTTAAGAAGAAACCTGATTGCTTAGGCCCTATGCAATAGCACTGGGACCAATGGATGACATTTTAACTCAGATTTAGGGAGAATTCCCTGAGCATTAAAACCATATAAGGATGAAATGGGTGGCCCTTGATAATATTACTCTTTAAGATAGAGTGAACTACAATGTGTAATTTCAATAAATCCTTCCCATAAGTAGGTTCTATTTCAATTAATCCATTTTACAAATAAAGATATTGAGATGTAAGGAAACTAATTTATCTTGGAATACTTGGTGAGTAAGTGACAGAGCAGATAGCCACATGCTTTTGACTTTAAAGTCCAGGTTCTTAACCAAGACACTGATATTTACTTTGGTAATTGAGAGTAGAGGGGGTGCAGGGGAGAAGGTGAGAGGAGAAAGCTGCAGACAGATTGCAATGTGAACAAAGGGAGAAATCTTATGGGGTGTCTTAATTCTTTGCCCAATCTCCAGATTTAGGTGAGATTTAATCTGCTTTTAAAGATATGGTTATTTTAAACATAGCAGAGGTCACAGCTAGGCTGAACAGCATGATGTGAGCAGATAACAGACTAATCAGTTCACAGAGACTTTTCTCTCACACTCCACATAGTATAAACAAGTTACATAATGGCCATAAAATAGCCAGCTAACAAGGAGATATCAGAATTGTCAGAAATGCTTCCTCAGTTAGGTGAGGTAATGAGATGTTATAAATAAGATGTAGCAAACTGTCAGCCCTGGGCCCAATAAGGAATAAAACCCACAGGGTTTGTTTGTTTGTTTGTTTGTTTGTTTGTTTGTTTGGTGTGTGTGTTTTAGTTTTTACTTGACTTTTACCCTGATAATTTTTTGGAGTCTGTTTGTTTGTTTTGGTTTTTAACAATTAGTTGCCAGTATTTTATATACTTTTCTTGAAAAGTCAAATCTGGAAACTAATTGTTAAAACCAGCACACTGCCTCAACAAGTCTCATGTTTCCAGAAGGTTCCTACCACGTGCTTGTCTTGTACTTTGTCGGATGTACTATGCGTGTCCTAAGCCCAGGCCCTGTACTCCTGTGAGCATGGACGCACCATTTGTGACAGCTCTAAAGAAGACTTTCTATGATGTTGGCATTCACTAAATGAACAAAGCATACTTTTATTTCTGAAACAATTTTGCATAGAGAGGCTTTAAAGGAAAAAAAAATTCAGTATATCTAAAGAACAACAACAAAAGAAAAACAGTTAAAAGCTTAGGTCTTGCATATCGAATTATAACTTCTGACCTCTTTTACAGATTTGTGCTAAAACCTACTTTGAGCATGAACTGTAAGCCATTTACTTCCATGTGGTCCCTTGCTTGCTGTTTTTAACTTTATGCTTTTCCAAAGAAAGACCACTCCTACACATTGCCTTTATGGAAATGGATCTTAAATTTGTATTGATTTTACAAAATAAAAGTTTGGCAGAAAACAACTTTCCAATAGAGGGATAGGTAGGAACATTTTCTAAATATGCACTAATAAAATTTTAACTAAGAAGAAATTGTACTTTGATACATTAATCTCTGGTTTAGCTATTTTAAACTTAATATTATAACATTTATAAAAGGTGTGATTTAATAGACATTTTCTGGTCCTGGGCTTCTCTTTATATAATATGTGTGCTCTTACTTTCCTTGCAAATTTTCTTTTTAACATAGATATCAGTGTTCATGTCATTTTAAAAGTAAATTTCAGAAACCGCTCTCTCTTGAAAGGCCTATAACAAAAATTACATCCTAGAGACTACTACAGTATTGGCTATTTGAGACCTGAACATTTAGCTAGACATAAAGGAAAAGTTGTTACTCTAACCTGGTATCTATTTTTTATTATAAACTCAAGAAAAATCCAACAGACTTTATCTAAATTCAGTCAAATTGATTGCCTCCCTGTCACGGAAGAAAAAGATTCTCAGTCTAATGCTCCAATGGACAAGATGATGAAAAATACTCCTGAAGTGCCAGCTTTGCCAAGATCTGAGGAAAAACTGAAACCTGTCTCCCCAAGCAGCAAGGGAGGAAAGGCTGAGCGATAGGGAAAATTTATAGCAGATGCTAATTCAGAGGAACAACATAGATTAACTTTCCCCAAGCATGTTGTGTGGAAGGAATACAAATAACCCAGGGTATTAATACATGTTGTTTAAAAACAATTCTATGGTCATAGGCCCTGGCTGGTGTAGTTCAGTAGATTGAGTGCAGGCCTGCAAACTAAAGGGTCGAGAGTTTGATTCTCAGTCAGTTCATAAGCCTGGGTTGCAGGCCAGGTCCCCAGTAGGGGGTGTGCGAGAGGCAACCACACATTGATGTTTCTCTCCCTCTCTTTCTCATTCCCTTCCCATCTCTCTAAAAGTGGATAAATAAAATCTTAAACAATAAAAACAAATCTGTGGTCATAGAAGTTTAGGAAACAATAAGTTAATTATGTTAAGCATTTTTTGTTATAGTATTATATGAGTTTTTACTATGCTGTTATGTGAATATGAATGGTGAATTTCTAGGAAAGTATATGGCACATATTAATTCTTGAAAGAAATTCAGTTTATGTAGAATATCTGTTTGGATCAGTACTTTCTACAAAATACCTTGTGTATTAATTAGGATTAAGCTTAGCTGCAAGAGATGGAACACTAAGCTTCAGTTAGTGACATGTCCCTGTCACATGTAAAAGAAGTTTGGAAACAGGCGAGGACATGCTGGTAGAGTAGTCACCCTCCTCTGGTGTTCTGTTCTGTCCAATATTATTATGATCGAAGACGGCTGCTGTGACTCTAACCAGCTCATCTGTATTCCAGAAACAAGGTAGAAGTGGGAGTGGTATTCCACCTGTCTTTTATGGAAACTTTTTGGAAAAACAATCAACACTTACTGTTACTTCTCAGGCACTGAGTCTCAGCCCTGACGGCCAGGGAGATAAGATGCAATCATCTCAGCTTGGTGGCCATATGGATGGCTGATATAGAGGATCTGTTTATTGCAGAGAGAAAAGGAGAAAGAGTGTTTTGTAGGCTGTTAGAATGTCACAGAAATCACTAAAGTAGGTAATCAAAATAATGTATAACATGAATATTTAGATTTGATTTACATGTATTTAAGTGTTATTTATAAAAGGTTTGATTTTATTTACTAGTATGAATTTCTTATGCCCTAATCAAAAACAAAAGCAAAAACAAAACAAAAAAAAGAGAGACAGAGGGAGAAAGAGAAAAATGTAGGGTCGAACTACATGGGAAAGAATTTAAATTCAAAATTACAACATAGACTTACGGTAGCAAGAAGCTGATCTCATTGTTTTAAATATATAACCATCATTTGACACAGCCTTCACACTCATATTAGAAATATATTTTTCTTAATACTTTTGTGCATAAATTTGCCTGTTGTAATAGATATATTTATCCATCCATGACCACAAAGACATTGTACAAATCCAAAAAAGAAATCATACCACCCAAGATAAAACTAGTTCTGATTCAAGTAAAGAATAAATTACTAATCAAATGCTTCAAAAATGAGGAGGAGGAGCTGTGGTCAATCTTCTCGGCCATTCAAAATTACTCTGGAAATATGTCGACCTCAAAATTATTCTAATTGGCTCACTCACTTGTACTGTTAAGTGAAACCCACAGCAAATTACAATATGCTTTACTAATTGATATTTTTAAACACCCTGCTGCTGCAGTTGATTTAATATGACTTTAATGATCCTTCAAAAATCGATAGAAAACAATTATAATTCACTGACTGATGGATATTGTGGTAAGTGGTCTGTACGCACTTTGAACTTAATCCTCATAAGGTATTATCTCCATTTTTCAAATGGAAACTGAGTTAAAGGAAAGTGACAACCTGACGAAAGTCCAGATCTAGGACGCACCAGGAGCAGGCTCTGCTCTTCGTCTCCAATTCCCTATGTGTATTTCTCCAACTTGGAAAGAAACTATTCATCTCTTCAGAAGCATTTATGCATATTTAATTTGTTTCTGCAAGAGAGTCTTAATATTCCATGTTTACGTATAACAAGACACATCCTATTGTTTATTGTCAAGAATAGGTAGAATGCACCCTGAGTCATTAAACTAACTTTGGCATAAATGTATCATGTTCCACAGCACATGCAGAAATACAATTCTGAACATCCATGGTCCTGTAAAATTGAAAATAATCTTATTATTTACAATTAATTTCACCTAAACATTGTTAGAGTACAGAGTTTTCAAAATAAATTATTCCATTTTCACCATGGAAACTTTGAAGCTTATTTCTTATGGGTAAATTTTAAATGATTTTAAGAAAATCATTTCTTGTTTGAATGCTAGTTTCAGCTGATTATATAAAAAAGTGATGGTGGATAAGTAAGTGGCTTTTTTAAAGCCAGCATCTGTTTCCTACATATCCTCTAGTCATATTTGCTTAGTTTACAATTCGGGCAAAATCTGGGCTGTTTTTAGCAAAGCCAACACATCAATGGAGGAAGAAGCTGATGCCATTCTGAATTTGCATATTTACTTCACTATCTCAGGAGTCTTTGTTACTGGCAGTGATTTAAGCATCACTGTAGTACAAAGAGGAGACCAACAGCTACATTCTTTCATTTGGAGACATTTTCGGTTTTAGGTGCAGTGACTGCAGGGGGGTTGAGTCTTAAAACAGATTTAAACTTCTCACTGTGTGGGGCTTGTGACTTCATCTCTCTGAAGTCTAGAAAAATTGTCATATAAAATGGTAAAATTTACAAGAAATAAAATATAGGTATTGTGTAGCAAAATGCAAAGAGACCCTATTAAAATAATTTAACATTTTCTTCATATTCTAAAGTAATAGGTTAATCTTGATTTGATTTTAAGTCAGCTTCTTTTATTAGTTATGTAACTTTGTTGATTAACCTGTTTCCCCCTTTCCTCATATAAAATCAGATACTAATGGTACTTGCTTTATAGGGCTTTCCAAGAAATAAAAGAGTTAATATAGGTAATGCTCTTTGGAAGTGACTGTAAAATATTAACTATTTTTGTTAATATTAGTAATAGGTGTAATTATATCTTCAGCTCCTGAACTCTGTTTTTTTATGGAAATATATCTGCTCCTTTTTTTTTTGTATTTTGCATACAGTTTCAATATAAATATGTTTAAATTCCTGGAAAAATACTTAAGAAATCTATAACCTTTTCAAATCTGTCACATCACTTGCTGAGAAATATGTTATAACCAGCTATCTATGAAGAATAGGTTTCCAATTATGGGATATGCAAATAATCTCCACCAATATAGTTTGCTGTTTATGTTCTCATTGGTAGGAGATGAAATTGCATTCACCCAAAGTGGAGGGATGTGGTAGCTCTTAACACCCTACATATTTCATCCAGCAGAAGAAAAAGAGCTTTTCTTTCTCAAACTGTGGGCATCCATGACACATGTTGCATTCTAGTATCTGTCATGAACCCTAAGCTTCCGATCCTGTGTCAGAAAGGACAGTGAAGCTCTTGAAAAGGTGAGCAAAACCAGTGCTGCCTGACTTGGGGAAAATAACACTGGTGAGGAAAACTCACCATTATTACATTCTGTGAAATACATAAATAAGCTGAATAAATAAAAATTGTAATTAATGATGATTACCTAGCAAATTTAATTATTGATCTCAGAAATTAATAAAATTTTAAAGAAAACAATCTAGTGGGATTTTGAAACCATCCTTAAGAAATAACTAGCTATTTTAGTTGAAATTTATAACACTCTGAAAGATCATGGAGATTTGAAGAAAAAATAATCATCTATTTAATTCAAGAAAAGCTGTGTATCTATTTTCAGTTATTACAAATATATTTAAAATGTTTTTTATCTTATCTTCCATTATGTGGCAGAAGCAGGAAAAATAGAAGAACAGGTTTAAGCCTCTTGCTTGCCCCTCATATGCCACTCATTTCACTTGTATGAAAAGGAACTATTTCATACAAAGTAATTGTCCAACAAATGAAATCTATGTATTTAAGAATCCAAATTTGATTTTAACTGTAATTAATGAAAAACCTTTCTAAAATATATTTAACACCCACAGTAGTTTTTAAATAGGAAATAAATAAAATTTGACACATTCTTAGGAATCCAGGATCACCTTAACATGGAAATGAAAAAGCACATGGTTTTCTCAGCAGTGTCCTAGACCTTAGCTTACAAGTATCACTGCTATCAGCTGGTTTACCATTTGTTCTTTTCCATAAAGCCAGCATAGGAAAGGCATTATTTTCTTACCTGTAGAGTCTGGAGAAAATTACCAAATGAAAGCACTCTTCAAGTGGATTTCCTACCATCTAGTAGATATGCTTTTCTTAAAGTGAGCAGCAACATCAGCACTTTTGGGAACTGGTAGACCCGAGGCCCAGCGAAGCAGTCTGTATTTCAGCCCAAGCTCTGGGTGATTAATAGGCAGGCTGAAGTTTGAGAAGTGCTGGCTTAGGTCTTTTTTCTCACTATCCCCCTTAACATAAACAAAACGCAAGGGAAGAGCTCCAATTTCTTTGGCTACTCCATTTCCTACACTGTACTTCACATTGCAGTAGTCATTCTCAACTACCTATTTGTCCCCTTACCTCTTCACCCATCTTCCCCATCTTCCCTCTCCTCTGGCAACCATCTATACCCTCTGTTTATCCATGATTCTGTCTCTGTTCTTGTTTGCTTAGTTTGATTTTCAGGAACAATTGTTGATAGGTATATATTTATTGCCATTGTTCTTAGTTTTGATCTTCCTTTTCTTAAATAAGTCCTTTTAACATTTCATATAATAGTGGTTTGGTGATGATGAACTCCTTTAGTTTTTGCTTGCCTGGGAAGTTCTTTACCTGCCCTTCGATTCTAAATGATAACTTTGCTGGGTACAGCAATCTTGGCTCTGGGTCCCTGCCTTTCATGACTTTGAATAATTCTTGCCAATCCCTTCTGACATTCAAAGTTTGTTTTGAGAAATCAGCTGACAGTCATATGTGAACTCTCCTGTATGTAACTAACTTCTTTTCTCTTGACACTTTTAAGATTCTCTCTTTATCTTTAACCTTTGGCATTTTAATTATGATGTGTCTTGGAGTGGGCCTCTTTGCATTCATCTAGTTTGGGACTCTTTTTGCTTCCTGAAACTGCATATCTATTTTCTTCACCAAATTAGGGAGGTTTTCTTTTATTTTTTAAAAAAATAGATGTACAGCCCTGGCTGGTGTAGCTCAGTGGATTGAGCACGGGCTGCGAACCAGGCTTCGCAGGTTCGATTCCCAATCAGGGCACATGCCTAGGTTGCAGGCCATGTCCCCCAGCAACCACACATTGATGTTTCTCTCTCTCTCTCTCCCTCTCCCTTCCCTCTCTAAAAATAAATAAATAAAATCTTTTTTAAAAAGTGGAAAAAATTGAAGTTTAAAAAAAAATAGATGTACAATCTCTTGATTTTCTCTTTTTTTGACATCCCGTGATACAAATGTGGGAACACTTGACGTTGTCCCAGAGGCTGCTCACACTATCCTAATTTTTTTGGATTATTTTTTCTTCTTCTTGTTCTGATTGGTTGTATTTTGCTTCCTTATGTTCCAAATTATTGATTCAATTCTTGGCTTTATCTACTCTGCTGTTGTTTTCCTGTAAACTGTTCTTTATTTCAATCAGTGGATCCTTCATTTCGGACTGAATCTTTTTTATGTATTGAGGTCTTCACTCAGTTCCTTGAACATTCTTATAACCAGTGTTTTGAGGTCTGCATCTGATAGATTGCTATGTCGATTTTGTTTAGTTCTTTTTCTGGAGTTTTGATATGTTCTTTCATTTGGGCCATGTTTCTTTGTCTCCTAGTTTTGACAGCCTCTTTGTGTTTGTTTCTGTGTATTAGGAAGAGCTGCTTTGACTCCATGTCTTGCTATTGTGACCTAATGTAATAGGTGTCCTGTAGGGCCCTGTGGAACAGCCGCCCCATCACCCAAGCTGGGTATTTGAGGTGTGTCCTTTGTGTGGGCAGAGTACACTCTCCTCTTGTAGTTGAGCCTTGGTTGCTGTTGGCAAATCAGTGGGAGGTTTAATCCAGACCAGTCAACTGAAAGAACTGGCTGTGACCACTGACCCCCAACCTTCACCCACCATGGAGGATCAGCAGTGTAGGGATTGGGTGATGGTGCTCCTATGTCATCTGTAGCTGTCCACTGTGTGTGCAGGCTCTGGGGTTTCTTGTATGTTGTAGACCAAATTCAGCTGCCTCCTGCGTTCTTCCCAGGGTCACCCTAAATGAGTTATAGAGCAATCTAAGATGGCTGCTACTTGGGCTTTGATATTCCCAGGTGAAGCCAAGTTGTGAGCCTAGGGTGGCTGCTGCTAGTGCCAGGCCTGGGGCACTTAACAAGAGGTGCAAGGGCTGGGGGCTTACTGAAGCCAGATGCTGCTTGTTTTATAGGATTTGGGAAGCTGTGAAGCATGAGTCAAGACCAGCCATATATATGGAAAAGTCAAGGTTAACAGTTTGGGTGGATCCATAAGCTGGGTGGTATGGAGTCTCAGGGGATCTCCAGGGTGGAGCAAACAGTCCTAGCCAGGTTAATGGAGTCTCAGATATGTAACCCGCCTGCAGGCTCTGTGGCTCTGTTCAGGAGGGATCAGAAAAGGAATAATGGCATCTGCCCTTTTTTCTGTCTGAGAGAAAGCTGTTCCCCAGCTTCCACTTTGATGCCAGACAATTCAGTTCATCCCTGTATGCCACCGGTGCCTTTCAAGTTGGTACCCTGGTGTTGGAGCTCAGAGGGAGTGAGTAAGTCTATGTGTGAGTTCTTTAAGGGGAACTGCTTGGGACTCCAAAAATCTCTTCCACTGACTCAGTCCCCACTGGATTTGCAGCCAGATGTTAGACTTATCTTCCTTGCACTGGAACTCTGAGCTGGGAAGTTGATGTCAGTTGGGACTCCTTACTCCCAAAATATCTCTCCCAAATTTTTATTCACCACATGTGTGTGTATGTGGGACCACCCCATTCAGTGTCTGTGCCCCTTCTACCAATTGGGATGAATGGTTTTATATTTTTTTTAATTCTGTAACTGTCAACTTACATTCAGCTGGATTTCTGATGGTTCTGAGTGATGGCTGGTCTATATTTTAGTTGTAATGTTGATGTGGTTGTGCAAGGAGGCAAGCCATGTTTACCTATGCCACTGTCTTGACTAGAAGTCTCCAATAGATGCTTTAGTGGAAAGAAAATAATGCTTTTTGGAGAGATAAACAATTTTTCAGTTGGGAAATTAAATTATCTGAAATTGGCCTCTCTTTTCAGACTACCTTTGGAGTTCAATCTAGAGCTATGATGGGAATGAAAGAAAAGAAAATAATAGAACAGCTCACAATAAATTAGCCCTCCTTTCTGGTTTCCACAAGGAGGTAGCATGATGCTTTCCACATCCCAGCCTCTCAGTTTACAAAGGTTTGCTCATTTTAACAGAGAATACAAAATCAGGGAAGAGACTGCAGAGCCTTCTGAATGTATGGAATTTACTCATGATTTTGTTTTATTTACTATATAAACACAAGAGAAAGCTTGCCAAATTCCTCAATAATTATGCAGACTTTTAGAAAATGCAACTGTTACGTTAGGGTATTTTCCTCTTTTGTGAGAAATTGAGGCTGTTGCAAAGGCATCTATGGCCCATAACTGAGTAACATGTGGAAAATCAATAGGACTAAGACTCACTCTGGTTCATGAAGCAGGAAGCAAAATGCAGAGCTTACAAGCCGAGTCATCTAAGCAGAGTGCCTTCACAGAGTCCCTTTCCATGTGGCCACGTAGGTCAAGACATGAATCCTGTGAAACTGAGGAGCACTTTATGGAAACGATAGCAATAGGTTTCTAAATTATTTTCTGCCTAGTAATTCTAAATGAAAAGCTTCTGAAAAATCATTTATAGAAATATGTCCCTAAACTTGGATTATATGGAGAATGTTAGGTTACAGAATCCATTTATTTTATCCATGTTTTTGAACCACAGGATATCAGGAGGTATTTTGGCCATGGGGCAGGTTCTAGTCCCAGGATGAGCCATGGATGTGCAGTCGGATGCTGATGGTGGATGGAGCCAGAACTCAAACCTGGGCTTGTTCATCTCCAAACTCTGTGCTCCTGATAACTAACCCACATCGTCTCATACTATTTTGGTTCTTAATTTGTAAGGAAGAAACACTATAAAGGCACAATGACACGTTCAGTGGTTCACTGGGAGGATAGAGACAATGGCTGGTCTTTAGTCTCATTATAATAGAACCACTTGCACTGACCCAGCCAGCATCTGGCAGAGCCTGAGCATTCAGGACCACTTTCCCTGTGTTCCTTCTCTGTGGGCAGCTCAGACTCAGAATCCCCAAGAGTAAAACACTTCAGGTCCTGGGTAATTTTCCACTATCAGTGACTTCACTGGCCAACCCTAACCTTTTCCTGAAGCACCTTAGTCTATTTCCCATGTCACTCAGTAGAAGCAATCCCATCTAATCAAGCCAGGGTATCAGATGCAAACATGGGTGGCTGGTTACTTGAAGTAGGAGCATGAGCCCTGGCTGGTGTGGTTGAATTGGCTGGAGTATTGTCTCATGGGTGAGAAAGCAACTGATTAATATTTCTATATCGCATTTCTCTCTCTCTCTCTCTCTCTCATGCACGCACACACACACACACACACACACACAACAATGGAAAACAAATGTCCATGGGTAAGGATAAAAAAAATGGGAACATGAAAAACACTGGTGTAGACAGTGTCCAAGGAGAATTCTACCAAACCTTAAAATGTTATAAAACTAAAGGAAAAAAAAACTACCAGTTTTATTTTGGAAAAGTGATGGATCAACCCTAAGTATAATAGTAGCAGACAGCATACAGTAGCATATTAGAAAGAAACATCTCATGACTAAGAAATGTGAGGATGGTTCACCATACAATTCAATGTACTAAGAATAAAAATAATATGATCTTCTACATGATTCTGAAAGGTATTTGATAAAATTCAATCCATCATGACTGAAAAGAGGAAAGAAAGGGAAATTTAGCACCTTAACTTCCAAACACCCTCTTCCATCAGGCCTAAAGGGGGGAAACAAGAAGCATTCCCATTAAATCAGGAATAAGACAAGGATGGTGACTATCCCATTATCACTAAAATTGTTCTGAAGTTGTTGCAACCAGGACAATAAACTGAAAATATAAAAGATTCTTTAGTTTATTTTTTGGAGTCTCTAAGTATAGAATAATATGCAAATTAAACTGTTTTACCTATTGGATTGAAGCCAACTAACATGGTGAGATGTTATGTTGTCAAGAGTGAGAGGAAACTGGTACTCTCGCAGGTTCCTAACCTGCTAATGGGAGTGTAAACTAGGACATTCCTAAGACGGAGAAGTGACAAACAGCTATTACAATTACAGGTGCATGCACTCTCGACATCCAGTTCACTTCTGAGAGTAATTAAGTGTATCGGTTACATGTGTTATGTAGCTGCAGACAAAGATGTGCATCACAGCACCATGTGTAATAGAAAAGACATGGAAGAAACCTAAATGGCCACCAGCTGACTTAATAATGGTCCACTCATGCAATGGAGTAAAGTTCTCTAGACAGTGAAGGATCTCCTTGCTCAAGGACCTGGCATCATCCTCTAGGATGTATGCAGTAAGTGGGGAAAGACACGATAGAAAGCAGTATCTATGGTAACTCCTTTTTGTGAACTCCATGTTCCCATTTGTATGAAAAGAAGGAAGTGGAATGCATGACCTTGTGTCTGTGTGAAATACCTCTCAAAGGGAGCACCAGACACTGCGAATGGTGGTTGACTCCAGACAGAGTGCTGAGTGTCTGGGGAAAACAATTGCAAGGAAACATTTTCATTTGGTGCTTTTGAATTTTGAGTCACTGAATATATTACTGCTCAAAAAAATAAATAGATAAAATGCAAATTAGGGAATTAAGGAGAAAGCAGAGGAGAATGGCAGAAATTTAGAGTTCAGTGCTGATCCAGTGTAAGTCCCTAGAAGGGTGCATCACCTAGAAGGTGGGGAGAGGCTCTGAGGAGCAGTGTCGGCCTTCCCTGGGGAGGGAGACTGTGAAAAGGCAGGGAACTCAAGTTTGACCAAAGGGAGCAGAGCAAGAATCCAAGGTAGAACTATCAGGTCTGTGTCACATGAGGCACTTAGCACCAGGCTTGAAGGGGCTGCATTTTACTTGTCAGACAATGGGAAACCAAGTAGAGGCTTTCTTTAGAGAAGTGGCAGGATTAAGATTGTTCTATTAAAGCTTAACCTATCTCCCCACAGGAAGAATGAAGGAAAAAGCACTGTGAGTTAGCTCCCTGGGCACAGAAACTCATGCTATTTCCACCCTGAAGCCTCATGCTTACCGCAGCACTTGGAGCAAAGAGGAGGCAGGACACAGGCAGGGTGGCCTGGGATGCTTCCCATGCACCAGACACTGTGAGCATGTTCTGGGAGGGGCCTGATTTAACCTGGCAACAACCCCTCAAGGGGGTTTCTACTATTGTCCCCATTTTATAGATGAGAATAACTGAGGCTGAGGTAGGCTGAGGTGATTAAATGAGCCTTCCAGAAGTCACAGCCAAGAAGAGGTAGAGCATGGACTCCCCAAACTCTGGCTATCGAGTCCATACTTTTAACATTAAACTGTGCTTTAAACACCCCTGAGCACTGACTGTGGCCATGGATGTGAAGAGTAAGGCAAAGCTTCGGGAAAAAGAAATGCAACAGCACACTAAGCTAGGAAATATTGGGGCAACATCTTTACATCTGCCATTAAATTAGGTGATAAAGGTGAAAGTAGTGTTAGAAGAAATAAATGATAATGCAGCATTACCTTCATTCATTCAACAAATATTATTAATTATTGTGTGCAAGGGAGTTCACTTAGCTGGCTATATGAGATAAATAAAATTTAGCCCTGCTTTTATAAAGGTTTTAAAATACTAAATGTCATTTACCATTAATTGCCTTGGATTAATAAACTTTTACATGTGATTTTGCACATATCATGCTATTGAATACCAACAATTATGCAAAAAAATAGATATTGCCACCACCATTTTGAATAGGAAAATGGTTAATTATTCATGAAAACTGCTTTGACAAAGGTCACACAGCCTGGGTGGAAGCACCATACCCCCATCATATATGTTCAACTCTGGATCCAGGTTTGAGGTTCAGTCTTCTCCCTGCCAAGCTCAGAGCAGGGAGGTTTGCACAGAAATCTTCTCTTACCCATACTGAAATCAAAATGTGCACCAGGTCCCCACAATATGGGGGGGTCATTGCTCATATGAAAATGGAGTAATAATATGAATAAATATGATACAGTGCTTCTTGCCATACACCAGCATGGGAGAGGACTGTTTTTAAATAAAGATTGTGCTGAGGACAGCAGAGCTTGTATGTGCAAAATCAGTGGGTACGTATGTGATAGTGTTCTGTGTATTTGAAAACAAAATTGGATTGTAAGAAATAGGAATATAATAAGAGATAGGAATAGGGTATTTTCTAAGTGTTTCTTGAAGTCACAGATGTGGATATGACTTTCATGATGAAAGAACCTAAGAGCACACCCAGAGAAAAGCAGTGTGTTCTTACAGCTATGTCTACAGCCATGCTCACTGGAGCCCAGAGACAACCATTGTCCCTGCTATCATCCTTCTGCCCCTCAAAGGCAGACTCAGATTGACTACACACTGGCCAAGTCTGAGCCCAGAGAGTTGCATGCCAGGTTTCTCTAATTTCAGGTACATTGTCTTCCATTCAGAACAGATCATCTTGGGCTGATTGTTTCTCCTGCCATGTGTCCTTTTAGTTTGGGTTTAGTTTAGTGTAGTTCAGTTTATTTATTAGTTGGTCCTTGGTACTCAAGCTAAATGGGATTAAGGTGCCTTCTAGAGGTCCACCTGGGAAGTTTTGAATGTGCAAAATGGCAGTTCTGCACACAAGGAGTTTATTTTCTTTTTTAAAATATATTTTATTGATTATGCTATTATATTTGTCCCATTCCCCCTCCTTCACTTCCCTACCCCTTGCACACCCCCTCCCACCTACATTTCCTCCCTTTAGTTGATTCCATGAGTCATAAGTTTTTTAGCTTCTACATTTCCCATACTATTCTTACCCTCCCCCTGTCTATTTTCTACCTACTGTCTATGCTACTTATTCTCCATACCTTTCTCCCACCTCTCTCTCCCACTCCCCTGTTGATAACCCTCCATGTGATCTCCATTTCTGTGGTTCTGTTCCTGTTCTATTTGCTTAGTTTGCATTTGTTTTAGGTATGGTTGTTAATAACTGTGAGTTTGCTGTCTTTTTACTGTTTATATTTTTATCTTCTTTTTGTTAGATAAGTCCCTTTAACATTTCATAGAATAAGGGCTTGGTGATGATGAACTCCTTTAACTTGACCTTATCCAAGAAGCACTTTATCTGCCCTTCCATTCTAAATGAAAGCTTTGCTAGATAGAGAAATCTGGGATGTAGGTCCTTGCTTTTCATGACTTGAAATACTCCTTTCCAGCTCCTTCTTGCCTGTAAGGTCTCTTTTGAGAAATCAGCTGACAGTCTTATGGGAACTCCTTTGTAGGTGACTGTCTCCTTGTCTCTTGCTGCTTCTAGGATTCTCTCCTTCATTTTTACCTTGGATAATGTAATTATGATGTGCCTTGGCGTGTTCCTCCTTGGGTCCAACCTCTTTGGGACTCTCTGAGCTTCCTGGATTTCATGGAATCTATTTCCTTTGCCAGATTGGGGAAGTTATCCTTTATTATTTGGTCAAATAACTTTTCCACTTGTTGCTCTTACACTTCTCCTTCTGGTACCCTTCTGGTACCCAACTCCTTCAGATGTTGGAATGTTTCAAGATGTCCTGGAGGTTCCTAAGCCTCCCCTCATTTTTTTGAATTCTTATTTCTTCATTCTTTCCTGATTATATGTTTTTTTTTCTTCCTTCTGGTCCACTCCATTGATTTGAGACCCAGTTTTCTTTCCATCACTGTTGGTTCCCTGTGCATTTTTCTTCATTTCACTTAGTGTAGCCTTCATTTTTTCATCTAATTTATGATCAAAATCAACCAATTCTATGAGCATCCTGACCACCAGTACTTTGAACTGTGCATCTGATAGGTTGGCTATCTCTTGGTCACTTAAAAGTATTGGCTCTGAGGCTTTGATTTGTTCTTCCGTTTGAGCCATTTTTTTTTTTTTGAGGAGGTGGGTCTGGTCATGCCTGTTACATATGAGGGTCAGAGCCTTAGGTGTTCACCAGGGCAGGTCAACCCTTTTCGCTGGATTGTGACACTATATATGGGGGAGGAGTCAGAGAGGGAACAATGGCACTTGCTCATCTCTCTGTCAGATTTCAGTCCCCTCTGCCGCTTCCCACAAGGAAATTGGGCCCTTCTGGTGCTGGTTTCCGGGTGGGTGGGCTTGTATACGTTCTAGGACCCTGAGAGTCTCTCCAATGAACTCTCCTGTGAGGCTGTGAGTTTCTTCAGACACCTCAACTCCCACAAGTGTTTTCAATCAGTGCTTTTAGGCTTTATTTCCTGGCACCAGGTCCCTGGGCTGCAAGGTCTGTCTCGCTGCCCGTTTTCACCTGGTTTCTCTGCGTGTGAATGTCACTGTAGACAGCCAGCTGCCTTGTGTGCCTCACTGGGTCTGCTCATTGCCTCTGTGTGCCTGCACCTGGGGTCTGCCAGCCACTGCTTTTTCCTGCCATGATCCCTCTCCCCTGGCCGCCGACTCCACCCCTCTTACTGGTCTGGATGAATGGTTGTCAGGACTTCTGTAAAGTTCAGTTTTCTGTCTGTTTTAGTTGTTTTTTTGTTCCTAAATTTTTGTTGTCCTTAATTTTGGTTGTGTGAGGAGGCACAGTGTGTCCACCTATACCTCCATCTTGGCTGGAAGTCCCCCCAGGAGTTTTTTTTTTTTTAGATTTTTATTTATTTATTTTTAGAGAGGGAAGGGAGGGAGAACGAGAGAGAGAGGGAGAGAAACATCAATGTGCGGTTGCTGAGGGCTGTGGCCTGCAGCCCAGGCATGTGCCCTGACTGGGAATTGAACCTGCGATGCTTTGGTTCGCAGCCCGTGCTCAATCCACTGAGCTACGCTAGCCAGGGCAGGAGTTTATTTTATAAAGAGGGAAAGAAGACTCATTTGTGCACAGTGCTGACAGGAGGAAATAGACCTAGAAGTCACCTTTCCAAATGGGCACATGCCTGAGCCTAGGGACATTAAGAGAAGCCAGGAGTAAAGAGCCAAGGGGCCATCCATTCCCCCAGTATGTTGCACTTCTCTAATAAGTTCTCCAAAAAGTACAATTAGCATCTCCAGGAAGGGAGAGCAGATGAATCCTTGTCTGTTAGTCTCCTGTACAGACTTCCAAGTAAGTCATATGATAAAGATTAATATTGTTTGTTGAGTGTCAGCAACCTGCCAGACATGTGACACCATCCCTTCCTGGGAGCACTAGGCAGATGGACAATTCAAACATAAAACAGACAAGCTGACAAGATGGCTCAGTCTCAGAGGTGAGCAGTTTCAGAGTTCTGTGAGCTGGTGTTGTTGTTTGTTCTCGAGATGTCTCTCCTCCAAATTTTTTCTTGTGTTCAGGGAAGGAAAAATCTGCTTCTATACACTCTGTGTTGGGCATTCACTGTGCAGTTATGCTTCTAGAACAGCTGTCACCCTCATTAGCCACCTTCTTTAGCATGAAACTCTGTCTAAAGTGGCCCTGCTCTCCGTATGTGCCTGCTGGTGCATCGGGGGGTGAGCGACACAGGTGCTGCATGAATCCATCCTCTTTTTTACTCCAGTGGTGGTCACCATTTTTCATCCGAGTCATTCCTGAAAGCTGGTCTCACTTCGAGTGAGCAGGGATACAAATGATAGCAAACCTCAGGGTGATCCTGTGCTTTGTCTTTGTGATTCTCTAGACTCACGGCAAATGTGCTGGGTGCTGGCTTAAGGTCCCATGTCTGACCCACCCCAGCAGTGCCCAGGCTTTGAGGTGTGTTTGAAACGGGTTCTGCAAAGTTAGGGTTGTGGAATCATTCCAGACTTGCTAGTGAGAGAAGGTGATCAAGAAGAGTGGAAAGTCAGTATTATAATGGCATTCAGTTAAACACACTTACGTATGAAGAGGATGACTGGGGTTGGAAGACTGAAGGATGGCTGGGGTGCACTACAGACTTGGCATGGGGTTATTGCATGGTTTTCTATGTTTTATAACCATGTGGATGGAAAGAAAGATTGTGGTAAAGCTGAATTGGAATATATCTGTTTCTTTTCTTTTTAAGGATTTTAGAGAGGGGAAGGGAGAGAGTAAGAGAGGGAGAGAAACATCAATGTGTGGTTGCCTCTCCAGTGTCCCCCACTGGGAACCTGGCCTGCAACCCAAGCAGGTGCCCTAGACTGGGAATCGAACCAGCAACCCTGTGATTCCCAGGCCAACACTCAACCACTGAGCTACAGCAGCCAGGGCAGCATTCGGTTTCTTCTTCCTCAGCTCTGTTTGGGATTGTACTTTGTGATATACCCCTATTGTCATATTTTGTGTAAAATGCTTGTAGTTCTGTGAGCTTCCCATCTGCAAAAGGTTCTAGACCTCTGATTCTTACTGCCTTAAGCTTTATATAAACACACTAAGATAGTGTTCCCAAATATTGCCAGTGTGAGGGTGGCACTGAAATTTCAACTGGATCCAAGAATGAAAAATGTGCTTGGGCCACAAATATGCTTATATTTATACAGCATCTCTACTTATTGCCAAATAATTTGAATAATTCCCTGGTTGTATCCTGAAAATAGAAACAAAAAAACAATTAGTTAGGTAAACCACCACTCTGGCCTCTGGTCTCTTTGGGAAACTCTGGTGTTTATTCTACAGAGGAAGCCAAGGTTCCCCCCACTGTGACCTGGAACTATTTGTTGAACAGTAGGTCAACAGGTGACTTGAGTGTTTAGAAAGGTGGCAGCAGAGTGTGATCCAAATACAAATTTTCTGTGAGTCAAAAGATCTCAACCTTTGTCATGCTACCAATTTTCAGCTTTAGAGTGAAACTCTAAGGCCTCATTTTCCATGGCTATACAATGAGGTGATAAACTGGTATGTTGTTTGCAGTTGGGGTGCTGGTGACTCCCAGCCTGATGTGACAGGATTCTGTGACTGGTCACAGCAGCAGTCATCCCAGCAGGTATCCATCAGGGCCAGGCAGGGCAGAGCGGTGGCTGTAGGAGTTTCCTCCAAAGTGCAAGAGGTACCTGCTCCCAAACCAGCTCCGTCAGGGGCAGTGTACAAAAGGACTCACCCTGAGTCACGGAGCCCGGTGACCTGCAGTCGAGCCTCTCCTCAGGCAGACCTCTTCAAACCTGAGGCAACAGCAGCTACTTTTATAAAGAAAAACAAAAAAATGGTAAACATCACACTTGTAATATGTCCAAATATCAGCAGGAAGTATGAAAATCAGAATGACATTCTGCCAGCCTGCAGTCAGACTAGACTATGGAGTGATTTTGGCATTGTGGGTGTGTTTTTTCAAGTCATATCCTTGCTGTGATAGATGTCACAAACAGAACTCTGAAATCAGCAAGCCCTGACCACCTCAGAGAGCACAAAGCCACTTGTACAAAACAGCATTGTAGCCTAAGTTTCTCTTGATCAGCTTGAAAGGTTTGCAAAACAACCCTGAAGTTCATATTTTTCTTTCCTGAATCGCATGAAGATTCTAGGACCAAGAAGTTGTTTCCAGAAAGTACTTTTGAAATTACCCCAGTACAGGGAAGCAAATGCTTCACGTGATCCCCAAATAGTTTTAAGGTCACGGCTGGGCCAGCAGCATCATCAGGAGGCATATGTCCAGTCACATTCAAGTCTCCGAGGCCAGGACTGGGGAGATGCTCAAAGGCACAGCAGAGACATGTGCACGTGGAGGGAAACTATCTAAGCACGTACTACCACCGCTTGCTTCCTGTGGGAAAGGCTTTACAGCTCTCTATTGATACATACTTCTGTTCTCCTGTGCTCACACTTGCAGGTTTATTTGAATCAGTGACCCATTATAATTCCCTAGAGTAGGAATTCCCAGGAACCAGAAGGGGCTGGTTGTTTCTGTTTGTATTGTTTTATTACTTTCGGAGTCGAAACTCTGAAACTGGGCCCCACCATTGTGCTGTTTCCCTTCCTCTGTGTCTTTCTCACATTTCCCTGATCTCAGCCCTGTGGTATTGCTGCCTGGTTTCACCTTCCTCTGCCTGAGCCTTTCCTCTGGGATCCAGGAACTGGTTCTTCACAGGCTCCCGTCCTTGCTGCTCATGAATCCTTCAGGACGAAAACTGCCATCCATGTCATGTCTCATGTGCCCACCCAGACTAGGAACTTTACATACGTCACTGCACTTTATCCTCACAAAAACCCAAAGAGGTAGGCATTGTCCCCATTTTATACATGAGGAATCTGAGGCTCAGGAGGACAAGTGACTTGCTAAAGGTGTGGCTCTGGTTTTGAATTCTGACAATTTGAACTCAGTTCGAATTCACTGGGTATAAGTTTCTGTCATGTAGCTTAATACGAAAAATGTATTTTCTCCTCTTTGTGATTTTATGAAAAACATTTTTTGTTCCCTATCTTACTTTGCTGTAAGGACACAGTGTTACGAAAAATTATAATGGACTGTTTATGTTATTTGTGAGGCTTGTGGTCAAGAATAGGCTATTACTAGTTAAGTTTGGGAGGAGTCAAAAGTTATGTACGTGGACAACCCTGACTTCCATGTTGTTCAAGAGTCAACTGTGTGAATGTCCATTTAGAACGTACACATATGTATGTGTTCAATGTTTCCAGTTAATTTTAAACCTAATGACAAGGGATGTGTATTGTATATCTTTGTATCTGTCTGCTATCCGACTGGCAAAGTACCCAAAGGATGGTTTTTCATGGTTCAATTATTTGACAAATATATTTGAATTTCACCAATGTACCAACATGTGTCATGGGCTGGGTGAATGGCAGTGGTAAGGCAGACACAGGCTCTGCCATGTGGATGAGTAGGACTTGAGAGGAGATGAGTATAACGAAGAAGGTAAACCTGTTTCTGTCAGGACCAGAGCAGAAACATGGCAGGTTTGCTGTCGTGGTCTTGGCTGCAACTGCTGGAGTCCATTGCACTGTGAGAGCAACTGCAGACAACGCAGAAACAGACGGGCCTTTCTGTGCTCCCGTGGATGATTTATAGATATGGACGGTTGAGCTCCATGCACTTCCCATACATGACAAAATGTGATTCTTTTGATTTTATTCTGAACCACTTAACAATGAAAACCATGCTTACCTTGTAGGCCTCACAAAACAGGGTGGCTTGCCAGGTGTGGCACACAGTCAACAACCCCTGACCTCTGTCTTTTGACAAAAATGATGTAAAGCTCTGTGTCTTAAGACAATGCTGTATGGCCACTGTCATTTTTATGTTCATTCTGCCTCAAACAGTGGGCCTTCTTTCTTGGTGTTTGATTTGGCATGTAGCGAGAAATGAGTAGCAACTGGTCAAAATTAACTAAAAGTTAATATTTTTGTGTATAATGTTTTTTTCAGGATTTATTCTATTGTTTCTTCTAAGACAATATCAAGTGAATTAAAAGACAGAAACTCTCTTTCTTCATCCCCAAATCAGAGCACTTATCAAGACCCCAACCTCCTCCCTAAGCTCCACCCTCCCTTGGAGGTCGTTTTATACAATGTTGCAGAACTACATAAGCGTCCCCAATACTAAACCACATCTTAACCTCTAAACTGTAGAGACAGGAGGCATCAAAAAGCTAATTTCCATGCCTTTCCCAGTGGTGGGGCCACGGTGTCAAGCACTGCTGCAAACGTCCAGGCCCAGCAGCCTCTGCATGTTAGGTTTTATCACAAAAACCAACTTTGAGTTGCTTATGATCACTAAGACATCCACAGATCTGCCAAGATTTCTTTGCTCAATCTGAAAATTCTGCTGGGAAGGAAGCCATGACTCGTTGAGCTGAAAATCAGGCTCCCGAACACACTAGCGGGACTGGCAGGGCCTGGGCGGCAGTGCCCAAGCAGGACAAGGAGGAAGGAGGGAAGAAGGCAGGGAGGGACAGAAAAAGTCTCCACCCCCATGGCCCTCTAGCCCCTCCACTAAGTACTTGCTGGTCTGAAGGAAACTAAGCCAATCAACCACACACATCTCTAGGCTCACACACAGCTGTCTGGTCATTCTGCTTCAAGAAAATTCTCTCCTTCCCCAGTGAGAAGAACATCACTAGTTGTAGTGGGAGTTACCTCTGTTTCTGAGGGTCCCAAAAATACAATGGATATTTTCAAACATCTACTTGATGCTTCCCCATGTCATCTATTTGTCCAAACCTAACATGCAGAGGATGCTATCATTTGTATAATACTCTTATGAGTTTAGAAGAGGAAACAGCAGCAGTCCTAGTTTTTGGCTGAGGAAGCCCAGACTAAGATATTTATTCATGAAAGCAGCAGGCAGGTGATAAAGACAGGAACCCTGAACCAGAGGGCATTAGCTCTGGTTGCTAAAGCTGCCTGCAAGTGGCCTAACAAGGAAGTGGAAGAGAGGAGAAGATAAATTTGGGAAACTACAGAAGGAAGGGAAGGGGAAAGGAAGGAAGAAAAGAAGGAAAGAAGGAGAGAGAAAGAAAGGAGGGGAAGAAGGAAACAACACAAAAGTGCACATCAGTTGGGGCTTCCTCCAGAAATACACCTAGGCTACCGTTCATGTAATTAATTGTCAGGTGCCCTACCCTGCCTTTCATCACATTTACCCCAAAGCTTCTTACATCCTCAAACAGAAAAATTTACATCTCCAAATTTTACCTTAATTTTTCTGGTGTTGTTTCCCAAACTGTGAACTTGAAACTCACACTGAACCATCTACTTCTTAAGCCCTTTGGATAACTCTTTCAAGTAAGTTTGTTTGGCCTCCAGTTTCACCAGTAGAAGAAAATCTTTTTGTGATTTTTTTCCTTACGAGGCAAAAAAAATGGTTGGACCATTATCAAGGTCCTAGACCCAAAGAAACAGAGCAATTTAGAAACACAATTGAGTTTTACACAATTGCAGCTGCGAACAACTCATCCTCAGTTGTCCTTGTTTTACCCATGAGGAAGCTGATGTACACAGGGAAAAACTCCTTGCCCTAAATCAGGGGTGTCAAACTCATTTCCATCGGAGCCACATCAGTCTCGTGGTTGCCTTCAAAGGGCCAGATGTAATTTTCGGACTGTAAATGTAACTACGCCTTAACAGTTAAGCAAGAGCTCGGCACTGCCGCTGGGTAGAAACAAGGTACCAGGTGGGATAATACTTGGGGGAGGGCCGGATTTGCCTGCTGACCTAGTGTTTGCCACCTGTGCCCTAAATCATCTGCTAATTAGGGCAGAACTGCTCCAGCCACTGTGACTGTTGTTTATTTTGTGTAATTTTACTTTGTTTTGAATTCAGAGGTTTCCTGGTAATACAAGTCATGATAACTATAATCGTTTAACACTTTTCAGTTCTTGCTACCTGCCTGACACTGTTCAAAGCCCAAGGAGGGAGATGCAATTATCATTTGCACTTCACAGCATCAGAAAATGAGGTGCAGATGTAGAGTAACTTGCCGAAGGTCTTTCAGGTATATTTATGTGTGTTAAGGAAAAATGAGACTGGTTCCATTGCTAACTGGCATGGGGACCATAAGAACGATTTGAAGGAGAATCTGATCTGTGCTGACTGATCACCTGAAATGCACCTGTCTTTAAAACATCCTGTGAAGGTGTGTGCTACAAGCCACGAGCTACTAGGAAGCAGGATCTGCAGCCCCACACCGGGCTATGCCCACTTACGAGTGTCAGATAACCTACTGTGAATTGAAATGGGTGTGATTTCTCTTTTCGGAGACTCCACATGTCTGCCGCTACTTTTTGCATAGAAAGGAGTCTCTTCAGGATTATTGGAGGATCATCTTGCCTTAGTAGCTTATAAAATACATATTCAAGTATTTCCCTCATCATGCGATGTTTTTTCTGTGACTCTGGAGAAGTGCCCACCTGTTTCCAGCCCCTAAACTCTAGGTTCTGTTGAAACATACAAATGACAACACTTAACCTGTTACTCAGTAGAGCAAGTGCCTCCCCTGCCTTTGACTCATCGTTGTGAGATATAAAACTATTTGTTTTCTCAATAAGCACCACTTTAAGGCCTATAATGTTCCTCCACCCATTTTTTGCATGGATTCACTTTTTATGTTTTTGTCCTCAGCTGAAAAGTCATCTCCCTGGGGAGCAGACCCTTCCCCATGTCATCTAAAATACCGTCCCTCCTCCCCCAATTTACACCCCTTTTAACTACAACTCAGAGCCTTGTTCATTTCCTTTGAGGCACCACAATTGTGCACATTTATTTTTTGAAGAAGTCTCTTTCCTTTGTCTTGCTCATCCCAAAAGCTAGCACAGAACCTGCACATTTATTTTACTGATTAGTAAACATGACCTATTCCCCTTGTGCCCAGCATTCTAAGTGCTTTATTAATTAGTTTAATCCTTTTTGCAATACCACATTTAAGTATTGATTACTCCATGTTTTACAGAGAACGAAACTGAGACACAGAAAATTTGTCCAAAGGCACAAAATTAGTATGTGGGTTTGAACCCACACAGTCTCACTCTAGGCCTGTGTTCACCCATTACTTTTAACAGGTACATAAATACTCAGTTCTTATATATTGAACATATGAATAAGTAAAAGAAATACAGATGTATGACAAGTAACTGAAAGTGAAATGTCTCTGACCTACCACATCTGCTTTTCTGACATTTCATTTCTAATATCTCTGTCCATATTTATCACACCTCTAAACTTTTGGACTTCTTTTGAAGTGTTATTGAAAATGCTTCTCTTAATTTGTTTCTAACACAAATAAAAAACACAATGGCAAAGTTTTACTTTAGAGCGCCAAAGTAAATATATTTATCATATAAAAAGGGAAGGCCCTCCACAAACACTCACAACAAAAGTTCATTAGGAGAAGAAATAAAGGTGTCTGTTTTATGTTATGTTAACTATAGCCCCAAGAGGATACGTGCATATCTTAAGCTCCCAAATTGTGAATGTTACCTTATTTAGCAAAAGGGCTGTTGTCATGATGTTAAGGGCTTGCAATGAGGTGATCATCCTGGATTATCCATGCAAACTCTAAATCCAATGACAAGTATCCTTTAAGAGGCACACATAGCAAAAAGACTGAAGAGGAAAAGCAATGTGACCATGGAGGTGTAATTAGAGCGATACAGCCACTAGCCAAGGAGTGCCTGCCCGGACCACCAGAAGCTGAAGGAAGCAGGAAGGGGTCACTCCTATAGCCTCTGGAGGGAGCACAGCCCTGCTGACACCTTGACTTTGGACATCTACTTCTAGAACTGAGAGAAAACATATTTCTCTTGTTTCAAGCCATCCAAATTGTGGTCAATTTTTATGGTGGTCCCATGAAACCAACACACTGATACATGAAGATTGAGTAAGTGTTCTTAGATTCATTAATGAAGCTTTTTGAGACTGATCTGGTTCATCTCTCTTGTGTGAATGGGGGGTAAGGGGTAAGAAAAATAGCTCACTATGGGCATCTTAAACTTCCTTTTTTCTCTGTTACTCTAGCTTCACTGTGTGTGCCTGTGCATGTTAATGAAATCCACCAGTTGTATGGTGCTTACTACTCAGTTTCAAATATTGATCTTCCTGGGCAGTCACCCACTGGGCCTTTACCAAAGGTCTCCCCTGGCCCATTATGTTACTAGGCTTATGGAGAAAAAACAAAATGGAAGCCTGTTGATAATTTTGAGGCTCTCAGTTACTTCATTCATTTCACGTAGACTGTAACTCCTTGAGTGAAAAGAAAACATGCTTAAAATTTGTTAAATATCCCTCACACCTTAAAATAATGTGGATCTAGGATAAAACAGTAAGTTATTTTATGCAAAAGTGGGCTAGGGAATAGTTGAGAATTACAAGTCTGGACAGCTACAGAAAAGGCATAAGCAAGTCCCACAAAGGAGAATACCCTTATTTTATGGAGGAAAAGGAGAAAGTTGGGGGGTTTGTTTAGAACCAAAGTCCATTGGAAGAGAGGGGAAAGTCCAGAAGGGGACCATTTCCTATCGGCTGAGCTGCTTGGCAATCACCTTCCTGAAGGAGACTCAATGTACAGCTTTTCCCTTGGGGCCTGTGACTGATGATTCCTTTCTGTGGAAGCTTCATCTGTTGGGGTCTGTAACTGACAGTCCTTTCTGCAGTTGACCTCTATTGTCACTGCACAAGCATGGCCTTCTGACCTTCCAACCCCATTTTAGCAAAGTTTCTCTTTATTAATTTTCAAGGTAGAAAAAATGCAGAGGGTTTTCTGGTTGAGTGGCTGGTGGAGAACAAGTGGGCTCTGCTCAGCTTCCTCTAACAGATGCCATTCAGATGTATGATATGAACCATGCCTCTGGTCTTCATTTGCTCTCACTGTCAAAGTGCTAACCTAGCTAGCTGTTGAGAATCTGACTGACAAAAATTGGGGGTGGGAATGTGACCAGGAAGGATGCTTGAATAGAATTTTAGAGATCCTTGGAGAAACTGTAACCGCAGTCAGGTGGCTTGGAGGAAATGGGCAATATTTGATTTCCCTGCACTACCCCTTTGATACCCATTATTTGTATGTGTCTTGACTCTGCGAGTAGTTGACATCAAAGACACCTGCCAGTCATTGGTTCTCCAGTTTTCACACGTTGGATATACCTGGAAAGCTTGCAAAAACCCAGATTGCTGGGTCCCACCTCCAGAATTTCTTATCTAGGAGATCTGGAGCGGGGTCGGCACTGTGCATGGCTAATGTGCACCCAGCTGATGCCGATGCTGCTGGTCCAGGGACCACACTTTCATAAACACTGGTCTAGGAAGTGCCTATGAGTGAACTAAGTTGATTGGCTGGTTTGCATCCATTTGGAATCATTTCTTCCACCGTGAGAAAATAATCAGGAAATGTTTTAGTGCTAAAGCACTCAGCATATTTTTAGCAGCAAATAAGTTTATTTGGTGACAACTTTGGTACCAACGGTGACCTTCTGTGTTGGCCTCCAGTAAGCACATTGTGCTTTAATCGAGTAGAGGGTACATCTGCTCCATGCTTTTCACGAACCCTCTATCAACGCAACACCTGCAGTGGTTTTTCACTTAAAGGCCACAAAGGGAATCAGTATCTTTTATTCTGATAAAGTAGAAGGTGACTCTAAGCTAAATAGCTAACTGATCCAAGTGCACTGGGTTAAAATTGTCCATAGGCATCTCTTCCTCTCTGATCTGATAAATGGAAACTAACTTCTGGGATTACTCAGTTGACTCTTGAGGGGATGTAATTAAGATGTTCTCAAAGCTATTTCTAAGTGATCAACAGAGTCCTGTTACAATATTTAGTTCTACCTAAGCTGCTCCCCTAATTTCATGTTAAGTGTGCCTTGATATTTCGAGCCAGCATCAGTCATATGATGGTGATAGTTTTGAGAAAGCAAGGAAGACAGGAATGGTTCCTGATGCTTGTTGAAGCAGAGTCTCAGCCTTGAATCTCATCTCTACTTCCTTAGCCAGAAGCCTTGGATTGCCATTGTAGGCAGCACAGAACAGATCTTGAGCCACATAGATGGCAACAGAAGAGCAGAGCAGTGCCGTGGTGAGGGAGTCATGCAAAATCCCAGTGGTGTTTTGGGTGCCCACCCTGGATGGATATGTAGTATTATAATTTAAAGTATCACTAGGAAGAAAAGTAGATGTTCCCATGGAAACAAGTTATTGGGGCCAGCTCTTCTGTCTCATATCATATCTTATTTAAATATTTCCTAGAATCAGTTTAAACTTAATCCTTCTGATGTCTTCTATCTTCAGTGACCATGAATAGCATAACATCTGGTCACAGGTTTTCTTTAAATAAATTGTATAATTGTAGGTAGTTTCAACAATTTCTACATGTCTGCTTATACTTACAATAGTTGCAAATCTAATATCATGGGAAAATGTCATTACATTTCAGACCTGTAAGAATTTTAAGTCGGCTGAACATAAATTCCTTCAAGAACCACATTAGACACATGCCTGCTGCTGGATATAGAACCATTAGTCACGCATATGCTAACTGTACTCCAGTTGGGTTCCAGTAAGCATCACTGGGCCTGTAGGTGGGCAATGCTGTGCCAAATACATGGACAAAATCTTTCCATGAGCGTCCCTTTGACATGTGAATTTATCACAGTCACCTCCTCGTTGTTATTCTTTATCATTCCCAGAAAAACTGAATTCTTCAAATGCAATGATTGCGTGTCCAGATTTGTCCCTTTGTCCTCATACGAGGACTGCTTCTGTGACTCAGTTCCTTGATGTTGCCCTGTGTTTACAGATGGGCTCCACATTGACACCAACTTGCCAGAAGAGTGAATTCGCTCTTTCATTTAAAATTATTTGCCTCTGTTTGTAATGTGATCATTTGGTAGCATACCTCGGGGGCTCATAGGTTCTCAAACAATTTCAGAAGCTAACTTCTTGGAATGCATTACATCTGAGCAAGCTGAATTGTCTTCCTTACAGCATTAGCATCTCCGTGTTTGTCGCGTGTATTTGTTGAGATGTTTGTGAAGAGAATTTTATGCCCTCTAAACGTATGAATGAACATATGAGTTAGTTATGTATAGAGTTTTCAAAACTTTCAGTATCTCAATCATAACCAGATCATCTCAGTTTTTATTGGAATTAGTAGATTTACTATGAAGTTAATAAAGGTAAAATTTCAAATCCTCTCACGCAGACCTACCTGGAGTTCAGAGGAGTGATGGCATTTCATATTCACAATTTTGTATTCATGTTGTTAAAAGGAGACAACAAGTTATAGTTGCTTCAGTCTCCACAAAGTCTGTGTCTGCCTGTTGTTGGAATATACAGGGGTGGGCAAAAGTAGGTTTACAGTTGTGAGTATGCAAAACAGACTTTGTTCTTGTATTATTATTTATTAATTATTACATTTTCTATATGAACAACTATAAGCCTACTTTTGCTTACCCCTGTATTACAATATAAGTTTTATAAAATGTCTCTTCTTTCCATAGGCTGTTTTATAGTTGAAAATGTTTGTTGTTGTTGAGGTGGTTGTGTATTTCTCTGGAGACAATGGCAACAAAATGATAGACTGTATAGAGCTCCCTATTCTGTTGCAAGGGCCAATGTCTTTGTGGAGAAACCCAGTAGTACTTTAACCAGCCTGCCTGAATCATTAATTTTCATCAGTAGTAGCCCATGGCCACCCCTCCCACTTGGTTAGAGGTGGGGATGGAATGCAGTGACCTCAGTATTACATCTTTTCATGAGCAACCCCTGCCCACAGGACTCAAGTCACCTCCGTGTACTGGCATGCCAATTTGGGCTTGTGCAGACTGGCTCGACCAGGCGAGCCAGTGATGCAGAGCCGTAGAGCATGCCGTTACCTCACAGCAGTGGGTCACTAGCAGCCATTCACTGTACACATGGCCGTCAGTACTAGCCTGGGATATGCTGAGCCTGTCAGAAATGTAGCCAATTTAAACGACTCACTCCAGAGGACATCAAGCATGATGAGGGAGATAAAATGAAAAAGATAATGCTTGTATCAAGACGTAGA
Source organism: Tonatia bakeri (assembly GCA_004024845.1). Classification (NCBI taxonomy): domain Eukaryota; kingdom Metazoa; phylum Chordata; class Mammalia; order Chiroptera; family Phyllostomidae; genus Tonatia; species Tonatia bakeri. The sequence continues at coordinate 228,882 of PVIA01001205.1, forward strand.
AATTTAAATTCAGGAAAAGCCTAACTTTATTTCGTCTTTAATTCTCTTATGACCTGATTCCTGGTTCATGTATCACAAAACAATAAGGAAGCAAATGCATTCATTCCAGAGCTACAATTGCCTGAACACAGCAGTAATCACATGGTTAATGCCAACTGCAAGAGAAGTCCCTGCAGGGCAGGTTAAAATGAGAGCCTGCTTCAGTGTTGGACATGCAGTCTGCATTCCCAGCGCTGCTGCAAAACTCAGCCAGTGTTTCTGGGGTGCATATGTAATCCCTCTGTGCCTGAATTTCCTCAGACATCAAGTACTAAGAATATCTACCTTACAAAGTTAATATAATTAACACAGTATATATTGTATGCCATATTATAGTATTCCATTACATAGTACACAGTACTGATCATATCATGCCGTATGTGGAGGAGATTACTAGGTATTGTGGAGCTGGTCATGTTCTACAAATATGTCATCGCTTCAGTGATAGGAATAGCACTGTGCAGCATGCAGTGCCATCGCCAATATTAATGTGACATGCCCATGGGATGGATCACTGACATCATAAACACTTTAAACCTTTTGAATGTGGGGAATTGTTAAAAGAATTTATTTGAAGAAGCATGCCCAGCCCTGGCAGGGTGGCTCAGTTAGTTGGAACATTGTGTCATACACCAAAAGTTTGCAGGTTCAGTCTTTGGGGAGGGGCACATGTGGGAGGCAAAGAACTGATGTTTCTGTCTCTTTTTTTCCCTATCTCTCTAAAATCAGTGAACATTAAAAAAATAATAAAAAGTGTGTCCACTTCACTGTGATGTATTCATTTGACAGAGCTTGGTGTGTGTTATAAACAGTAAGACATAGTAAATAATATTTATCACAAATAAAGACTCCATGTCTCAGGCACTGACTTACACATTATACAAAGATCTTCCCATGAAAGAGAAATACAGCCTCAGAGGGTGAAATCATTGGCCCAGTTAACTCACGTCCACACAGCATAGACTGTTTGCCATCCTGTGTGTCTGGCTTCAGGCCTTGCTTTGTGGGTTTCTAAATGCATATGATCCCCATTCTTGACCCTTAAAGGGCTTAGAAGACCCTGAGTCTTCATGGCAAAAACCCTCCGCACCAAGTGCCCCAGCCAAGGCCCAGACAGCTGATGCTGAGGTTGCCACAGGAAGCATCCTCTGAGGAGGACTTCTGAAAATCACTCCGGGCACCAAACCTCAGCATCTCTCCTTCAGGTATTTTTTATTTGTCTTCTGATTGAATAAATCTGTTAATGTTATTGCTTTCACACTTTTCACTAGTTAATTTTTTCATGCATATTCCTGTCACATTTTAGCAAAAGAACACACACTGGTTGGAGTGGTTCAGCTTTGCCCCTTTGTTGTTAATAGAGCCAGAATTAATAGCGACAGGAACTTTAGTTTCCATTTTCATTGTAGGAAACTAAAAAACAAGAGATAGCTGTTTTCTAATACTTAATTAGGCAGACTGTGCCAAAATATACATTTAATTATTATTTTATTTTGATTCAAACAGTTTCTGTTCTCATTATTTTACTTCAACAGATAGGGAGAACTTTATCAAATTTCGAGAGTATAATTTTCCTTTTATTTCATTTTAATTTAGTTTAGTTTTTCATTTATTGACTTTAGAAAGAGAGAGGAAAGGAGAGAGATTGAGAGAGAAACATTGATTTGTTGTTCCCCTTGTCTATGCATTCACTGGTTGCTTTGTGTATGTGCCCTGACCAGGGACCAAAACCATCACCTTGGCATATCTGGTCGATGCTCTGATTGTCACAGGTGTGCACAGGTAACCAGGTCCTTAGTGATTGGGACAAAGAATTGAACTGAACACCCCAAGTTCACAGAAGAAAACATGGGAGCAGGCCAACTCCAAGTGGAGATTGACTCATGGGCTAGAGGGACTCTATTCTTATAGGGCAAATTCTTCCTGACTAGTTTTGGTGGGCTTTTACTGCGCATGTACAAGTAGTATTACTTTAAAGCTACTGCACATGTGGTCTTCCATGATTTTCTCTGACTGGCCACCAGGGAAGAGGGTTCCACAATGCTCCAGATTGATCCCCGTTTCTCCTGGGGTCCCCCTGTACTAGGTTCACCTTTCCCTTCACCAGAGAATTATAGCTTTCCATGTTAGAAATTGGTGAAAAGGAAAGGAATTATTTATTCAAGTTATACGGACTTAAGAGTAATGACTTAATGTCTTCATTAAAGTCCCAAAGTCCCTTAAAACACCTACAAACACATACAGTCCTTCCTTCCCCTCTTTGCCCAGTCTGGGGTACCGTATCTCAGGGAAAGCAATGGAAGTCCTTGGTTCAGGCAGATCCTGGTTTTTCCCAGTAATCTGTGCTCGGCTGGTAGGCCTCCCTCGGTTCCCAGCACCATCAGTTGTGTTGCTGGGATCTCCAGCTAAAGCGCGTGGTGGTTCTCTGCTAAAGCCGCATGGTGATTCTTCTCATGGCTTCCGGGGGAGGGGGTACCCCCACTCTGCCAGAGCACGTGGTTCTCCTTACTGACACAGCCGCATGGTCCTCCCTACATGGCTGCAGCCACATGGTTCTCTGCACAATGATTGCGGGAGTCTCTACTCTGCCAAAGCCGCATGGTTCTCTCTCCCAGGTCTGAGAGAGTCCCCCCTCTGCCAGAAGTGCATGGCTCTGTCCTCAATGGCTGATGTGTCTGGGTTTAAATCCCTGCACCAATCTTCCCCTGCCCCATTTCCGACTCCTCCCATACTCGGCCACACTTACCCCTAATCTGCTGTCCTTTCCAGCTTTTCTGGTCGCCACTGTGGGTCTGGGCAGGTATGGCCCCAAGTCATGGAGCCAATCATCTCCAAGCTCCCATGCAGATGCTGTAACTCTGGGGACCTGCCCCCCCGCCCCCAGTTAGTATTGGTGGGGAAGTTATTTCCATTCCCTGGCTCAAAAGCATGGCCACAGCTATTTAACATATCTATGTAACCAGTTAAAGGTTATAGATATGTTAAATGACTACACCAAAGGTTAGCTGCAAGGCTGTTGCTATGGGAAACAGCTCTAAATGGGCCTGCCCCATTTGTCCCTTCCCCCAACCCATACCTGGGGCAGGGGTGGTGAGGACATCCTAATATTTTCTGAACACCTTGAGTTCTGGACCCCATTACAAATCCTTCCTTTGGGGGCCCCCCTGGCTGCACCCTCCTACATAACCAACTGAGCTACCAGGCCAGGGCCCCCTTTTATTTTTTAATCAAAATCTGCAAATGTCCTGGATTTTAATGTGTTAAGAAGGGTTGCATTGGCTCTCATCCATCTTGCACACCATCAGAGTCCTTTCATATGTATTCACTGATTTGATTTTCTACACTGTTTCGTGCTGCAGGCTTAGCCAGTGACAAGCTCCTTTACACTTGGCATGTGGCCTTCAACTCCTTACTGAAGTTCAGCAGAGCTGGAGAAGAAAAGGAGTCTGGAAACTGCTGGTTTTGTTTTCATCATCTCAGAGATTTTCTATTGGCTGCACTGATGCTGAGCTCGAAAACATTTCTCTTGAAAGAGTCCTCAACAATTGTACTGTCTCATACACTTTCCTGTCTGGAAACTCCTATTTGAGTCAAGGACCTCATGTACCAACTAATGAATCCCAGGCAGTCCCTGTTTGTTTGGAGGTTCCTTTAAAGTATGTGTGATGTAGATTTGTTTTCATGGAATGGGAAAGATGTCCATGGTATACTATTGAATTAAAAAAGAAAACAAAACTAGAGGACACAATACATATTGAGTTAGTTAGGAGAAAATTCTGGGGTCAGACTGCCTTAGTTCAAATCTTAACTTTGCAACACAGGAGCTGTATGACCATGGCCCACGCACTTAACCTCTCAGGGCCTCCATTGTCTCATCTGGTCATTAAATGAAAGATTCCTAACACACAGGTTTGTTGTGAGGATTAAATGACTTAACATGTGTAAACAGAAAACAGTGCCAGGCACACAGTGAGTGCTTAAAAACACACACATATAATTCTTTTTGCAGAAGGACAAGTTTTGGAAGGACATAATTATTCATCTAACAAATATTTACTTACTAAGTAAACCGTTACCACCAGTGAGCCAGAGGGCTGGGTTCCTGCTCTATGCCGTCAGGAACTCCTTGTCAATAATGGATGTGCTAACCAGGTAGGGTTGGGAGGAGCTTAGGAGCCAGGAATGTCGACATCTTACAGATAGCTGTGTGACTCAGGGTGTGTCTTAACAACTTACGGCTCCCATTTCTTCATGCTCCCCGGGGAAAACCCAGTCGTCCTCACCTCATGGGATTATTGGCAGGATGACATAAGTTAGCACATGTGCATGTCCTTGAGAAAGACACCTGGTTCCTCAAGAACAGGTGTTACCAGTAGCAGCAGTAGAAACTGCTCAAAACCTGCAGCATCCTAAAATTGTCATGTTTGTTTTTAAAATTGTAAAGAAGAAACTTAGAAAGCATGACCCTCAAGAAACAATAGAAGTCAAAATAAAATGTGGTGTCTTGTTTTCATTTCCATAGTTTTCTCTCCTTTTTCACAATGCTTTTTAATATCTTAGTCTTGTATAATACTCTTTGCTGAATATCTTTTTTTTATAGAGTCAATATCTTTTTTTAAAGATTTTATTTATTTATTTTTAGAGAGGGAAGGGAAGGATGGAGAGAGAGAGAGAGAAACATCAATGTGCGGTTGCTGGGGGCCGTGGCCTGCAACCCAGGCATGTGCCCTGACTGGGAATTGAACCTGTGATGCCTGGTTTGCAGCCCGCACTCAATCCACTGAGCTACACCAGCCAGGGCTCTTTGCTGAATATCTTAAAGCTAGCTATCTTGCTAGTTTGTTTTTGTCCCCTGTTATTTGTAGGGTTTTTCCACTTGGTACCCTGTCTCCTTGTCTCCGTTCTCCATCTCTTCCTCTTTTTAGTAGAATTCAATTTGATCTTGAGGGTTTTTTGCTTTCTAGTTGTTGAGCAGAATCACAATATTCTTGTCTAATTCACTTTTAAATAAAAATTGAGTATTATCAGTAAAACTATGTTCATCAAATATCAGTTCATTGAAATATGTTACCTATTGAGAAGTCGCTCTATTTAAATCACAGTTAGGAATTCTGAGACAGAATTGGAAACTCAAAAAAAAAAAATAAAGGAAAAAACCTTTGATATTGTCCCCAAGATATTTACAACCTAATAGTAAAATACATGTATACAATTAGTGATATTTCAAATATTTAACCAGAGAATGGCACTGGTGGCTGCCAGTACAGGTGGACAAATCACCATAGCCATAGCCGCCTTGCTGGCATATCCCAGGGATCGCAGCCCCGAACGTGACCATTAAGCAGGAGAGAGAGGATCCCCATTTATAAAGTGCCAACTGAGTGATGGGAGTTGTGTCAGATGCTTTTCCTACTAATTCGCTGAATTTGCCTAATGACCATAGAGTATGGCTTTTCCTAATTCCCTGGTATGGATATTGATCCCAGAGCTTTGATCGTGGACTCGAGGCCCCACAGCTCACAGATGGTGAGTTAGTACTGACACATAGGCTGTCTGTCCCTGTGTTTGAAGTGGCTCCTCAAGCCATCGGGGTGTGAACAAGTGTTAACAGCATGCAGTGTAAGGTCGAGAGTGTACTGCAGGGGTGGCGAAGAACAATTACAAAATAATTTTTGTAATTTATGATGCTTTCATTCACAGAAATTTCTGTGCTTAATAGTGTGCCCTTTACCAGACAGACATGTGAAGAGATGGCGTGGTTATTTGAGAACTTTTCTCATTCTTGCAAGTGAAAATAGCTAAGGTAGTTCCTTGACAGTGTCCCAGTTATCAAGGGAATGCTACTCCTTCCTGTCCTGGAAAGTGAACTCCACTGAATTCTTCCTTTCTGGGGTCAGTCCCAGGTGAATGCCACTCTCCCTGAGTCCTGAGGTCACTTTGAAAACCCCAGTCTAGCTCCTCAGCCCTCCCTACAATTGCCTCTGAGTCCTCCATCATGCAATCTCATTCCCTTCAAGTGACTGCTCAAATGAAACACCTATTTCCTCCATCCTGTAACTTTGCATTTTCTCTAGTTTTATCTCCTTGAGCTTTTCTGTTATCAGTTCTCCTGTCAAAAGTGTAACAGTGTTAATCCCAATAATTCCAATAGTTCTACCACCAGAAAAAAAAAAAAATTGTGCTACATCTCAGAGTCAAGTTTGATAGAAGGAGATAGAACCTCCCCTACAGGCACCTTTAATGTACTAAAAGAAACCATTTGAAAGGCTGTCTGCACAAGGGACGGAGTTCTGTGCTCATCCTTCTGTCTGGAATGCTGCCTCTCTCTTCACTGGCAGTCAGAGCTATATTCCTCAAGACTCACAAAGTATCCCTGACTCAAGCAAAGCTGGTTATTCCCACTCCTGCTGTGATGATCTTATTTAGGTCCAGTGGCACAGACTCCCTGGTCATCCAAGCTGGGTGCTCCAGTGTGTGAACTGTGTACACCCTCCTATCGTAGTTGAAACTTGATTGCTGTTGGCAGGTCAGTGGGAGGGATTTACCCAAGCCAGTCATCTGCAAGGACTGGATGCAACCACCATGAAGGATCAGTTGTGCAGAGGCCTGCCCCATGGCACAGGACTTCCTTCAGTGGGACTCTGGTGCCCACTGAGTTTACCCCTTGAGTGTGTCATTTGGGGAGGTGACTAGGTGGTACTTTGAGGTGGCCTGAAGTTGTTCATTGAGTGTGCTGGTCCTGGGGCCTCCTGGGAGATGCAGGTCAAAGTCAGCGCCACCTATGTTTTCTGCCCAAGGCCACCCAGCAGGATCTACAGATAGCTGCTCCCTGTGCTGGGCTTCGAAGTGCCCAGGAGAGACCCATCTGAGAACCAAGGCTGGGAGTCATTAGTGCCAGGCCTGGGGCCACTTAGCAAGAGGTACAGGGTACACAGAGGCCAGCTGCTGCTTGTTTGAGAGATTTTAGGAACAACCGAAGCATGTCTTAAGACAGGCCATTTGTTTGCATGGAAAAGCCACTGGAAACAGCTTGCATGGGCCCACAGGTTGGGTGGTGTGGGGTCTCAGGAAATCAGGAAGGTTGGGTGAACAGTGTGAGTCAGGTCAATGGAGTCTCAGATATGGCTCCTGCCTGCTGGCTCTGGTGGGTTAGGGCTCAGCAAAGGAATAATGGCCTCTGCCAGCACTTCTGTCTGGTAGAAAGTCCCCTACAGAAAGTACCCTATGCCAGGCAATTCAGTTTTTCCCAAATATCACTAGTCCCTTTTTCCTTTTAATTCCACATTTTATTTTATTTTTTATGCTAATACATTTTATTGATTATGCTATTAGAATTGCCCCATTTTTTTCTCTCCTTTATTCCCCTCTACACTGAACCCTCCTCCACCATCATTCCCCCACCTTAGTTCCTATCCATGCGTTATACCTATAAGTTCTTTGGCTTCTCCATTTCCCATACTATTCTTAACCTTCCCCTGCCTGTTTTGTACCTGTCATTTGTGCTTCTTATTCTATGAAACTTTTCCCCCATTCTTCCCTCACCTCTCCCCACTGATAACCCTCCATGTGATCTCTATTTTTGTAATTGTCTTCCTATTCTAGTTGTTTGCTTAGTTTGTTTTTATTTTTGTCTTTTGGTTTGGTTGTTGGTAGTTGTGAATTTGTTGTCATTTTACTGTTTGTATTTTTTATTTTCTTCTTTTTCTTAGATAAGTCTCTTTAACATTTCCTATAATAAAGCATTGGTAATGATGAACTCCTTTAACTTGATCTTATCTGGGAAGCATTTTATCTGTCATTCCATTCTAAATGAAAGCTTTGCTGGATACAGTAATCTTGGATGTAGGTCCTTGCCTTTCATGATTTTGAATACTTTCCAACCCCTTCTTGCCTGCAAGGTTTGTTTTGAGAAATCAGCTGAGAGTCTTATGGGAACTCCTTTGAAGATTACTGTCTCCCTTTCTCTTGTTGCTTTGAAGATTCTCTCCTTTTCTTTAATCTTGAGTAATGTAATTATGATTGCCTTTGTGTGTTCCTCCTTGGGTCAAGTTTTTTAGGACTCTCTTAGCTTCCTGGACTTCCTGGAGGTCTATTTCCTATGCCAAATTAGGAAAAATCTCCTTCATTATGTTCTCAAATAACTTTTCAATTTCTTGCTCTTCCTCTTCTCCTTCTGGCACCCATATGATTTGGATGTTGGAATGTTTCAAGATGTCCTGGAGGTTCCTAAGCCTCTCTTCATTTTTTTGAATTCGTCTTTCTTCATTCTGCTCTGCTTGGATGTTTATTTCTCCCTTCTCCTCCAAACCACTGATTTGAGTCTGGTTTCCTTCCCTTCAATGTCGGTTCCCTGTATATTTGCCTTTACTTCATTTTTCATAGCCTTAATTTTTTCCATTATTTTGTGACCATACTCAACTATTTCTGCTAGCATCCTGGTTACCAGTGTTTTGAACTCAGCATCTGATACGTCAGCTATCTCTTCATCACTTAGTTGTATTTTTCTGGAGCTTTGATCCATACTTTCATTTGGGCTATATATATTTTTTGTCTCAGTATGCCTGTTATATAGTAAGGGGCAGAACCTTAGATGTTCACCAGGACAGGGCAACCCACATCGCTGCATTGTTGTGCTGTATGTGGGGGAGGGGTCCAAGTGGGAACAATGCCCCATATGCTCTCTGCCAGCTTTCAATCACTCCCCCCCCTACCCACAAGCAAATTGGGTCCTTCTGGTGCTGATTCCTGGGTGGGTGGTTTTGTATAGGTTCTAGGACCCTGTGGGTATCTCCAAGGAACTTTCCTGTGAGGTTCAGAGTTTCTTATGTCACCGCAACCCCCACAGGTTTTATCAGTCAGAGGTTTCACCATGCTGGAACCCTGGGTTTTGCAGTCTGTCTTACTTCCCAGGTGTTCCTCACGGTTCATCCATACACAAATGTGAGACCATCAGCTCCACTAGCCACCACCTCACCTGGTCCATCAGCCACCACCTTGCCTGCCCTGGTACTGCAGCCACTGTCTTGCCATGAGTCCTCTATGCCAGGCTGCCCGTCTCCACCCCTCCTTCTGGTCTGAATGAATGTTTCTTCTTTAACTCCTTGGTTGTCAGACTTTCATACAGTTCAGTTTTCTGACTGTTCTGGTTATTTTTTGTTTTTAAATTTGTTGTTGTCCTTTTTTTGGTTTTCTGAGGAAGGGAAGTGTATCTATCTATGCCTTCATCTTTGCTGAAAATCCCATCACTAGTCCATTTTGAGCTTCTGCTCAGAACAAGTGAGTCTGAGCAAGTCCATGTGCGGGCCCTTTAAGAGGAACACTTGGCACCCCACTAGCCTCTGTCTCCCTCAGTCACAGTCCCTGCTGGTTTTTGTGGCCTGAAGTTCTGGGGACTTATCTTCCTGGCACTGGAACCCTGGGCTGGGGGCCTGGTGTGGGGTTGGGACCCCTCACTTCTCAGGGGTACCTCTGCAACCTAGATATCCCTCCCGATTTTTATCTTCCACATGTGGGTTTGGGATCATTCTGAGACTTTGCCCCTCCTACCAGCCTCACTGTGGCTTCTTTAAATCCTTAGTTGTAGGACTTCTGTTCAGCTAAACTTCAGGTGACTCTCAATGATGGTTGTTCTATAGTTGTAATTTTGAAATGGTTGTGGGAGGATACAAGTATTGTGTTTACCTATGCTGCCATCTTGATCAGAAGCCTAATCAGAATTATTCCTAAATTTATATTAGCTGTAAAAGCACTTTAAATGAATAATTTATGATCCTCCATTACAAAAGCACAATCTTCAAAATAAATAAGCATACATTTTCAGAATGTTGAAAAATAGCAACCAAATCTTCAATCATGAGTTTGCTGTAGGAAAATACTCCCAGATACTTTTCTTCACAGGAGCAGAAGCTTTCTGGGTGAGCTGACCTTAAAAAATGTTGAAAAAACTGCTTAACATTTATTTTTACTTCTTTCCATTTCTTTAGAAATTCTAATAGCAAATGGTTTTAGTCTTTAGGGTGCTAATGCAGATAATAATTAGTGCAATTTATTTGTGCTTTTGAGGTAATGCCATGGTATTTCAGCAGCAGCTGTTGTGATAAACAGTAATGATTAAGTACTTTTCCAAAGATATTCACTTTTATTATAAAATTAAATAAAACCTATGAAAGGCAACAGCCAAGAAAGGCCACAGGATACTTTATAAAAGCAAGCTTCTCCTTTTTAAATGGAATGTTGTTCCAGTTCTGGCATTCTGGAATGTTCTGTTCACAACATGAGCAATTGCACCATATTAGGGCACATCTTTCCTCCTTGGAGCTTGAAAAGAATAACAAGGGTTCACAAGTTAAATTCTGACTGTGCATGTCTGAAAAAGTTTGATTCCCTGTGAAGACACGTTTGATGCAGAGGGTTTGCGGACCGTGTTTGACATCCTCCACGTGCCCTGCAGCCTGAACTGAGCTGAAGACCTGTCCACTCCTTGGGCTAACTTGGCTGCCCTGGGCACCTGCCTGCGGAGATGCTGTTCTCCAAGTCTGCTCTGCCACCTCGTGGTCACCTCTGGTCTTGCCTTCACCAGATGGTAATTCACTTTAACCATTGAATCCTGTAATGAATTATGTGCCAAGGCAGGCACTCTTAGCAAAGAAGGCAGTTCTAAGAGAGACCCAATGCATGTCCCTTTGGTGCATACTGGGTTCTGAGTAGAGAAGAAGCACTAATAATTGCTCTTAGCATGGTTACAAACTGCAAAGATATTTTTCTCATTGGCCTTCATTATTAAAATAATTATAACAGAGGTAGAGTGGGATTAATTTAGGTTTCTATAAAAAAGGAACTTACATATTGTCAATTGGTTCAAGAGGTTTAACAATTTACAGCTCCCAATAATTATTCAGGAAGGCCCTGCCAGGATGGTTTACAGGAAATAAAATGAGTGTGTCTCTTTGGAATTTATCATGGAAAAAAAGGTCTGACATTGATACTGGCCTTTAGGTGTTGTTAAGCACTTTCACACGTGCTTTAGCATTGTATATTCGCACACATTTTTAAATTTAAAAAGTTATCTATATGCACATATATATATTACATATTTATAATCCCAGAAAAATTTATTACATAACTAGGGGAAAGGGAGTACATTTTTCATAACTATTTTTTACTTTCCCCTAAACTTAGTACTCTCAAATCATGTTTTCACATTTTCTGTTTCACTTTCTGATTTTAAATATTAATAAAAGATGTCAAACTGTCTGCTGCAGTGGCCTTCAAGCATTGCTGACCATGGCTTATGCACTGCTAGATGCATGAGTGTGTGTGTGTGTCTTGAAAGTTTTGTGAAACAATATTTACTATTATTATGTGGTATGAGTTCCTATATGTCCTATTCAAGTCTATTCCTTTACTTTTCTGTTTCTGTATTGGCCCTATAATGGGCTTCTACTTACATTTTGAATATTTTGAAGAATCAATTCTGTATGTGCTCTTCAGTGCAATGTAGGGAATATACACTCAGAGTCGAAATCAAGAACCAACTTGTATGTATGCATGTGGAAAGATAGGCTCTTCCTCCCAGAACCCAGGAGTGCTCTCACAAACGCCATGTCCCATACCAGCAGGAACATGTGGTTTTGTCCTTCTTGAGTAAGGCATGGAGCCTGGAGCACTTCACTAGCACCGCCATGAATGTCCTACCAACCCCACAGGCCCCAGCTTGCACTGGAGGGAATGAGAATCTCCTTTAGATCTTAGAGAAGAACTAGATGCAGACACTGCCCCATTCTGTTTCTACCTGATATCTCCACTCCCCAGGAAGCTGCGTTCTTCCTGGGACTACTTATAAAAGCAAAGATCAGAAGGCTTACAGGAGTGTCTGTTGCCACCACCTGTTTCTTTCTGAGCATTAAAAAGCAAGTCTTCCTTTAGGTCTCTGCACCAGTAAAAGTCAATTCAGTGCCTACAGAATATGAACTCCCTTGACTCAAACATCCTAACTCCCCATACAAAGACTACTGAGTCAAGATGAGGAAAAGGAGCTTTGAGCATAGAAATGATATTATCTTCTCAGAAAAGTCCTCTTAAACAGAAGGCTTTTGGCCTAGGTTTATCATTATTTTATTTGGGTCTCACCTAGAACTCCTGATTTTTAGGAAGTTACATATCACTTATTAAATTATAGCTAAACACTAGAAAGGCATTGGTGACTTTCATGTCAAAGTTTTTTAGATATTCTTTAACGAAGACTTTATGACCTGCTATCAGTTTCTTCTGATGTCACACAGTGCACCAAGAACTTGATTGTTGAGCCTTCTGAGCTCAAGGATACTTTCAGTGTCATAAATCTGTCATGGGGAGTGGGGACCTGAGTGCAAGTCTGGGGAGAAAGGGGTCCTGTCTCTTAGCCATCTATTGACACTCCCTTGCTTCATAAAACTGGGCACAGCCTTGCTGTGGATAAAATGCATCTCCCTGGGCTGTGGAGAAAAGGCTGAGTGCTCGGCAGAGGTAGTGAGGTGCCCCCAAGGAACTAAGGGGAGAAAGTCCCCTGAGGTCATGGAGAGAAAACCTAACAAGGACAGAGAACTGGGATTGCCAGCCAAGTCAGAGAGTGTGTTAGGCATTGACTTATATATAATCTTTTCAATACGTCAGTATTCAGGAGAACAGGATAGTTTCATTTTATATAACAGAAATCTGTATGATGAGTTACTTAGCAATTCACAACAACGCTCGTTTTTATTTTCAAAGTTCTGAATGGTGGCTGGGTTCCCTTCAAGGTCTCACCAAGCTGAAATCCAGGGGTTAGCCTGGGTGAGACCCTCTCTGGAGGTGACAGTGAGGAAGAATCTACTTGCTTCATAAAGTGCGTGTAGGTTTTCTAAGCATCTGCCAGAGTGACCCAGTGACCACAGCAGTGGTCACCTTTAGGCACCAGAAGAGAAGGGCATGAGGCACAGATACCCTTTCATCTCGCATCACCAATACTGCCAGACTCGTTTCACTCTATGACTGTCTCCTCATCTAGAACCAACATCAGGATAACGATTGGGATTCCAAGTCCTTCCTGGCAACCATCACCAATACCTTCCTCTTTGAACTCTCTTTCCCACATCCCTCTGACCTGAGATAGTCATTTATTTTGTTTTTTTGTTTGTTTATTTGTTTTTTTCTGATTAGGAACATTAAAGATTGAAGTAAAATTCTCTTCGTCAATGCCACTCAATACTAAATAACTTCCCTGTTTGAAACATTACCACTAATGCATAATTTGTATACATCTTTCTATCTTTTTATGATAATTTCAAATGTATACATATTTACATACTATATATATTGTTGTATGCTTTAGTTGCCTAAGTCATATCACATTGTACTCATCACCTCACACTTGTTTTTCTTGCTCAACAATGCATTGTGACTTTGTTACTCCATATATAAATAAGTTCCTTATGGCTGCTGTTACAGTATCCTTCACGTCTTACCAGATTTTTAAAATCTATTTCCAAACAATTGGTCTTTCAGCTTTCCTAATTTTTGTCATGACCACAAGTGCTCCAGCAAACCTCTGTATGCACACCTTTCTGTGGACACATGTATCCAAAAGTTTCTGGGGACAGATGCCTAGAAATTAAAATGCTGGCTTATGGTGTTGTTGATCCTCTGAACCACATCTTTACAGTATTTGTATCAGTATGTTTAGTCGCAGTGGAGTGAGGGGGATTTTTTATTTACCTAATGTTTAGGCCAGCACACCATATTTGTTGCCCAAAGACCTTATCTCTAAAGCTGTCTCTGCCAGAGAATTTAAAGTCTAGTTTAAAAAGCAGAGATTGAGCATGGCCTGATGTCTTTCTCCCAGTGTCTCTGCAGTGACAACCCAACTCTGAGGGCATGAGAATTTGGAATTGGTGTAAGGATGGCAGCACATCCATTAGTACTGTGCTGTAAGCTGTTACTATCTCACCACACCATAATGTTTCTTCTTCTTCTCCTTTTCCTTCTCCTTCTCCTCCTCCTTTCTTCTTTCTTCTTCTTACTGGGGTGTTATTCCATCTCTGTGCCTGGGTCACAAAGGAGCCCTGGCTCTAACTATGATGTTTATTATTTTATTTTTTTCTTGTTGACACCATTACACGTGTCCTCCTTATCCCTCCAGTGTCCCCCTCCACTCAGCCCTAGCCAGCCCCCTTGGCCTTCACCATTCAAAGAGTAGGCAGTGGTATTCCAGATTGTTTCTTGGTTTGTATTGTAGGAAGGCCACTTAACGTGAGCCTTCCCCTCCTAACAAAAGCTTAAGTGTACACTATAGTATTGTCCACTATAGGCCTGATGCCATGCAGCTCTCACTCATCTTGCATCATGCTATGCCCATTGAACAGGGACCCCTCATTTTCTTCTCCTACCACCATCCCCAGCCCTTGCTACCACTAACCTGCCCTCTGCTGCTGTGAGTTCTACTTCTTTTTCTTTATTCTTTATTTTATTGATTATGCTATTACAGTTGGCCCATTTTCTCCCTTCACTCCCCTCCACCCTGTCCATCCCCTCCCACCCACATTCCCCCCTTTAGTTCATGTCCATGTGTCTTAAGTTCTTTAGTGTCTACATGTCCCATACTATTTTTACCCTCCCCCTGTCTATTTTCCACCTACTGTCTATGCTACTTATTCTCTATATCTTTTTCCCCTCTCTCCTCCTCCTACTTCCCTGTTGCTAACCCTCCATTTGATGACTTTTTTTAACTGTTCATATTTTTAATCTTCTTTTTCTTAGGTAAGTCCCTTTAACATTTCATAAAATAAGGGCTTGGTGATGATGAACTCCTTTAACTTGGCCTTGTCTGAGAAGCACTTTATCTGCCCTTCCATTCTAAATGAAAGCTTTGCTGGATAGAGCAATCTGGGATGTAGGTCCTTGCTTTTCAATACTTGGAATACTTCTTGCCAGCCCCTTCTTGCCTGTAAGGTCTCTTTTGAGAAATCAGCTGACAGTCTGATGGGAACTCCTTTGTAGGTTACTGTCTCCTTGTCTCTTGCTGCTTGTAGGATTCTCTCCTTCATTTTTACCTTGGCTAATGTAATTATGATGTGCCTTGGCATGTTCCTCCTTGTTTCCAACTTCTTTGGGACTCTCTGAGCTTCCTGGACTTCCTGAAAGTCTATTTCCCTTGCCAGATTGGGGAAGTTTTCCTTTAATATCTGTTTAAATAAGTTCTCAATTTGTTGCTCTTCCTCTTCCCCTTCTGGTACCCCTATGATTTGGATGTTGCCATGTTTAAAGGTGTCCTGGAGGTCCTTAAGCCTCTCCTCATTTTTTTGAATTCTTGTTTCTTCATTCTTTTCTGTTTGGTTGTTCCTTTCTTCCTTCTGGTCCACTCCATTGATTTGAGTCCCAGTTTTCTTCTCCTCACTATTGTTTCCCTGTGCGTTTTCCTTCATTTTTCTTATTGTAGCCTGCATTTGTTCATCTAATTTATGTCCAAAGTCAACCAATTCTGTGAGCTTCCTGATCACCAGTGCTTTGAACTGTGCATCTGATAGTTTGGCTATCTCTTGGTCACTTAAAAAAAATGGTTCTGGGGCTTTCAAATCTGTTTGAGCCATCTTTTTTATTTTCCTTTGGTTTGGTTGTGGCTGTTTCGTAAGGGCGGCAGAGCCTTAGGTGTGCACCAGGGCAGGGCACCCCAGTCTCTGGGTTGTGACGTTGTATGTGAGGGCGGGGTCTGAGAGGGAACAATGGCGCCTGCTTTGTTCTCTCTAGGACTTCCGTCCCCTCCACTGCCTCCCAGAAGCAAATTGGGCCCTTCCGGTGCTGGCTCCCAGGTAGGTGGGCTTGTGCACTTTCTCGGACCCTGTGGGTTTCCCTGAGACGTCTCCTGTGAGGCTGAGCGAGTCTCCCGGCCTCAGTTCCCAGACGGGGCTCTTAAGCTTTGAAACATGGCGGTGCTGCCCGTTTTCACCGCGTTTGCTTGCGAATGTGTGGCTGCGGACAGCCAGCTGCCCTGCGCCCCTCACTGGGTCTGCTAGTCACCTCCCGAGCCCAGGGTCCGCCAACAGTCCGTCCGCTGCCATCTGCGCCCTGCGCGCCCGCGCCTGCCAGCCAGCGTTTCTTCCCGCTGGGACCCCTCAACCCTACTCCGCAGGCCTCTGACTCTGCCGCTCCTTACCGGTCTGGACGTACTGGAGTCCAACTTCCGTTCAGTTCGTTTCCCTCTGTTCTGGTTGTTTTCTTGTTTCTCAATTTTTGTTGTCCTTAGTTTTGGTTGTGCGAGGAGGCACAATGCAACTGCCTATGCCTCCATCTTGGCCGGAACTCGAGTTCTACTTCTGAAACCACCTGAAGTGAATAATTTGTCCTTCTGTGATTTCACTTGTATAATGTCTCCAGGGTTCATCCACGTTGTTGTATATTGCAGGATTTCCTTCTCCTTTTTAAGGCTTAATAGTATTCCATTGTGTGTACATGCCATATTGTCTTTGTCCATTTATCTAGATATCCATTAACATCCGTAGATATTTAGTTTGTTTCCATATTTTGCCTACTGTGAATCATGCTACAGTGAACATGGAAATGCTAATTTCTTTGAAATGCTGACTTGAGTACTTTTAGATAAATATCCAGAAGTGAGATTATTGGATCATGTGGTAGTTCTACAATATATTTTTTGAGGAGCCTACAATTTTTTCATAGTGACTGCACCATTTTGTATTCCTACTGACAGTTTGCAAAGCTTCCAATTTCTTCACATCCTTGTCAACATCTGTTGTCTTTTGGTATTTATTTTTGATAATAGCCATCCTAAGAGATGTGAGATGATATCTTGTTTTGGTTTTGATTTTCACTGCCCTTATAATTAGTGACATTGAACATCTTATATACCTATATGCCATTTGTATGTTTTCTTTGAGAAATGTCTTTTCAAGTCCTTAGCCTATTTGTTAATGGGGTTATAAATTCCTTTGCTATTGAATTGTGTTTATCATATATTATATAAATTAATTCTTAATCAGAAATATATGGTTTGTGAATATTTCCTCCCTTTAATAAACCACCTTTTCAGCTGGCTGATTGTTTTCATTGTTGTGGAGAAGCTTTCCACTGTGATGTAGTCTCATGTACCTATTTTTTCTTTTGTTACTTATGCTATTGGTACCATATCCATTAAATCACTGCCAAGACCAATGTCATGAAGCTTATGTCCTATGTTTTCTTCTAGGAATTTTATAGTTTCATGTCTTATCTTTTTAAGTCTTCAATGCACACAGAGTAGAATTTTTTGTATGGTATAATATACAGATTTTATCTCATTCTATTGCATGCAGATATTCAGTTTTTCTAACATATTTTTTGAAGATACTACCCTTTCCCCATTGTGCATTCTGGGCACTCCTGTCAAAGATCAGTTATTCTGGGCTTTCTGTTCAGTTACACTGGTCTGTATGTCTGTCTTTAGATCAGTGCCATACTCTTTTAATTAGCATAGCTTTGTAACATATCGTGAAATCAAGAGGTATAATGTCTCCAGATTTATTTTTTTCTTGAGATTGTTTTGGCCATTTGGGGTTCTTTGTGGTTCTATGTAGGTAATCTAGTTTTATAGATGAGGAAATACAGTCTCAGAGAAGTCAGGTAACTTGCCAAGTTTAAACTCTTCTGCCAACCCAGATATCAAATCCAAATCAATCAGGCATTTAACTATGTTCTGCTACTTTCTAATGAAAAGTTATTAGTGAAGACAAGAAAACTGTTGCTGTAGTGTCGAATGAATGCTTATGATTTCTTAGACATTTCTCTCCCCATAGCTGTAAGTCATTATGGGTTTTAGTAATGTCTTGGGCTCATAATACCCTCTTCCTATCAAAATTGCTTTCTTTTCCTCAATGACATGTTTCTCTACTGAACTCATATCCTCCTTTTTGTTTTTGCATATGAAAATCTTAGAAGAAAACTCAAGTGTGGTCATCTGGACTGAGGGTATAATTATGAAATATTAACTTATTATTGTCTTTTGGAGATTATATATCAGATGAGTAACTACAGGAAATTTTCCTTTAATGGTTCTTTTCTAACACTAAAGATTTTGCTCAGTTTATATCTATATCTATTGTATGATGGACAAGGTTCAGAACATTTTAAAGCAAGAAAAACACATATCTTGAACTTTTAAGGGGTATTAGAATTTGAACTAATGTTGAATTATAAGAACAATAACCACAGGCAGATATGCCAACATATTCAGATCAAAGATCACTTGTGTGACAGTTCATGACTTACAAGTTTTGTGAGTCATAATGAATCAAGAAGCCTTTAGTCTCCAGGCTCACCAGAAAAAGAATTGAATGCATGTAATTTATAGATCTAGTCCTACTTGTAGGTATCTTTCTTTAATTCTGGTTTCTGTGATATTCTGTATTCCAACAAAACATGATTGGACTGGAATATTATAAGGTTTATGGTGCTCTCCAAATTCATGGGATAAAATGAACTAAAGAGAATTAATCTTAGCCTTATTTCCAAAATTCTTACTTATATTCTTCATTAAGATCAGTCAACTGAGCAAATTAAGTTATAGGATTTGTACAAACAAAATGGGATTATCTGCAGGGAACAATTTTACATTGCCTAAAAAATGTTGTGTTTTTCAAAATTGTCTTGATCATGTTCCATTTCTCATCTAGGAGTTAAGTTCATTCACAGGAGGGTCCTGAATTACTGAATCTAATGGCACCAGTCATAGTGACCTGAAGTTAGTCATGGCTCAATAAGAGGTATTGATATTGGTGATGACAGTTATGTTAATCAGGCCTCTTTCAGTTGCAGGTGACAATAACCTATCTCAGGTAGCCAGGCAACAAAGGAAATGTTGCTTCATATAAGTGGCAAGGTCAAGGAGGAGGACTTAACTTAAGGAGTGTCTGGATCCGGGTCTGGGAGGACATCATGTTCATGCTGCCTCTGTTCCTCTCATTTCCTGCCATCTCTCACCATCACATGTTTTTTCTCTATTGTTCTGCCTCTCAGATTGTCCATGTGAATATAAACAGGGTCATCAATACCTAGGAGTCCCAAATAATAGAGAATTGCTCTTTCTCTTTCCTGCATCCATGTCCACTCCCCAAATCTACTCTTACTGCCCTTCTCTCAGTGAACTGTAGGCCCATTGCTAAGGTAAAGGAGTCCAGACCATGTGATTGATGCCCATTCCCAAGTACATACTGCGGATGGCAGGCTACTTCCAAAAGAATGGCTGATGGAAAGACAAATAACAGACATTCACTGCATGATGTTGACAAAAGGGGAGAAAAAAAGAAGACAGAGGTATCATCACACAAAATAGAGTACTAGCTTTACTGGCCATTATATTTATGTCTAAAAAATCAACATGACATAAGTGACAAAAATGTGTCTGCAGACCATGATACATTCCATGGGACATAAGAGCAGAAACTTAGAAAGTGTTTTATCTCATTCTTAAAAGGTGTTTTAGATTCAGAGCTCAAGGGGTCTAGATGAGGAGGGGAAGTGAGAGGAAAAGAGCAATATAAAATGGGCTATATCAAAACTCAGGCAGTGGACAAGGAAACTTAGCTATTATGTACAAGAAGCTGTGGAGTGGAAATATGTTAGGAATACAGGGTTTGGCAAAAGTAGGTTTACAGTTGTAGCACAATTAAATAATACAATAAGAATAAATACGAATATAATAGTAAACTCTGTGTTTTGTGTCCTCACAATGATAACCCAAATTTTGCCAATCTCTGTATAAAGGATTTTCAGAGAGCATGTAAAAAATTAACAAGGGTCTGGTGCAGGAAAAAGAGAAATATGTGAATAAGGATGATAGTAAATATTCACTACTGTTACTTATTATGTCACTAAACTGAGGTCTGAGCCTCCTAATGGGCACTCCATGTGAAATCATTGTTCAATAAGAAGAAAAATAAAATAATAATGGAAGATGTAACAGTTACATAGTACATGATATATACTGGGCTCTGGTCTAAGAACCTTATATATATTAAAACATTTTGATGAGAAACACTTAAATAAATTCTATGTTGGAATGATCAACAATTTATTCTATTCTATAGCATGCGTTATTCCCATTTTTAAATGAGAAATGGGACTCAGAGAGTTTAAATTATACCTAAGATCCCACAAGTAGGAAGTCATTAAATGGAGTTTGAACCTATATTTTTCAGATTCTGAAGCCTTCCTGCTACACCCTCAGACCTCTCCCAAAGGCTCTGTGTGACTCTGACCACACCCCTTGCAGTCCTTTGATGGACACATTTGGCACACCACGTCTAAAGCCTTGATGCAGGTCTCTGGCCATGTGCATGTGTGTGCATGTTTTGTGTAAGAGTCTGCAGCTGAATACCATTTTCACCAAGAGCCTAAGCACAGCCTAAGTGATCTTAATAATTTTTTGCTATGCTTATCAAACATTGAATTCATAGAATGACACTTTTTGAAAAATGACTTAGTGAATAAAGTCCATAGAAGATGGTGATGTGAGGATTTCTAGACCAGTTGTGTTTTGGAATTACAACCCTGGAGGTTTCCAGAAGGTAGAGCAAGTTCCACTCAAGGCTTTCCATGACACCATGGGGGCCTTGCTGTTGATGCATTCATTGTAATGATTCTTGGTTATTTATACATTTTGGTAACAATGTGTGAAAGAACTAATAACAGTTTTGCATCTATTTCTATGCAAGTGTATGTGAGTGTGGTGTTAAAATATTTTCTCATTGCTTATGTTAAGATATCTATATACTAAAGGACTCTGATCAAGAAGACAGAGTAGGTAAATGCTGTGCACTCCTCCTTCCATGGCCACAACAAAATTACAACTAAATTATACAAAGAACGCCCTTGAGAACCACCTGAAGACTAGCTGATCAGGACTACAAATAAGGACATAAAGAAAAAGCCATGATAGACTGACAGGGGCTGAGACATGGAATGTGCATGTCTCACCCCCATGGTGCATCAGTTAAAAATTGGGAGAGATATCTCAGTGGTGGAACTCACCCTGAGGAACGAGGGTTCCCAGTGCGAGGAAGAAGAGTCTCCATGACAACTGGCTGTATGAGCCAGCAGGGATTATGTCTGAGTGTGGCGGACATTTGCTGGGAATCTAGGTGCTACATGTCCTAAAGGGTCTACCGTTAGACTCACTCACTCACTCACTCACTCACTCACTCACTCACTCACTCACAAAGTAACTTGTTCTGCCTCCAGAACAGAGGCAGCAGCTCATAAAGTGCCAGGGACATACTGGAAAAAACTGAATTGACCAGCTTTAGAGCAAGGACTGGAGGGGCATCTCTCTCCTGGGGATGGAAGTGCTGTCACGTGCCTTTGCTCCTTTGTTGAGTCCTCCTCCTACACAGCTGGCAAGCACAGGAAGGTGCCAAATCTGAGCTCTCCTTTAACCTGGCTAACACAGTTTGCCCATCCCTGGTAATATCCTGATCCCTACCTTGCCTAACACACAAACCTGGCTCAAGCTGATTCCAGTAGCTTTTCCACACAAGCAGCTTGGCTCAGCTTGTGATGAGGACTTTCCTAAAATTTCCCAAAGATCCACAAACCCAAAACAAGCAGACAATGACCTCACCATTCCCTGTACTAAGGATCCCAAAGTCCAAGACAAGCAATAACTGGTCAGCTTCTATTATAGGTCTCCTCAGGAGGCCCCAAGGCTGGCAAAATCTGTAGCTAGTTTTAACTTGGAAAGTAATTTCAACTAAATTGCCACAAACCTGTTGCGAGTGTAGGCTGGTCTCAGATCATGTTCCCCAACAGAGTTTCAGGCCCAGCACAAGCAGCGGGCAGTCTGAGGTCACAGCATAGCCAAATGTCATTAAACGCAGCACAACTGCAGATTACGTTTTACCTCCTACCAGGCAGCCCCAAAAGAGACACAAATGTGGTTGCACTTGACCTACACCAGAAGCCCTTCCAATTGGCTCCAAAACCATCACACCTACTAGCTAGCTTCAGAGCACCACCCAATCACTTTCACAAACACACTAGAAGGGCAGACTCAGCTGGCAACAGAACCCTGCTAAAGTGACTCATTCTTTTGGGTCAGCCTACACACAGCTTGTAAGCTGTAGTCATGGCCAGCCCTCACAACTAGTCAGCCTGAGGGTCAGTGTTACCTACTGATGGGCCAATAGCAATCAAGGCCTAACAACAGGAGAGCATACACAACCCACACAAGGGACATGCATAGAGCACACATCTTAGGTGACTAGGAAGACTGCACCACTGAGCCCTACAGGACTCCTACTAATAAGTCCACTCTACTAAGACTGAGAACATGCTAGCTGTGCCTAATACATAGAAAAAAAAAAAACTTTGGGAGGTAGTCAAAATGAGATAAATGACCATGTCCTAAATGAAAGAACAGGACAAACTTCAGGAAAGGAAATCAATGAAATGGAGATAAGCAACCTACCAGATGTAGATGTCAAAACACTAGTTGTAAGGATGCTCAATGAACTTAGGGGAAGAGTAAAAGAACTTAGTGAGAACTTCAAAAAAGAGATGGAATCCATAAAACAGTACCACTCAGAAATAATGAATAAGATAACTGAAATTAAAAATACATTATTGGCAATCAACAACAGATTAGATGAAGCAGAGGACTGCATCAGGGATTTGATAGAAAAAGTAACAGAAAACAGCAAATTAGAACAGCAAAATCAATAAATAAATATTGTTTAAGGGGCCTTTGGGACAATATCAAGCATTCTAATAGCTGTGTCATAGGGGTACCAGAAAGAGGTAAAAGATTGAAAATCTAGCTGAAGAAATAATGAGTGAAAATTTTTAACCTGATAAGGAAAAGACATAGAATTTCAAGAAGTGCAGAGAGTCACAAACATCACAAACCCAAAGGGGCTCACACCAAGACATGTCATAATAAAATGGTGAAGGTTGAAAACAAAGAGAGAATTTTTAAAGTAGCAAAAGAAGCTGTTAATTACTTATAAAGGAGCTTGCAAAAGACTGTCAAATGATTTCTCAACAAAAACTTTTCAAGCCAGAAGGGACTAGCACAAAACATTCAAAGTGATATAAAATAAAAACCTGTAACAAAGATTACCTTATCTAGCAAGGCTATCACTTAGATTTGAAGGAGAGATAGAGTTTCCAAAACAATAAAAAGCTAAAGGAGTTCATCACCACTAAATGAGTCCCTTCTAATTAAAGGGACTTCTTTAATTAGAAAATAAAAATAAAATGAGTAAAAAAACATAAGAAAAAATATTGTCACTGACAAAAACAAACAGTGTAAATAGTAAATCAACCAACTCTAAGTTTAGTACAAAGGTTAAAATGCAAAAGTGGGAATTTGAATTCCATGTGTAGTTATTACAATAAATTAAGGGATACACACACACACACATAAAAGAAGTAATAACTAATGAATTAAACATAAATATGGAGCAGATGAATAAAAATGGTAGTGTTTAGAATATACTCAAACTTAAAAGACCATAAATTTAAAATAAAATGCTATAAACATTGCTTGAAATATAGGAAGCACATAACCACAAACCAAAAACCAATAAGAGATATTAAAGAAACACCGAGAAATAAATGCAAACACAGCACTATAGAAAGTCATTGACATATAAGAGAGCAAGAGAATAAGAAAGGAAGAGAGAAAGACTACAAAGTCAATGAGAAAACAATAAAATGGTAATAACTACATGCTTATTAATAATTACTTTAAATGTAAATGTACTAAATTATCCAATCAAAAGACATAGATTGGCTGAATGGATTAAAACACAAGACCTGTACATATGTTACCTATGAGAGATTTGTTTCCAATCAAAAGACATACACAGACTGAAAGTAAATGAATTGAAAAATATATTTCATGCAAATGAGAATAAAGAGATATAAAGTAAAAGTTGTAATAGCAATACTTATATCACATAAAATAAACTTTAAAATAAAAACTGTAATAGAAAAAGAAGGGCATTTCATAAAGATAAACATCAATCTAACAAAAGAATATAACTTTTGTAACCATCTATATACCCAATGTAGACACACCTAATTATCTAAAGATAATATCAATGGATATAAAAGGAGTGATCAACAGTATTCCAGTAATAGTAGGGGCTTTAACACTACATTGAAAATCAACATGGATATAGTGGTCTTAACTGATACCTTAGACTAGATGACTTAATTGATATTTTTGGACATTTCACCCCCAAACATCAGAATATTTGTTTTTTTTTTCAAGTGCATATGGAACATTTTTCAGCATAGACCATATGTTAGGCTACAAAACAAGTCTCAATAAATTTAAGAAGATTGAAATCATATAAAGTATCCCCTATGATTATAGTGGTATGACATTAGAAATCAATTAGAAGTAAACTAAAAGAACACAAACACATAGAGGTCAAATAACATGGTAGTAAAAAAATGAATAGTTTAAAAGTGAGACCAAGAGAGAAATTAGAATACCTCAAGTGCTGACCAGTGTTGCTCAGTTGGTTAGGTATCATCCCACAAAGTGAAAGTTTGCCCATTTCAATTCCCAGTCAGGACACATGCCTGAGTTATGGATTCAGTCACTAGTTGGGTGCATAAAGAGGCAACAAATCAATTTTTCTTTCTGACTTCAATGTTTCTTTTCCTCTATTTCTCCCTCCCTTTCCCTCTCTCTAAAAATAAATAAATCTTTAAAAATACTCCAAAACAAATAAAACATAAATTATACAGACAAAATATATGAGACCTAGCTCAAGAAGTTCTAAGAGGGAAACTCTAGCAATATAGGCCTACCTCAAGAAACAACAAAAAAATCTCAAATAAGCAATCTAATCTTATACCTAAAGGGACTAGAAAAAGAACAACAAATGCCATGATGACTAGGAATTAGAAAATAATACAGACAGAATGAAAATAAGTAAAATAGGCCTTAGAAATATAGAAATCAATGAAAACAAGATCTGGTTCTTTGAAAAGATAAACAAAATTGATAAATCTTTAGACAGACTTATCAAGAAAAAGAGAATGAGTACCCAAATGAATAAAATCAGGAATGAAAGAAATGAAGTGATATCCAACACTATAGAAACACGAAGGATTATAGGGAAATACTATGAATAATTATATGCCAAGAAATTGGACAACCTGGAAGAAATAGATAACTTCCTAGAAACATACAAGGGGAAACCCCCCCCAAAAAAACAGAATTATCTTCAGGAGGGCAGTCCTCTTATAGTACAGGCTTCCCCCACATGATGAGTATTCTAGGAACCCATCCATATCAGTGTACCAGCTGGCATCGTTGTGAGAGGTTGAATTTGGCTTCAGTGTGTTTTTTGAAGACTCTTTCAATGCATGTGCCCACTTCATGGTGGGTGATTTATGAGCATACCTGCCCACACCGTGTTGAGTGTTTAGCAGTTTCTGACAAAAAATGGCATGACTCCTATGCCCCACTCTCTATATTCACCCAATCTTGCCCTGAGAAACTTGTTTTCTTTTCCCCAGGTGAATAAAATCCTCAAGGAAAATGTTTTGCCAATGTAGAAGAGGTGACACAAAAAATGGCAGAAGCACTAAAAGGCATCCAAATTGATGAGTACAAAAACTGTTTTGAGCAGTGGATAAAAATGTTTTGATAGGTGTATTGCATCAAGCATGGAGTGCTTTGAAAGTGACTGAAGTTTAAATATGTAAGAATAAATACACAATTTTTTATAAATAAATTCTGTTTTGGGGAGGATCACCCCTTCTACAGTCCTCCAGGGCTGAATTAGAAGAAACAGATAATCTGAAAAGTCTAATAACTGCTAACAAAATTGAATCTGTAATTGGAAAACTCTCCCCAAACAAAAGTTTTAGACTAGATGGCTTTACAGGTAAATCTTACAAAACATTCAAGGAAGGATTAATACCCATCCTCAAATATTACAAAAAATTGAAGAGAAGAAAAGGCTCCTCCACTTAACTTATGAGGCCTACATTACTGATACAAAAACCAAAGACATTCCAAAAATTTATAGGCCAATATCTTTGATGAACATAGATACAAAAATTCTCAAGAAAATATTAGCAAACAAACTTAGAAATACATTAATAAGATCATATACCACGAGCAAGTGGGATTTAGTCCTGAGATTCAAAGTTGATTCATTATCCACAAATCAATTAATATGATACACTGCTTACACAAAATGAAAAAGGACTCCCAGCCAATATGGAGGCATAGGTAGATGCACTTTGACTCCTTGCACAACCAAAAGAAGGACAATAACAAATTTAAAAACAAAAAATAACCAGAAAATCGAACTGTATGGAAGTCTGACAACCACAGAAGACTTCCAAACTGTATGGAAGTCTTTAACCATGGAGTTAAAAAAGAAACACTCATGCAGACCAGTAGGAGGGGTGGTGATGGGCAGCCATGGCAAAGAGGACACCTGGCAAGGCGGGGGCTGGCAGAGTGGGTGGTCCCACATTTGCATGTAGGTAAAGTGGGAGGAACAACTAGGGATTCAAACAGACTGAGCCACCCTGGGTTCCAGCAGGAGGAAATAAAGCCTCAAAACCTCTGAATGAAAAAAAACCTCTGGGGGTTGAGGTGGCAGGAGAAACTCCCAGCCTCACAGGAGAGTTCATTGGAGAGACCCACAGGGTTCTAGAACATACACAAACACACCCGCCCGTGAATCAGCACCAGAAGGGCCCAGTTTGCTTGTGGGTAGCAGAGGAAGTGATTGAAAGCTGTCAGAGAGCATAAGGGGCATTGTCTCTTCTCGGACTTCTCCCTCACTAGCAGTGCCGCAATGCAGCAATGTGGGTTACTCTGCTCTGGTGAATACCTAAGACTCCACCCTTCACTACCTAACAGGTATGCCAAGACCAAAAAGTATGGCCCAAATGAAAGAGATCAAAGTTCTAGAAAAAAAATAATAAGTGATGAAGAAACAGCCAATCTATTAGATGCACAGTTCAAAATACTGGTAATCAGGATGCTCACAGAAATGGTTGAGTATGATTGCAAATTAAAGGAAAAAGTAAAGGCTATGCAAAGTGAAATAAAGAAAAATATGTAGGGAGCCAATAGTGAAGGGAAAGAAATTGGGACTCAAATCAATGATTTGGAGCAGGAGGAAGAAATAAACATTGAACCACAACAGAATGGAGATACAGGGATTCAAAAAAATGAATAGAGGCTTAGGAACATCTGGGACCACTTTAAACATTCCAACATCCAAATCAGAGGGGTGCCAGAAGGAGAAGGGAAAGAGCAAGAAATTGAGACCTATTTGAAAAAATAATAAAGGAGAACTTCCCTAATCTGGCAAAGGAAATAGATTTCCAGGAAGTCCAGGAAGGTCAGAGTGTCCCAAAAGAGTTGGGCCCAAGGAAGCACACACAAAAGCACGTTATAATTACATTATCCAAGATTAAAGAGAAGGAGAGAATCTTAAAAGCAGCTAGAGAAAAGGAGACAGTTTTAAAAAAAGAAAAGAAAAGAAAAGAAAAGAAAAGGAGACAGTTTACCTACAAAGTAGTTCCCATAAGACTCTCAGCTGATTTTTCAAAACAAACCTTGCAGGCAAGAAAGGACTGGAAAGAAGTATTTGAAATCAAGAAAGGCAAGGACCTACATCCAAAGTTACTGTATCCAGCAAAGGTATCAGTTAGAATGGAAGGACAGATAAAGTGCTTCCCAGATAAGGTCAAGTTAAAGGAGTTCATCATCACTAATGCTTTATTACATGAAATGTTAAAGGGACTTATCTAAGAAAAAGAAGATCAAAAATATGAACAGTGAAATCACAAGAAACTCACAATTATCAACATCTGAACCTAAAAAAAACTAAAAACAAAAATTAACTAAGCAAACACTAGAACAGGAACAGATTCACAGAAATAGAGATCACTTGGAGCATTATCAGTGGGGAGGAGGAGAGGGGAAATGGGGCAAAGGTACAGGGAATAAGCAGTATCAATGGCAGGTACAAAATAGACAGGCAGAGGTTAAGAATAGTATGGGAAATGGAGAAGGCAAAGAACTTATATGTATGGCCCATGGACATGAACTAAGGTAGGGGAATGATGGTGAGAAGGGAGAGGGAGGTAGAGGGTGGAGTGGGATAAAGGGGAGAAAAAATGGGACAACTCTAATAGAATAATCAGTAATGCATATTAAAGATTGAATATAAAATAAACAAATACCCAAAAGCAATAAACATTTAGGATTTCAGTTTAAAAACTAAAAAATAAAAATCATATGATTATATCAATAGATGCAGACAAAAGCCTTTGACAAAATTTAATACTTATTTATGATAAAAACTCTCAGCAAAGTAAGAAAAGAGGGAACATATTTCAATAAATATGCTAGAAGGAATTTACAGTAGGTTAGATGAAAGATGAAACAGAAGATCAGATCCACAATTTGGAAGATAAGATAGTGAAAAACACTCAATCAGAACAACAAAAAGCAAAAATGAGGATGTTTTAAAGGTCCTCTGGGATAAGCACAACAACATCCACATTATAGGGTACCAGAAGGACAAGACTGAGGGCAAGGGATTCAGAAACTATATGAAGAAATAATGACAGAAAATTTTCCTACCCTGGTGAAGGAAAAACAAAAACAAAAAAATGCACAAGTTCAGGAAGTGCAGATAGTTCCAAACAAGATGCACCAAAAAATCCCACAGCAAGGCACACCATCAATAAAATGCAAAAGGTTAAAGACAAAGAGAGAATCTGAAAAGCACCAAGAGAAAAGCAATTAGTTACCTACTAGAAAGCTCCGATAAGACTGACAGCAGATTTCTAAACAGAAATTTTTCAAACCAGAATGGATTGGCAAGAAACATTCAAAGTGATGCAAATCAAGGACATACAACCAAGACTACTGTACCCAGCAAGGCTATAATTTAAAATTCAATAACAAACTAAGAGTTCTCCAAACAAGAAAAAGCTATAGGAGTTCATAAAAACATATCAGTATTATAAGTAATGTTAAAGGGTCCTTTTTAAGAAAAAAGAGAGAAAAGAGAAAGGAACATAAATATAAATAATAAAATATAAAAAAATACATAACTATCAGTAATCACTTTAAATGTAAATGGATTAAATGTTCCAATTAAAAGACTTAGAGTCACTAAATTGATAAGAAAACAAGACCCAAAGATATGCTGTCTACAAGAGACACAGTTCAAATCAAAAGACACACACAGACTGAAATGAAAGAGATGGAAAAAGATATTTCAAACAAATGGAAACAAAATAAAGCTCATATAGAAATACTTATATAGGACAAAATAGACCTTAAAATACAGACTATACAATAAGAGACAAAGAAGGACATTACATAATGATAACAGGATCAATCCAACAAGAGTAATTAATCTTTGTAAACATTTCTGCACCCAACATAGGAACACCTAAACATATAGAGAAAGCATTAATGGACATAAAAGGAGTGATTACAGGCATAGTAGGGAACTTTAACACCCTATTGACATCAATGTATAGATCTCCCAGACAATGAACAAGGACACAGGGTCCTTAAATAAGAAATTAGAATTTAATTGATATTTTCAGAGCATTTCTTCCCAAAGCCACAGAATATACATTACTTTCAAGTGCACCAAAAATATTTTCTAGGATAGACCACATAATAAGCCACAAAAATAAGTTTTAATAAATTTAAGAAAATTTAAATCATATCAAGCATCTTCTTTGACCACAATGGTGTGAAACCAGAAAATAATTACTAAAACAAACAAACAAACAAACAAAAAACCCTAAAAAACACACAAATATAAGGAGGATAAAAAATGTTACTGAACAATTAATGGGTTAATAATGAGATCAAAGAAAAAATAAAAAGATACCTTGAGACAAATGAAAATAACAGCACAATCCAATGAGACAAATGAAAAGGAAAACACAATCCAAATTCTGTGGGACAAGTAAAAGCAGTTCCTAAGAGGCAAATTCATAACATTTCAGATCTACCTCAAGAAACAAGATAAATCTCAAATAAAGAATTTAAATTTACACCTACAGAAACTATAAAAAGAACAACAACTAAGTCCAAAGTGAGTGGGAGGAAATAATAAGGATTAGAGTAGAAATAAACAAAATATGGTTTAAAAAATAATTCAAGTAATCAGTAAAAATAAGTTTTGGTTCTTTGAAATAATAAACAAGAGTAATTAACCTTTAACTAGACTCATCAAGAAGAAGAGAGAGGATCGAAATAAAATCAGAAATGAAAGAAAGTTACAATGGATTTCATTGATCTTAATAATATTTTTTCTGATATATCCCTTTGGTCAAGGGAAACAAAAGAAAAATTCACAAATAAAACTACACCAAAATTTTAAAAAATGCACACCAAAGGAACCCTTAACAAAAGACAGTCTAATGAGTGGGAAAAGGTATTCACCAATGATACATCCAATAAATGGTCAATATCCAAATTTATTAAAAACTCATATAACTCAATACCAAAAAGCCCCACTCTGATTAAAAAGTGGACAGAGGATCTGAATAGACATTTTTCCAAAGGTGACATACTGATGTCCAGTAGACATATGAAAAGATGCTCAGTTTCATTAATCATTACAAAAGTGAAAATTAAATCCGCAATGAGATGTCACCTCCCACCTCCCAGAATAGCTATCACCAATAAATTAACAAACAACAGCTGCTGGTGAGGTTGTGGATAAAAGTAAACCCTCATGCATGGTTGGTGGGAATGCAAGTTTGTGCAGCCACTATGGAAAACACTATGGAGATTCCTCAAAAATTAAAAATTGAACTGCCTTGTGACCTGATAATTCTACTTCTGGGTATATATTTTGAAAGAATGTATATACCCTGATGTTCATTGCAGCATTATTTACAATAACCAAGACATAAAAATAACTTAAGTGTCCATCAATACTTATGTAAATGTCTAATCACTATGTTGTACACCTGAAATTAATATAATATGGTATGTCAACTGTAATTGAACAAAAAGATTCTAAAAATATTTCTATATATTAAAAATATCCAAACTGGTTTCATCAAAGCAGAACAATCTGGTAAAGTTTCTTCATGTTATCAAGCATAAGATTGCTATCTTGTATACTGTTAGCATGCATTACAAGGAATCAATTTATTACTTCTATCTGTGGTTTAAAGAGATAATATAAGGTGAAGTAATTCACACATGTTCTTCCCATTATTCTTGGATGATGTTCTTCATTCCAACGAAGCTTAAATTGCTGTGTGGTCCTAAATCCTAAAGCATGTGATAGGTGAATGCTGTGGGTTAGGAGAATAAAATGCAAATGGACCTGTTTCACATATCAAGTGGTATAATGATACACCAATGCTGGCTTAGTATCATATAAGCATCAAATATTTTCTGTCTTTTAAAATAAGAGAGAGAAGGTTTTGTCTGATAACAGCATTTTGTGAAAGTATATGTGGTATATTTTTAGAAATATGGAAAATGTGGGTAAAGCACATTGAATGAATCAATATCTGCCTCTCCTAGACTCCTCACCTTTAAAGTAAGAGAATGAATTTGATGTTTTAGCCTCTCTGAGAAGCAGCATCCTATAATAGGTCTTCTGTGTTTTTTAAGGTACACAATGCAAAGAATAAATCAAACAAAGGCAGAAAATTTTCTAACTCTTTTTTTCTCTCTTTTCTCTCCAGACTATGTCAAAGAGTCACAATGACCTTGCACAATAACAATACAGCTTCGCCTTTGTTTCCAAACATCAGCTCTTTCTGGATACCTGGCTCCCCAGATTCAGGGCTGCCCCCAGGAACAGGCACTCATTTTGGCAGCCACAACAATTCTCGAGCAGCTGGGAATTTCTCTGTTTCAAATGGCACCATCAGTGACCCTCTGGGAGGTCATACCATCTGGCAGGTGGTCTTCATTGCATTCTTAACAGGTATCCTGGCCCTGGTGACCATCATTGGCAACATCTTAGTGATAGTGGCATTTAAGGTCAACAAGCAACTGAAGACAGTCAATAACTATTTCCTCTTAAGCCTGGCCTGTGCTGATCTGATTATTGGGGTCATTTCAATGAATCTGTTTACTACCTACATCATCATGAATCGATGGGCTTTAGGGAACTTGGCCTGTGACCTCTGGCTCTCCATTGACTATGTGGCTAGTAATGCATCAGTTATGAATCTTCTGGTGATTAGCTTTGACAGGTACTTTTCCATCACAAGGCCACTCACATACAGAGCCAAACGAACAACAAAAAGAGCTGGTGTGATGATAGGTCTGGCTTGGGTCATCTCCTTTGTCCTTTGGGCTCCTGCCATCTTGTTCTGGCAGTACTTTGTTGGGAAGAGAACTGTGCCCCCAGGGGAGTGCTTCATTCAGTTCCTTAGTGAGCCCACCATTACCTTTGGCACAGCCATTGCCGCCTTTTATATGCCTGTCACCATTATGACAATTTTATACTGGAGGATCTATAAGGAAACTGAAAAACGTACCAAAGAGCTTGCTGGGCTACAAGCCTCTGGGACAGAAGCAGAGGCAGAAAACTTTGTCCAGCCCACAGGCAGTTCTCGAAGCTGTAGCAGCTATGAGCTTCAACAGCAAAGCATCAAACGCTCAGCCAGGAGAAAATACGGTTGCTGCAACTTTTGGTTCCCAACCAAGAGCTGGAAGCCCAGTGCTGAGCACATAGACCAAGACCACAGCAGCAGTGACAGCTGGAATAACAATGATGCTGCTGCCTCCCTGGAAAACTCTGCGTCCTCTGATGAGGAAGACATTGGCTCAGAGACAAGAGCCATTTACTCCATTGTGCTCAAGCTTCCAGGTCACAGCACCATCCTCAACTCCACCAAATTACCCTCATCTGATAACCTGCAGGTGCCCAATGAAGAGCTGGGGTCAGTAGACTTGGAGAAAAAGACCAGCAAACTGCAGGCCCAGAGGAGCATGGATGATGGAGGCAGTTTTCAAAAAAGTTTCTCCAAGCTCCCCATCCAGTTAGAGTCAGCCGTGGACACAGTCAAAACCTCTGACATCAACTCCTCAGTGGGTAAGACCACGGCCACTCTACCTCTGTCCTTCAAGGAAGCCACCCTGGCCAAGAGGTTTGCTCTGAAGACCAGAAGTCAGATCACTAAGCGAAAACGGATGTCACTCATCAAGGAGAAGAAAGCAGCCCAGACCCTCAGCGCCATCTTGCTTGCCTTCATCATCACCTGGACCCCCTACAATATTATGGTTCTGGTGAACACCTTTTGTGACAGTTGTATACCCAAAACCTATTGGAATCTGGGCTACTGGCTGTGCTACATCAACAGCACCGTGAACCCCGTGTGCTATGCCCTGTGTAACAAAACATTCAGAACGACTTTCAAGATGCTGCTGCTATGCCAATGTGACAAAAGGAAGAGGCGCAAACAGCAGTACCAGCAAAGACAGTCAGTGATTTTTCACAAGCGCGTGCCTGAGCAGGACTTGTAGAATGAGGTTTTGTCAATAGCATTGACCAAATGCACACATCAACCCACAAACCTTAGCAGGGAGTCAGGAGGAATGGGTGATTCTTGGTGATGATAAAAATGTTCCTATCAGCTAGATGAGAAAGAAGCTGCCTGTTTACTGAACCATTGGATAAACCCATTTTAATATAAAAAGTCAAATAGCAATTCAGCAAAAAAAAGCCCATATTACTGAATATAAAGAAATTTATTCTTAAATAGACTTTAAGTGTTTTTTCTTAAAGGGGAGAAATTATTTCATAGCAATTATACACCAAAATTGATCTGCATAGTTCTCTTAATTTCCATTAGTTCGGGAATTTCTGATAAGCATTACTAGCTGCCCTAGATGCCATGTTTTTTACAAGGATTCCAAAAGTGCTGATTCAGATTTCTCTTCAGAACAAGTCAGACTAGTGAATTGGCAGTTTTGAAATTACTTCATACTTTGCTAAGCTGAACGTTCTTGTCCCAATAGAACTTTCTGTCTTCTCTTTGGTGTGTTGTTATACTCTATTTGCGGACTTGATTCTTACTTCCTGCAAAGTACTGTTTGGTGCAGTCCAAGTTTCATACAAATAAAAATCTATAAGTATATGTGTGTGTGTGTGAGCTCCATCTACACACACACACAATGTATAATATAATGGGAATCACTTAACTGACAAATTATTCCTACAATAAATGCTTTCAGTACTTTGGTAACTGAAGTTCTCTAGGATCCTAACACAACATAAAAGTGAAATAAAACCTGTGTGGTGTTTTCAAAACCAGGGATGTTTTAGACAAACCACCCTGAGAATACTCAGTGGAGAGCAGCCCTGCCTTTCAGCAGGTCTGGGCAGAGTGGACCCCCTTGTGATCAAGGTCACACACCATGGCTTAACCAGACTCTGAGAGTAAACTATCACTTTGTTGATATCCTCAATAGAGTTAAATCAAATTGGGCCCTCCAAGCTCAAAAAATAAACCACATCCGCATGTATGAATTAGATCATTCATTTCTGAATGTGTCCAAAGAAAACTTCTGCTACCTAAACTGCTTACAACTCAACAGTAGTGTCATGTTTAAAAGTCATACACAGCAATCCATATAGCAAAGCAAAAAGACATTGTGAGGGGTGACGAAGAAGAACCTGGCATTTAATTTCTTGCTGCCTGACATCTTCTAAATGAAAAACCTATGTCTCTGTTACTTAGCTCTGGCCAGTGCTTCCTGATCTTTATCTTGTAACTTTCACCTAGTAGGTGGAGCTTAGGAAGCTGCATGTCCTCTGAAGAAAGAATTACAGTTTGAAAAGTTATGCTTCAAATTGACTTTTTAAAAGATTTTTAAAAATTATTTTATCTTGTTCTCTGAATTGACCAAAATGCTAAATGTTCTATTTGGGGGAGGGGAGGGGTGCTGCTCTTAGTGTCATTTTTTTTGCTGCTATAATTGTTGGGGTCCCTTCTTTTCCTTTAACCAGGGTTGTGTGGGGAAAGGGGCGAGGGGTGGGGTGGCTGAGGAGCAATCTTACCTTGTACAGGGCCTCCATGATGGCCAGAGTCAGGGTAGAAGCTGCTTTTGTATTCAGTGTGAGCTGGTGTTTACAGATGACTTTGACAACAGTGGATCTGTGCTCGGTGGTGTCTGTGTTTCTGAACTATTTAATTTTGTGTTATGTTTATACAAAGAAATATTTATGCATACTTCACCAAGTGTCTATTTAATGTTGATAAATATTACTCTTCAGTCTTCTGCCATGATACTTTGAAAGTGATTCTTCAAGGTCCACTAGACCAATGAGAAGGGTACACTAAGCTTTCACATGGCTAAGAAGAAAAATGTCATTCTGTGGGCATCAACAAGTACCTAACTCTTTCTAGGTAATAAAAATTCAACTGTAACTTCAACATAAATGGTTAAAACCACTCTTTAGTTCAACTTGATGAGTAATGAACAAAGCACTCTCCACCATTGTGTTTGAAATCACATGACAAGGGGAAGAAAGCAAATTGGTGTAATTGAATGATTTTATTTGGCCCACATTTAACCAAAGAACAAGAAAAACTAGAAACTCTTTTCTAATTGTATAGACTGTAATGTTACCCACTTGTGCAATGTCTAGTGAGCAATTGCATCTATATTTAATTACTCAAGTTGGCCTGATGCTAATAAATATGTGAATGCTGATTTAAGTCTCCCCGTACTTCAGTAATTTTCATTATTTTCAAAGCTCTGAAACTGCCTCCACGTCAAAGGGCTGTTTCTTGTATTAAAAACAAGGTCAATAAATAGAATTAAATTTAAGAAATGGAGAAACCCTGAGCTTTGGAAGAACTGCAAAGGTTAATAACAATTCTTAACCATGATTATCTCCTGATCCTTGACCTTTTATGAAGCTAAAAATGGCAGAGAAGTATCAAATCCAAGACTTCATTTCTTCTTTTATGTTACTGGTTTAATCAGATAATTGTTTTCACATTTCTTATGGATAAAAGTTGATTTAAAATACTATTGGGTGTGCTTATAGAAAGGTATGTCCAACTTTTAGATCACTTACAGAAAAAGGAAAATAAGAAAAACCCATTACTTTGCATATGGACAATTTAGAAGTAAAATTAAAGATGTAGTTTTTGTAACCAGACATAGTTGCCCCTGCATTTCTCCAGGGGCTGTCATCAGAAAAGATATGCAGCATTGACATTCCCAAATTGGAAATCATACTATTTTATTCCACATAAATCAGGTTTGAAAATCTTTCATGATTATTTATTTTATTTAAAAGAGCAAAATAATCACACCTAAAATAAACTACACATGCACATGACTACCCCTCTCAACACACACACACACACACACACACACACACACACACACACACACACCCGTCCATTCTCCCATTCTGTGTTCCCCAGGTTTTGTCAAATGGACTAGAGAAGTGAACTCTCTGGGCCTCTACTTCCCTTGGCTCTTCTCTTCTTTCCACCACCTGCCTATGGTCTCTGTGCTAGTTCTGTAAATGACCCTGAATCACTCTTGCCTTAAATCCAGCCTTGACTGTCTATGTTCCATTTAGGTTCACTCTTTCATGTAAAATAGTTCTGGAATGTGATAGGAAAAACAAACAAGAAAGCATAAGCATTAGAAGCTGTAGAGGCTAAAGATCTGGAAGACAGACTCACCTTCCCTGTCAACACTCCTGTGATGCAAATGGCCAAGTTCATTGCTCTGGGGGCTGAGAACCCTTTGTGTACTGATTGTGAAAGTAGGAGGGAAGAGCTCTGATGCCATAAGGGCTGCATCAGGATGAATGAAGGAAGCCAAGGCTCGGGCCCAAGGAAAAGCATGATGTAGACAATAGTGATGCAGATATGGAGCCTGTGGATCATCTTCAGTGTCCTGAATGTATGTGGGCACGGATGGTTCTCAGATAAGACATAACACTGTGAAATTGGACAGTCCACCACAGCAGCTTCAGAGGACAGTAACACAAGAAAGCACTGAACTTAGAAGGAGGAGCCCTGTGTTCTTTGCCCAGTTCAGTCATCTATAGTTATATGACCTCTGTCATACATGTCATTTTCTTTTAAAATCTCTGGTTTGTCTTCTTATGCTTAAATTGAGCAACAACACTAAAGCATCTCCAATTTGCCCTCTTGTAGTAAAGAGGTAAAAATTGAGGCATATTACAATGATGAATATGTAATGGCATATCTGGTGAAAACTTGAAATTTTCTCATTTCATCCAGTCATGTGTCAGTTAACAATGAAGTTTCATTCTGGAAAATGTGTCATTCAGAGATTTAATTACTGTATGAGCATCACAGAAGCACTTACTCACACCCAGATGGGACAGCCTACTGCACACCTGAACTGCATGCAGCCTGTTGATCCTGGGCTGCAAGACTGTGCAGCTGTTACTGTGCTGATCACTGTAGGCAATTATAGCACGATGGTGTCTGTTTATCTAAGTATATCTAAACATATAAAAGGTACAGTGGATGATGTATTGGGATATCATCTGTGTACTCAAAATTGAGGTGCTGGGAGTGAGAGGGAATTTGTTGTCAAGCCCCACAGATAATGCTTCCATCAGAGAAAAAAATTTCCCAGGACCACAAATGCTTCCATTTTTTAGAGGAACTTCAGCTCCATTATAATCTCATGGGACTGTCATTATAAATGTAGTCCATTGTTCACATTGCTATATGGTGTGTGACTCTATCTCCATCGGATTCATCTACTTATTACATTTCAATACAATAAAATCTAAGGAGCTATCATGTCTTGTGAGTAAACTTGGAATTGTATTTTTTAAAATACCACTTTAGCCCTGGCCAGCTGGTTTAGGTGGTTGGAGTGTTGTCTTGTGTTCCAAAGGTTGAGAGTTCAATGTCAGGTCAGGGTACGTAGAGAAGGCAACCAACAGATGTTTCTCTCTCACGTAGCTGTTTCTCTCTTTCTCCCTTCCTCTCTCTCTAATATTGGTGAACATGCCCTCAGGTAACAAAGAAATGAAAAATAAAATAATAAAATAAATTTAAAAATACCACTTCAGTCCAGGGCCATCTGAGGACCAATAACCTAACAAATAGTCACTGGGTAGTTGGTGTTTGTTTTGGTTTTGAAATCTTCTTCCCAATAATGGAACTGAAACCACAGAATACAGCACCCAGTACAGTTATCCTTTTACAACCTAACATCCCCCTCCCATCACCTCCTATAGTGTTCTTCTCAAATGTAATATGTAACAAACATGGTTTGGTCAATAGTGTCAGCTCCAGCCTGTAATAAGTTCAAGGGAAATTTTACTACTTTTCTTCATAGATTTAAGTCAAGCTCTCTCTTTTTGTGTTTTCACAACACTGTTTTAGAGTTATTAAGCTTATTCCATGATTAATATTGTGTGAGTAATTACTCCAAACTTGAGAGATTGGTTTCAGAGACAAGAATCTTCCTGTTCTTCAGAACTGGAGAGTTCCAGTTTTCTTTTTCTGGCTTTAGTGTTACTTCCTGAGAAAGGAGAATCATGTTGACATAATAAAAATGAATTTGATCAAATTCATAGAGTAATTATGCTAAACCTAAGTTTGTACCTGCATGATGTTTTATTAACTGGCTCCAAAATGGGAAAATCTTAGCATTATTAATTGGACATACATTATATTTACAGCTTCATGCATGGAGATGGACAGTGCACTTGGACATATGCAAGTGGACACACAACATTAGGCCTATGGTCACTCCAGTAAGAACCACAGAGACTGAGCACAGGCTTCTGACTCTACCACTCTGGCCTTGGCTGTCTCTACCCTAACTAATCTCCTGGAGTTATAAGGTGGCTCACATCTCGGTTGCAGTAGGCATTCTACACAAAAGGTAAATGGAAAAGGATGCCAGACCCTCTGTAACAGAGAAATATTAATAACACTTTCCTCACCCAAATTACAATCCACTAATCCTATCTTAATTTACTAAAAAGATTACACCAGAATATTATTTTATTATTGTTCTTTCTTTAAGTCCAATATACCAAACCCCAAACTATTTTTATAGTGAATTCTGTGAGTCCCTTGATAATAAAAAGTGTGTTTTATTTATTCTTTGGCTGGGACTCTTTCTTAATTAATATAACAAATGTTTATCAGAATTATGTGCACATCAATGCCCATTTTTCTGCTGTAGTCAGTGGTCATCATACTGGGGAAGTAACCTAAAGGAAAATGGTTTATTAATCTGATAGTAATCTAATAAAATAATACTGAGCATCCAAGAGAAATCTTTTCTTAAAATTTTATTTTAATCATTGTTCAAGTATGGTTTTCTCCCCTTTACTCCCAGTCCAGCCAACCCACCCCTCCCTCCCAACTTTCCTCCCATTACCACCCTCCCCCTAGTTTTTATCCATGTGTCTTTTAACTTTGTTCCTGTAAACCCTTCCCCTTTTCCCCTGAAACTCCCTCTTCTCTCTCCTCTGCTCACTTTCTGCCTGTCCTCTATTACAGTGTCTTTGACTATATTTTGCTTGTTTCACTGTTTTGTTGTTTAGGTTCCTGTTAAAGGTGAGATCATATGGTATTTATCTTTCACTACCTGGCTTATTTCACTTAGCATAATGCTTTCCAGTTGCATCCATGATGTTGCAAAGGGTAGGAGCTCCTTCTTTCTTTCTGCTGCATAGAATTCCACTGTG
The DNA here is from genome assembly GCA_004024845.1 of Tonatia bakeri. NCBI lineage: Eukaryota > Metazoa > Chordata > Mammalia > Chiroptera > Phyllostomidae > Tonatia > Tonatia bakeri. The sequence goes on from PVIA01001205.1 coordinate 268,643, forward strand.
TAAATGTACCATCGTTTTTTGATTCATTCATTTACTGATGGACATCTAGGTTGCTTCTAGCACTTAGCTATTGTAAATTGTGCTGCTATGAACATTGGGGTGCGAAGGTTCTTTTGGATTGGTGTTTTAGGATTCTTAGGATATAGTCCCAGCAGTGGAATTGCTGGATCAAAAGGCAGATCCATTTTTAGTTTTCTGAGGAAGTTCCATACTGTTTTCCACAGTGGTTGTATCAGTCTACAGTCCCACCAACAGTGCACTAGAGTCCCCTTTTCTCCACAACCTCTCCAACACTTGTTATTTGTTGCTTTGCTTATGATGGCCATTCTGACTGGTGTGAAGAGGTATCTCATTGTGGGTTTAATCTGCATCTCTATGATAGCTATCAATATTGAACATCGTTTCATGTGATTTTGGATCTTCTGTATGTCCTCCTTGGAGAAGTGTCTGTTCAAGTCCTTTGCCCATTTTTTGATTGGGTTGCTTGTCTTCTTAGAGTGGAGTTGTGTAAGTTCTTTATATATTTTGGAGATTAAGCCTTTATCTGAGGTATCATTGGCAAATATGATTTCCCATACAGTTGATTCTCTTTTTATTTTGATACTGTTTTCTTTAGCTGTGCAGAAGCTTTTCATTTTGATAAGGTCCCATTTGTGTATTCTTTCCTTTATGTCTCTTGCTCTAGGGGACATGTCAGTAAAAAAGTTTTTGCGTGATATATCTGAGATTTTCCTACCTATGTTCTCTTCTATTACTTTAATGGTGTCACTGTTTATATTTAAGTCTTTTATCCACCTTGAATTTATTTTTGTATAGGGTATAAGTTGGTGTTCTAGTTTCATTTTGTTGCATGTAGCTGTCCAGTTCTCACAGCACCATTTGCTGAAGAGGCTATTTTTACTCCATGTTATGTTGCTGCCTCCTTTGTCAAATATCAATTGCCTGTAGAGACTTGGGTTTATTTCTGGGGTCTCTGTTCTGTTCCATTGGTCCATGTACCTGTTTTTATGCCAATACCAAACTGTTTTGATTACAGTGGCCTTGTAGTATATTTTAGTATCAGGTATTGTGATCCCTCCTACTTTACTCTTCTTTCTCAACATCGAGTAGATATTTGGGGTTGTTTATGGTTCCATATAAATTTTTGAAGTGTTTGTTCTATGTCTGTGAAATAAGCCATTGGTACTTTAATAGGCATCGTGTTGAATGTGTAAATTACTTTGGGTAGTATGGACATTTTAATGATATTAATTCTCCCAATCCATGAACATGGTATATGTTTCCATTTGTTTGTGTCTTCCTTGATTTCTTTCCTCAGTGGTATATAGTTTTCTGAATACAGATCTTTTACCTCTTTGGTTAGGTATATTCCTAGGTATGTTATTTTTCTTTTTACTATTTCAAATGGGATTTTTTCCTTGATTTCTGCTGCTGCTGTTTCATTGGTGGTGTACAGAAATGCCTTTGATTTCTGGATATTGACTTTGTATCCCACTGTTTTGCCAAATTTGTTTATTAGGTCAAGCAGTTTTTTGGTAGAGTCTATAGGATTTTCTACATAT
>PVIA01001205.1:270304-305892 GCA_004024845.1 Tonatia bakeri
TCCTTTCCGATTTGGATGCCTTTTATTTCCTTTTCTTGTCTGATTGCTGTGGCTAAAACTTCCAATACTATATTGAATAAAAGTGGTGAAAGTGGACAGCCTTGTCTTGTTCCTGTTCTTAGTGGAAAAGATTTTAGTTTTTGCCCATTGAGTATGATGCTGGCTGTAGGTCTCTCATATATGGCCTTTATTATGTTGAAGAATGTTCCCTCTATTCCCACTTGGCTGAGTGTTTTTATCATAAATGGGTGCTGTACCTTATCAAATGCTTTTTCTGAATCTATTGAAATGATCATGGGATTTTTGTCTTTGCTTTTGTTTATGTGATGTATTACATTTACTGATTTGCGAATATTGAACCATCCTTGTATCCCTGGGATGAATCCCACTTGGTCATGGTGGATGATCTTTTTAATGTATTGTTGGATACAGTTTGCCAGTATTTTGTTGAGTATTTTAGCGTCAATGTTCATCAGAGATATTGGCCTGAAGTTTTCTTTCTTCGTTGTGTCTTTATCTAGTTTTTGAATTAGGATGATGTTGGCCTCATAAAAAGAGTTTGGGAGTCTTTTGTGTTTTTGTATTTTTTGGAATTGTCTGTCAAGGATAGGGGTTAGCTCTTCCTTAAATGTTTTGTAGAATTCTCCTGTGTAACCGTCTGAACCAGGGCTTTTGTGTGTTGGGAGTCTTTTAATTACTGCTTCAATTTGTTTTGCTCTTATTGGTCTGTTCAGGTTTCCTGCTTCTTTTTCATTGAGTTTTGGAAGATTATATTTTTCTAGAAATTTGTCCATTTCATCTAGGTTTTCAAATTTCTTGGCATACATTTCTTCGTAGTAATTTCTTATACTTCTTTGTATTTCTGTGGTGTCAGTTGTAATTTCTTGGCATACATTTCTTCGTAGTAATTTCTTATACTTCTTTGTATTTCTGTGGTGTCAGTTGTAATTTCTCTTCTTTCATTCCTGATTGTGTTTATTTGGGTCTTCTCTCTCTTTTTTTTTGATGAGTTTGCTTAAAGGCTTGTCAATTTTGTTTATCTTTTCAAAGAAACAGCTCCTGGATTCATTGATCTTTAGAATTGTGCTTTTGGTCTCTATGTCATTTAATTCTGCTTTGGTCTTGGTTATTTCCTTCCTTCTAGTTGCTCTGGGCTGTCTTTGTTATTGTTCTTCTAGTTCTTGTAGACATAGGGTTAGGTTGTTTGTTTGAAATATTTCTATCTTTTTTAGGTATGCCTGTATCACTATGAACTTCCCTCTCAATACTGCCTTTGCTGTGTCCCATAAGTTTTGGGTTGTTGTGAGTTCATTTTCATTTGTTTCCAGAAATCTTTTGATTTCTTCCCTAATTTCATCCTGGACCCATTCATTGTTTAATAGCATTCTATTTAATCTCCATCATTTTGCATGTTTTGGGTCTTTTTCCTTGGGGTTGGTTTCTAGTTTCAGTCCCTTGTGATCCAAGAAAATCCTTGGTATGATTTCAATTTTCTTGACCTTGTTGAGACTTGTTTTGTGTCCTATCAGGTGGTCTATCTTTGAAAATGTTCCATGTACATTTGAAAAGAATGTGTATTTAGCTTCTTTGGAATGGAGGGCTCTGAATATATAAGTCAAGTCCATTTCATCTAGGGTATTGTTCAATGCAATGATATCTTTGTTGATATTTTGTTTGGAAGATCTGTCCATTTTTGACAGTGGGGTGTTGAAATCCCCCACTATAATTGTGTTACTGTCAATATCTTTCTTGAAGTCCTCTAGGATTTTCTTTATGTATTTGGGTGCACCTATGTTGGGTGCATATATATTTACAATATTTATGTCTTTTTGGTGGATTCTTCCCTTGAGTATTATGAAGTGACCTTCTGGGTCTCTCTTTACGGCCCTTTTTTTGGAAGTCTATTTTGTCTGATATGAGTATTACTACCCCGACTTTTTTTTTTTCCTGTCTATTTGCTTGGAAAATTTGTTTCCATCCCTTCACTTTCAGCCTGTGCAGGTCTTTTATCCTGAGGTGGGTCTCTTGTAGGCAGCATACATGTCGGTCATACTTTTTTATCCATTCAGCTATTCTATGTCTTTTGATTGGAGCATTTAATCCATTTACATTTAAGGTTATTATTGATAGGTACTTATTCATTGCCATTTATGTACGTGTGTTCCTCTCTCTCTTTCTCTTTTCCTTCCTTTCCTTAAATCAGACCCTTTAGCATGTCTTGCAGAGCTGGTTTAGTGGAGGTGTATTCTTTTAGACTTCTTTTGTCTGGGAAGCTTCTTATTTGGCCTTCTATCTTGACTGAGAGCCTTGCTGGGTAAGGTAGCCTTGTTTGCAGGCCTCTGGTTCTCATTACTTGGAATATTTCTTGACATTCTCTTCTGGCTTAAAGTGTTTCCTTTGAGAAATCAGCTGTTAGCCTTATTGGGGTTCCCTTGTATATTACTTCCTGTTTCTCCCTTGCTGCCTTTAAGATTCTCTCTTTGTCTCTCTTTGTGAAATTTTGCCATTTTAATTATGGTATGTCGTGAGGTGGGCCTCTTTGGGTTCCTCTTGATTGGAACTCTTTGTGTTTCCTGGATTTGTGTGACTTTTTCTCTCATCAAGCTAGGTTTTCCATCATTACTTTTTCAAATAGGTTTTCTAACCCTAGCTCTTCTTCTTCTCCTTCTGGTATCCCTATTATATGGATAGTATTAGATTTCATATTGTTTTGCATTTCTCTTAATCCCTCTTCATTCTTTCTGAGCCTCTTTTCCTTTTCTTGATCTTTTAAGAAAACACACTGGGTGTTTTTTTTCTACTTTGTCCTCCAACTCACTGATCTGATCTTCTGCTTCATTGATTCTGTTTTTTATTTCTTCTACTGTGTTCTTCAGTTCAGAAATTGTATTCTTCATTTCCTGTTGACCCTTGTTGATAGTTTCTATTTCTTTTTTCATGTTGATAATAGTTTGCAGCGAGTTCATTGTAGTTTCTGGTAGCTCATTGTGAGCTCATTGAGCTTCCTGATACTCATTGTTTTGAACTCAATATGTGATAGTTAGGTTGCCTCTATTTCATGTAGCATTCTTTCTGAGGCTTCCTCCTTTCCCTTCATTCGGGGATTGTTTCTTTGTCTTCTCATTGTTTGTGAGACTCTCCTTGTTAGCCTCTGCTTCTTAAATTGATCTGTTCTGGATCCCTGGGTTTATGTTGTGAACTTCTGTGGTAGAATGCCTGTGAGATTCAGTGGTTTAGTCTCCTTTGGGTATCCTGGTGTTCACGGCTTCCCCCTACTCTTTTTTTGTGATTAGTTGAAGAGGTAAGGCAAATTGATTTAAGACAGCAAGAGAGTGTTCTACAATATTTACAGTAGCAGCCAGTAGGGAAGATATAGGAGATCCCTTGGCTATGTGTAGTGTTAACTGTGATCTTCTACCCAACTAGCCACTTTTTAGAAAGGATGGAAAGAAGATAAAACTCTTGTTGGTGAGAGAAGGATTGTGAGTTGGGTCTAGAAAGCAGTGAGGTTGTGCGAGGTCAGATTATAAGGTAAGGTTAGAGTAAAGAATAGTAAATAGGTGTAGCATGTGAGAAAATAGAGTTAACCACTACAGTAATAGAGTTCAGGAAACCGTGAAGTGGGCTAAGATCTGGGAGGGGTATTGTGTAGTATTTACAATTGTATGGAATAGCTATTATTTACAATAATATTAGAGCAACAATCATATGACAGAATCTATGAGACCTAGATAACAAGAATAGGGAGTATAAGACCTTGAGTAGTGTACTAATGGAACACAAATGAAGTGAAGGACAGTAAATTAGCAATACACTATGAATGAGGTAACAGGGGAAACCTGTCAAACAATACAATATAACCAGCCAAGCAAAGAAAACTATACAGAAAGAAGAGGAATACCAAAATACGATTAAAATAAAAAAATGTAAGAATAATGAAAAAATAACTACAAATATGCAATAATTTGCAGGTTCTCTGTAATAGCAAAGTGAAATTTGTCTCACTGTCTCAGTTGTTGGGATGCCTCCTCTTTGGGTCCAATTCTGGTCTTTTCACAGTTCTGGGGATTTTGTTTTTGTTTTTTTGTATCACTTGTGGGTATTTAAAAAGAAAAAAAGAAAAAGGAAAGAAATAAAGCAGAAGATGGAAAGAAGAAGAGATAAAATTGGGAAGAAAATAAGAAGGAATAACACTAAAAAGAAGGAAAGAGAAGCAAGAGGAATGGAGAGACATAAAAATAATGAGAATTAAAAAAATTAAAAGTTACTTTAAAAAATCAAACAATCAAAACAGCCTCTTGTTGGTTTCAAACTGGCCAAACAGGTTTTTCTGGTTTTGCAGGCTATAGCAGGCTGAGGGGTGATTGGTATCGCTTTTCTCCCTTCCTATTCAGCACTCAGTCAGCTGGTACTCTCCCCAGGGCTAGCCGCCAGCTCTCCCCAGAGACAGTCTGGTTCCTCTCCTCATGGCCCTGGTTGTGGGATCTGGGCCCTCCTAAGCATGCTCTCCTGGGTTCACGGCTGTGGGCTCCAGGTCTTCCACAAAACCCACTCTCCCTGGCTTGGCCAGGCCACCCTTGGTTGCACAGGCTTGGGTGCACACTCTTCCCAGGGCTATGTGTGGGTGCTCACAGCCTCTGTGTGTCTGCCACTCAGTCTTCACTCCCCTCTCTGTGCCTTCAAGCAACCAGGTCTCCCCCAGTGTTGCTCAAACCTTGTTTGGCAGGGAGGGAGACGTTGACTTAGCTCTCTCCCGAGTGCCCTGAGGCAGACCCAGGAGCGACCCACCTGGGGCTGCAACCTCCCTGGTCCCTGGGCCCTTATTATCCTGAATCACTCTCCTTACCATCTGTTTTTTTAATGCCTGCCACAATTTTTGATCTCCTATTTTCATATATGCTGTGGTACTGTTGGCTATTTGCTCTGTTCCTCCATAGATTGGCTAGGTTTTTCTGCCGTGTTTAGGGGGGAGTGGAATCTGCTCCCTCTTACCATGCTGCCATCTTCCCTCCTTAATTATTATTTCTAATGTCATATTTTACTCTTCGTTTTTCTTGCTCCATTTTGCTTTCTTCCTTCCCTTCCTTATTTACATTTTAGATTTTATTTATTTTCCTTTCATTGCCTTGTTTCTATTCCTTACTCTTTATTATTTCTCCTCCCTCTGCCCTCTCAAAATCATTTCTTTCCTTTAGTCATCTCATATCCATCTTTGCCTTTCTTCTAATATTCTTATCAACTTTCTACCTTACTTATTCTATGCTCATTTGAAATCAATATTGCTGTTGTTGGGGGGGTGTATTTTTGCTGGTGTGGCTTTTGTTTTCTGTGTTGTTTTGTTTTGTTCTGTCAGTAGCTGTACAACAGCATAGGAGATTAAGGGGACTACACCACTGAGTCCCATAGGACTGCTATCACAGAAGGCCACTCCATGAAGACAGGGAGTCAAAGCAGATCAATCTACTATGTAGAAACAAACAAAAATAGTCACCTAAAATGGGGAGACAAAGAAACAACTCCCAGTTGAAAGGAGATGAAACTGAGGCAAACAATTTATCAGACATAGAGTTCAAAGTAATGGTCATAAGGATGTTCGAGGAACTTAGTGAGAACTACATCAGCATGAAAAGACATTAAACTATGAATAAGAACCAGGTGGAAATGAAGAATACAATATGTGAAGTGAAGAATACAATAGAAGGGATTAAAAGCAGGCTAAATTAAGCAGAGGACTGAATCAGCAAGTTGGAAGACAAGGCAGAAAATAAGCACCTATTCAGAGCAAAAAATAAAATAGAAAAGAAAAACAAAGACTTAAAAAGAATGAAGATAGTTGAAGGGAGCTGCAGGGCCACATGAAGCATAACAGGGCTACCAGAAAAAGAAAAAAAAATGAGCAAGGGAAAGAGAACCTGTTTGAAAAAAAATAATGACAGAAAACATCCTTAACTTGGTGAGGGAAAATTCATACAAGTTCAGGAAGCACAGAGAATCCTAATCAAAATGAACCCAAAGTGGCCCACTCCAAGACACATTACAATAAAAACGGCAAAATTTAAAGAGAAAGAGACAATCTTAAAGGCAGCACAAGACAAACAGATATAACATACCAGGGAGCTCCAATAAGACTATCAGCTGATTTCTCAACACACACTACAAGCCAGAAGGGATCCATAAGTAATAATCCAAGTAATGAAAAACAAGGACCTGCAACCAAGACTACTCTATGCAGCAAGACTCTCATTCAAAAAGGAAGGAGAAATAAAGAACTTTCCAGACCCCCCCAAAAAAAATGGCTAAAACAGTACAGTTCCCCCAAACCAGCATTGCAAGAGATGGTAAAGGGACTGCTTTAAGAGCAAGAAGGAGAAAAGAGAGAGAGTGAGAGAGAGAACACAGGTATAAAGGGGAAAAAATGGCGATGAATAAGTACCTATCAATACTAACCTTAAATATAAATGGATTAAGTAGTGTAGTCAAAAGACAGGCTAACTGTGTCTTTTGGATAAGAAAACAGTACCACATATATGCTCTACAAGAGACCCATCTGAGAACAAAAGATTCCCACAGGCTGAAAGTGAAGGGATGGGAAAAAATATTCCCTGCAAATGGCTGTAAAAATAATCTGGTGTAGCATTACTTACATCAGATAAAGTAGACTTCAAAACAAAGGCCGTAATGAGAGAAAAAGAAGGTAACTGCATAATATTTTAGGGAGTAACCAACAAGGGGACATAACCCTTATAAACATATATGCACCCAATATAGGAACACATAAATATATAAGAAAATCCTGAAGAACTTTAAGAAGGAGATTAACAGCAGTACAGACATTTGGAGGATTTTGACACCCACTGTCAACAAGGGATAGATCTTCTAAACAAAAAATCAACAAGGATATTGAGGCATTATGACACTCTAGATCAAATAGACTTTAGTGATATATACAGAACACTTTATCCCAAAGATGCAAAATAAATGCTCTTTTCAAATGCACCTGAATCATTTCAAAGCTAGACCATATGGTAGGACACAAAATTAGCCTCAAGAAATTTGAAATAATATCAAGCATCTTCTCAGATAACAATGGATTGTAGCTAGAAACCAACCTCAAGAAAAAAATAACTCAAATTTATTCAAATAACACTGTGGGAGGGAATGCAGACTAGTACAGCCATTGTGGAAAATAATATGAATTTTTTTCAGAAAAAAAATGGAACTGCCTTTTGACCCAACAATTCCACTGCTGGAATTATACCCTAAGAATCCTGAAACATCAATTCAAAAGAACCTGTGCACCCCAATGTTTATACAGCATTTACAATATCCAAGTGCTAGAAACAGCCTAAGTGTCCATTAGTAAATGAGTGGTTCAAAAAACAGTGGTACATTTGCACAATGAAATACTACACAACAGAGAGAAAGAAAAAACTCCTACCTTTCCTTACAGCAAGGATAGAACTGGAGAGTATTATGCTAAGTGAAATGAGCCAGGTTATGAAAGACAAATAACATGTGATCTCACCTCTAAGTGGAACCTAATCAACAAAATAGGTGAGCAAAATAGAACCAGAGACATGAATATAAAGAACAAACTGACAGTAACCAGAGGGTGGGGGAGAGGAGGATAATAGGGGGAATAATGGGAAGGGTCAAGGAACATGTATAAAGGACCCATGCATAAAGCCAATGGGGGAGAGGATTGAATGTGGGAAGTGAGGCTGGGTAGGGCAGGGGAGAACAATGGGGGAAAGTGGGGACAGCTGTAATTGAACAACAATGAAAAACAAAAAAGGAAAGGTAAAATAAAGACATATGTAGATTTAAAAAATATGCAAATAATAAAGGCTGAATAGCAGGTTATTTAATAATGAATGGGTTAACAATGGGATCAAGGAAGAAATCAAAAACTAGCTGAAAATAAATGAAAATGAAAACACAACAACCCAAAATCTATGGAACACAGAGAAGGCAGTCATGAGAGGGAAGTTCATAGCAATACAGGCCTACATAAAGAAGACAGAAAAATCTCAAGTAAACAACATAACCCTACATCTAAAAGAACTAGAGGAACAAAAACAAGCAAAGCCCAAGTGAGTTGAAGGGAGGAAATATCAAGATCAGAGTAGAATTAAATAACACAGAGACTAAAAAATCAAAGAATTCAGGGTTGGCTCTTAGAAAAGATAATCAAAATTGACAATTTTTTAACCAGACTCATCAAGAAAAAAATACAGAAGACCCAAATAAATAAAATCAGGATGAAAGAGAAGTAATAACTGATACCACAGAAATACATGGGATTTTAAGAAATTACTATGAACAATTTCATATCAAGAAATTAGACAACCTGTACAAAATGAATAAATTTCTAGAAACAAAATATTATAAAAGTGAATCAAGAAGCTGAAAACCTGAATACACCAATAACAACCAGCGAAATTGAATCAATTATTAAAAAAATTATGACACAAGAAACATCTTGATGAGATGGGTTCATGAGTGAAATTTACAAACATTCAAAGAGCTAACACCTATCCTTCTCAAACTATTCCAAAATATTCAAGAAGAGGGAAGACTCCTATGAAGAGAGTTTGTACATAGGGACTGTACAGTGCAGGTCAATGCAGGTAAGCATCCCAAAATCTCACTTGGTAGGACTTCAACTTAAGCATGTTGAAACATTGCACTATACCTTTCAGAGAATGAAAGGCAGGCAAAGAATGATTAATAGATTATTCAAGATGTATTTTCCTCATAAACTTCATCAACATCCCCATTTAAAGTTATTTAATACAGTGCATTTGCATTTCTTTGATATGATGTGTTTCTCTGTATGAAAGAATATGTTGCTAAATATAGTGGACAAAAGGCTTCTTTCACAAGAATATCACTCTATATAATGGCATTTTCAAGTGAAGAGTTGTAGTACATGTAGCTGCTCCACAGCTCTGTGCTAAATTACTTGTTCTCCATGAAAAATAGAAGTTACCTTCATTTACAACACCATACTTAGGAGACTTGAATATAAACCTACCTTCCTTCAAAAGAAACATTAATTTCTATGCTTCTCACTACAATTAACAACTTTTAACTCTGAACTCTACAAAACATTATACCAATCTTTAACAATTATCAGTGCACAACTTGCTGTTTCTGTCCTGATATTCATCCCAATGTGAACTTCAATTCAAACTGAACTGTAAGTTCAGATATACCTGCCATTCTGATGATAAAAATATAAATAACAGTACACAAAGTGTAATGCAGTAGTTAATTTCAGCTGTCATCTGAAACATACAGATAAACTTGACACTGCCACCACCTTTCTCTATTAACATTCTCATGTGTGGAACTAACCAGAACTTTCACCTACAATCCATTCTCATTATGATGCTGTACCATTGAACTAACTTTAAATAAAAGGCTTTACATGAACATAGCCCTTGTTTCATCATATTTTACTTGAGGTGCTGTCAAGTGTCTTAGAAAAGAACTTGTTTTATCATCAGTACAGGCAAAATTATTTATTATATAATGAGGAGGATTGTATTTAGGAACTCTAGTCTCTCCTCTAAGTGTCCCAAATCTCACTTGGTATGAATTCACATTAAGTGTGTTTGAACACTGCACTATAGCTTTCAGAGAATGAAAATTAGGCTGAGAAAGACAAGTAGACTCTTTGAGATGTATTTTGCTCATAAACTTCTGCAACATCCCCTTTGAATTGATTTAATTAAATGTATTTGCATTTCTTCACTACAATGTGTTTCCTTCTTTGAAACAATGTTTCTCAATACAATTGACAAAAGGCTTCTTTTACAACAATATCAATATATATCAGGCCATTTTCAGGTATGGAGTTGTAATAAGGGTTGTTTCTTAATAACTCTGTAGAGAATTTTTCATAACTTACTTGTTCTCCATGAAAAACAGTGTTTGCCCAGCTTTACACCACCATACTTAAGGGAATTGAGGTTAACCTTATCTAACTTCAAAAGACAAATTAATTTTCACTGTTCTCACTACTCTACAACTAAAAACTTCAACCTGAAAGTGTGGAAAAACATATAGCAACCCTTAACAATTATCACTGTGCAACCTGTTTCTATCATGATACTCTTCCCAATGTTAACTACAAAGACAGCAGAACCATAAGCTTTTGTGTAACTGCAGTTCTGATGAGATGAATAGAAATAACAGTACACCAAGTACAAAACAGTAATTAATTTTAGCTGTGTTCTAAAACCTACAATGGAAACTCACACTGTTAACACCTTTCTCTGTCTATTAACATGCTCAGGTATAGAAATGAGCAGAATTTTATCTTTCAATCCATGCTCAGTCCTATACTGAACCATTGAACTAAGCTTAAATAAATGGTTTTGCACAGGCCATTGTTTTTACACAAGTCTTATTTTATCAAATTTTATTTTTTTAATTTTTTAATTGTTTTTCAAGTACAGTTGTCTCCATTTCCACTCCACTCCCCCTACCCACCTACACCCACCCCCCAACCTTCATCCTACCTCCTTTGGCTTTGTTCATGTGTCCTTTATGTATGTTCCTTCGTGGCCCTTCCTCTGTTTTTCCCATTATCCCTCTCCCTCTTCCCCTCTGATTATGTTCCATCTGTTCTTTATTTCAATGTCTCTGTTTATATTTAGCTTGTCTGTTTGTTTTGTTGATCAGGTTCTGCTTATAGGTGAGATCATATGATATTTGTCTGTAACAATCTGACTTATTTCACTTAGCATAATGCTCTCCAGATCCATCCATGCTGTTGCGATTAGGAGGAGCTCCTTCTTCCTTTCTGCTACGTAGAATTCCATTGTGTAAATGTACCATAGTTTCTGATCCATTCATTTGCAGATGGACATTCAAGTTGCTTTCAACACTTGGCTATTGTAAATTGTGCTTCTATGAACACTGGGGTGCATAGGTTCTTTTGAATTGGTGTTTCAGGATTCTTAGTGTGTAATCCCAGCAGTGGATTTGCTGGGTCAAAAGACAGATCCATTTTTAGTTTTCTGAGGAAATTCCATACTGCTTTCCACAGTGGTTGCACCAGTCTGCACTCCCACCAACAGTGTACTAGGGTTCCCTTTCCTCCACAACGTTGACAGCACTAGTCATTTGTTGGTTTGGTTATGACGTCCATTCTGACTGGTGTGAAGTGGTATCTCATTGTGGTTTCAATTTGCATCTCTCTGATGGCTAGTGATGCTGAGCATCCTTTCATTTGTCTCTGGGCCCTCTGTATGTCCTCCTTGAAGAAGTGTCTGTTCAGGTCTTTTGCCCATTTCTTAATTGGGTTGTTTGTCTTCCTGGAGTGAGGTCATGTCAGTTCTTTATATATTTTGAAGATCAAACCCTTGTCTGAGGTATCATTTCCAAATATATTTTCCCATACAGTTGGTTCCCTTTCCATTTTGCTGATGTTTTCTTCAGCTGTATAGAAGCTCTTCATTTTGATAATGTCCCATTTCTTTATTCTTTCCTATATGTCCCTGGATATAGGGGACACATTGGTGAAAATATTGTTGCATGGAATATCTAATATCTTCCTGCCTATGTTCTCCTTTAAAACTTTTATGCTATTGTGATTTATATTTAAGTCTTTTATCCACCTTGAGTTTATTTTTGTGTATGGTGTAATTTGGTGCTCAAGTTTCATTTTTTTGCATGTAGCTGTCCAGATCTCCCAACTCCATTTGTTGAAGAGGCTATTTTTACTCCATTTTATGGTTCTGCTCCCTTTGTTGAATATTAATTGTCAGTAGAGACTTGGGTTTATTTCTTGACCCTCTATTCTGTTCCATTGTTCTATGTGTTCTTATGCCATTACTAGAATGTTTTGATAACTATGGCCTTCTAATATAGTTTGATACCAGGTATTATGATCCCCTCGGCTTTGTTATTCTTTCTCAAAATTGTTGTGGTAATTAGGGGTTGTTTATGGTTCCAAATATATTTTTGAAATGATTTTCCTATGTCTGTAAAATATGTCATTGGTATTTTAAAAGGGATTGAATTGAATCTATAATTTGCTTTGGGCAGTGTGCATATTTTCATTATGTTAATTCCTCCAGTCCATGAACACAGTATATGCTTCATTTATTTGTGTCTTCCTTAATTACTTTCTTCAGTGTTGTGTAGTTTTCTGAGTACAGGTCTTTTACCTCCTTGGTTAGGTTTACTCCCAGGTACTTTATTTTTCTTGTTGCTATATCAAATGGGATTTTTTTCCTGATTTCTGTTTCTGATATTTAATTTTTTTGTGTACAAAAATGCCTCCAATTTCTGAATATTGACTTTATATCCTTCTATTTTGCCAAATTCACTTATTGGTTCCAGTACTTTTTTGGTGGAGTCTATAGGGTTTTCTATGTATACTATCTGTTATTTGCAAACAGTGACAGTTTTACTTCCTCCTTTCCAATTTGGATGCCTTTTATTTCTTTTTCTGGTCTGATTGCTATGGCTAGGATTTCCAATACTATTTTAAATAGAAGTAGTGAAAGGGGACATCCTTGTCTTGTTCCTCATCTTATTCCTCATCTTAGTGGGAAAGTTTTAATTTTTGCCAGTTGAGTATGATATTAGCTGTGGGATTCTCATATGTGGCCTTTATCATGTTTAGGTATACACCCTCTAGTCCCACTTCCTAAGTGTTTTTATTATAAAGGGGTGCTGTACCTTATTGAATGTTTTTTCCACATCTATTGATGTGATTACGTGATGAATTACATTCATGAATTTGCAAATATTGCACCATCCTTACATCCCTGGGATGAATCCCACTTGATCATGATGTTTGATCTTTTTAACATATTGCTAGATGCAGTTTGCCAATATTTTGTTGAGGATTTTAGCGTCTATGCTCATCAATCATATTTGGCCTATAGTTTCCTTTCTTTGTTGTGTCTTTATCTGTTTTTGGGTTCAGGATGGTGCTGGCTTTATAAAAAGTGTCTGGGAGTCTTCCATCTTCTTGCATTTTTTGGAATAGTCTGTGAAGGATAGGGGTTAGCCCTTCATTAAGTGTTTTGTAAAATTCTCCTGTGAAGCTGTACAGTCCATGCCTTTTGTGTGCCAGGAGTTTTTTGATTACTGCTTTGATTTCACTAGTTGTTATTGGTCTTTTCAAGCTTTCTGCTTCTTCTTCATTCTGTTTTGGAAGATTATATTTTTTCTAGAAATATGTCCATATCACCCATGTTTTCAAATTTCTTGGCATATAGTTGTTCACAGGAATTTCTTACAGTCCTTTTTATTTCAGGTATCAGTTGTAACCTCTCCTCTTTCACTACTAATTTTATTTATGTGGGTCCTTTCTGTTTGTTTCCTGACGAATCTGCTTAAATGCTTGTCAATTTTGTTTATCTTTTCAAACAACCAGCTCCTGGATTTATTGATCCTTTGAATTGTTATTTTAGTTTCTATGTCATTTAATTCTGCTCTGGTCTTGGTTATTTCCTTCCTTCTACTTGCTCTTGGCTTTGTTTGTCATTGTTCCTTGAGTTCTTGTAGATATAGGGTTAGGTTGTTGATTTAAAATGTTTCTGTCTTTTTTAGGTAGACCTGTATCACTATGAATTTCCCTCTCAAGACTGCCTTAGCTGTGTCCCATAAGTTTTGGACTGTTGAGTTCATTTTCATTTGTTTCCAGAAACTTTTTGATTTCTTCCTTTATTTCATTCTTGACCCATTCATTGTTTAATAGCATGCTATTCAATCTCAATGAATTTGAGCACTTTTTTTTTATTTCCTTGAGTTTGGTTTCTAGTTCTAGGCCCTTGTGGTCTGAGAAAATGCTTGATATGATTTCATTTTCATGAATTTGTTGAGGCTTGTTTTGTGTCCCATCATGTAGTCCCTCTTTGAAAATGTTTCATGCACATTTGAAAAGAATGTGTACTTTGCTTCTTTGAAATAAACGTTATATATATAAAATCAGTGAAGTCCATTTGATCTAGGGTACTGTTCAACACCACAATATCCTTGTTGACAATTTGTCTGGAAGATCTATCCATTTTTGACAGTTGGGTGTTAAATCCCCCTAGTATAGGTGTGTTGCTCTCTATATCTTTCTTGAAGTCCTCCAATAGTTTCCTTATATATGTGGGTGTTCCTATGTTGGGTGCATGTGTTTGTAATGTTTATTTCTTCCTGATAAATTATTCTCTTGAGTATTATGAAGTGTCCTTCTGTGTCTCTTTTTATGGCCCTTGTTTGGAAGTCTACTTTGTCTAAGTGTTGTTACACTAGCTATTTTTTCCTGCCCATCTGCTTGGAATACTTTTCCAACCCTTTACATTCAGTCTGTGTAGGTCTTTTTTACTGAGGTGGGTCTCTTGTGGGAAGCATATGTGTGGGTCATGTTTTCTTATCCATTCAGCTACCCTATGTCTTTTGATTGGGGCATTTAATCCATTAACTTTTAAAGTTATCATCTATAGGTAGTTATTCATTTCCCCCCTTTGTAACTGTGTTCTTCTCTCTCTCACTCTTTCTCTCCCTTTTCTTAATGCAGTCCCTTTAGCATATCTTACAGTGCTGACTTGGTTGAGGTGTATTCTTTAAGTCTATTTTTGTCTGGGAAACTCCTTATTTTGCCTTCCATTTTAACTGAAAGCCTTGCTGGGTAGTCTTGGTTGGAGGTCTTTGCTTTTCATTGCTTAGATTATTTCTTGCCCTTCCCTTCTGGCTTATAGTATTTCTATTTAAGAAATTAGTTGCTTGCCTTATCAGAGCTCTCTTGTATGTTACTTCTTGTTTCTCCCTTGCTGCTTTTAAGATTCTCTCTTTGTCTTTAAAACTTGCCTTTTTAGTTATTATGTGTCTTGGACTAGGTCTCTTTGGGTTCATCTTGATTGGGACCCTCTGTGCTTTCTGAACTTTCATAGCTTTTCCCTTCTCCAGGTTTGGGAGTTTTCTGTCATTATTTTTTCAAACAGGGTTTTTATCCCTTGCTCCTTTTCTTCTCCTTCTGGTATTCCTATGATTTGACTGTTGTTGTTTCATACTATCTTGTAGTTCCCTTAAGCTATCTTCATATTTTTGAGTCTACTCATGCAGTTCCTCTACTTGGGTGTTTCTACTTTGTCTTCCAGCTCACTAATTTGGTCCTCTGCTTCATCCAGTCTCCTTGAATTCCTTTCAGTGTATTTCTTATTTTAGATTGTATTCTTCACTTTTTCCTGGTCCTTGTTTGTAGTTTCTATTTCATTTTTTTTTAATTTTATTTTAATCATTGTTCAAGTACAGTTTTCTCCCCTTTACTCCCAATCAAGCCCACCCACCCCTCCTTCCCAACTTCCCTCCCATTACCACCCTCCCCCTAGTTTTTATCCATGTGTCTTTTAACTTTGTTCCTGTAAACCCTTCCCCTTTTCCCCTGAAACTCCCTCTTCTCTCTCCTCTGGTCACTTTATGCCTGTCCTCTAATGCAACAAAACAAAGAAACAAGCAAAATATTTCATTTTTTTTATACTGTTGTAGTTCCCACTCAGTTTCTTTTAGTTGTCTGTGAGTTCCTTGAGCATACTTTTCACCATTCTTTTGAATTCTATATCTGATAGTTTGCCTCCATTTCATTCAGCTCTTTTACTGGGGAGTGTTCTATCCTTTGATAGTGGGTTATTTCTTTGTCTCCCCATTTTAGGTGACTCTTTTTGTTTCTGCAATTCTTGATGCTCTGCTTTGCCAGCTGTCTTCATAGGGTGAACTTCTGTGGTAGGAATTCTGTGGGACTCAGTGGTACAGTCCATTTGGTCTCCTCGTCTGGATGCTCTAGAGTTGTCCTTTCTTCTATTTGTGTGGGCTCTCTTTTTGTACTTGGGCCATACCTGTTGGTGGGTTCTCCTCTCCAGTGGGTTTGCTGCTACTCATAACTCTCACCTTGTCTTGTATGATCAGGGGCAGAGTGAAGGTGAAATGGAGTAAGACAGTGGGAGAGTATTCTATAAGATTTAAAGTACTAAGAAGTAGAGAACAGATAGGAAGTCCTTTGGAGTAGTACAGCAATAACCATGATACTTCACTCAACTACCCACTTTTTATAAAAGGTGAAAAAAAGATAAGACTCTTATCAGAAGGGAAAAAGGATGTGAGCTGACTTTAGAAAACAGAGCACTTATGTGAGGTTAGATGGCGAGATATAGTGAGAGTAAGGGATAGCAACTTGGCATAGTGTGTGAGAGAATAAAGTTAACCACAATAGTAATAAAGCTCAGGAAGATGGTGAAATGGATTAAGACCAGGGAAGGGTGCTGTGTGGGATTCTGAATAACAATAATATGATTAGGAATATATAATCCAAATAAAAATATTAAAAATAAAAGATCAAGAGTAGTGTGTTATTGGCAATGGAATTCTATGCAGCAGAAAGAAAGAAGGAGCTCCTACCCTTTGAAAAATCATGGATATAACTGGAAAGCATTATGCTAAGTGAAATAAGCCAGGCAGTGAAAGATAAATACTATATGATGTCACCTTTAACAGGAACCTAAACAACAAAACAAAGAAACAAGCAAAATACAGTCAAAGACACTGAAATAGAGAACAGGCAGAAAGTGACCAGAGGAAAGAGAAGAGGGTGGGTGGACTGGATTAGGAGTAAAGGGGAGAAAACTGTACTTGAACAATGATTAAAATAAAATAAAAAAAGAGTAGTGTGTTATTGGAATATAAGTGAAGTGAAAGGAGAAAATTTAGATGCAATATGAAAGGGAGAGTTAAAGAAAACTAATAAAATAATGAAATCAAACTAAAAAACAAAACCAAAAAATAGCTTAATGGAAAGAAGAGAAAATACATACATACATACATACATACATACATACAACAAAAAAATTAAAATAAAATGCAAGTTCTGAAGGATAGCAAAGTGAAATTTGTCTCAGCTGTTGGTGTTAGCCTTCAGATTTCTTTCTGGATCTGTCTTTGGCCTTCTCACAGCTCCAGGTCTTATTTTGTCTTTCACTTGAAAAAAAAACAAAAAACCCTCCTGTTGACGTTAAACCTGTCAAGTGGGTTTTGCTGTTCTACCTGGATGCTGCAGGGGGTGGGGCAGGGGTTGTGCTCCATTTGTTTATTTGTTTGTTTGTTTCTTCCTGTTTCCTGTGGTTCCTCGAATATAGGGCTTGGTCTAGGCTACAATATTCATGCATGCCCAGTTTCAGGCCCTGTGTGGCCCACACTGTCTATTGTATATATGCCCTCATCTACCTTGTTGTGCAACCCACTGATTAGCCCATGAAGTGAACTGAGTGGGAGCAAATTGCACCCCTCCTTTTCCCTCTTTGTTGGCCTGGGCCTGGGTGCATACAAAGTCCCTTCTAGGCACTTAAGTTCCCCTATTGAATTAAGTCACTCTGAGTGCTGCTACCTCTCTGAGCCCTTGTTGTTCCCCTTTGATCAACCACTGAGGTGCCCTGCATGGGAGCAAATCATGCCCTCTTCCTCCCTTTTCTCTGGCCAGGCTGCTTTCCACTAGTGATTCTTTCACAGTGGCTGAGAGCCTTTTTTGAGCAAATTCCCCTTGTTTGTAGTTGGTCATTTCTAACAGCACTCAGCTCTCCATGCAGACCAACTCGACCAGTTCAGGGACTATCTGGGTCATAGACAGTTGCAGAACATATCTTCTCCCATCTCCAATTTGTCTGGTATTGTCCCAGATGGTGACCACAGTCCCAGCCAAGGTACACCACCAGCAGTGTGTCTCTTACTATCTCTTTACCTTCCCCCCAGCAACTTTAACCATCTAGGTCTCTCCTGGCACAGGTGTGTGAACTCCCTGCATTGGGAGTGGATGGGGCTGCAAAGTCATAATCACTTGCCTAGCTCTCCTCCAAACATGCCTGGATAGCCACAGTCTCCATGGCAGGACCTAGAGACCCTACCATAGGCCTACAAAACATCCATACTGTCTGTTTTTAAATGTCCTCTGCAATCTTTGGGTACTAAACTTCCTATCAGCTAGAATTCTGTTGGCTGTTCACTATGTTCTACTGAATTTTCTTTTTGACACCATCAAATGTCTTCCAAAAGTACCTGTTTTGTCATATGTAAAGTCAATGTTTTACATTGCATGATGAGGACAGTTTGTATTTATGATTGGTAGTGTCTGATAATAAGTGCTCCCAAATCTCACTTGGTATGAATTAAACTTAAGCATGTTCAAATACTGAACTGTCACTTTCGGAGAAGGAAAAACAGGCTGAGAGTGATCAATACATTCTTCTACATATATTTTCCTTGTAAAGTTAAGCAACTTCCAGATTTCAAGTAATTGAAGACAGTATTTTGACATTTCTTCACTAAAATGCTTTTCTCTTGTTGAAACTGTATGTTGCTCACTAGAGAGGACAAAAGGCTTCTTTCCCCAAAATATCAATATATGTCAGGACATTATCAGGTATAAATTTGTTACTCAGGTTGTTTCTTAACAGCTCAGAAGAGAACTTTCCATAACTTACTTTGTTCTCCATGAAAAGCAGCATTTTACTCAGGCTTTACAACACCATACTGAAGTCTTGAGTTTAACCTTATCAACCTGAAAGAGACCTAAATTTGTATTCTTTTCAAACTCCACAAGTAACAACTTTAACATGCAATCTAGGAAAACAGAAGGGCAAACCCTAACAGTAATCCCTCTGCAACTTGTTTCTGTGTCCATGTTCTTCCTAATACTAACTTCAGAGCTGACTGAACCATATGTTTCTGTGTAACTGCAGACCTGATGAGATGAACAGAAATATCAGTATATTCAGCACAATGGAGTAATTGATTTTGGCCATGTTCTAAAGCTTACAATTAACTCACACTGCCAACACCTTTGTTTGTCTATTAAGTGTAGAAAATAACAGAATTTTATCTTCCAATCCATGATCAATCTATACTCTTACATTGAACAAAGCTTAAATAAATGACTTTACACAAACATAGCTCATTTTATTGAACTTTCCTTTTGACATCATCAAATGTCTTCCAAAAGAATACGTTTCATCGTGTGTAAAGTCTACTTAGTATATTAGTTACATAGTGAAGACAGTTTTTTGTTCCTGCACACTGTTTCCAAGTTGGTAAGAAAAAACATTCTACCAATTTTTCCCTGCATGTTATAGGTAGGTCAAACCCCAGAGCTAAAACAAAATGTGGTTCATCCAGACTTCAGGTGGTGTTCAGTTCTAGCCTTTAGGTCCTTGAGCAATAATTTGAAAACTTCAGGCCTCTCTTTTCTTTACTTTTTTAAAACTCCAAGCCTTTCTTTTCTTATTTCTATAATCAGATTGTTTGTTTCAGACTCACTGAGACAACGCTTTTAATGCAGACTACTCATAAAGGGAGGTTGGTTGTCCTCAGCTAACAAAATGCCTTAAAAACAATAATTGAATAATTTTCCCCACCACTAAACCCAAATTCTTCTTTTATGGCTTAGATTTTCTTTTCATCTTCTGCACACACCTCTCCCTTGACAAACATCTCTAAAGTGTTCAGTGTTCCTTGGTGAGTTCCAGATGTTAATTCTTCTGCTTGTTCATTGTCATGTACCTAAAATTATATCCCTTCCTGTATTGTTTATTGTGAAGATGGCATCATCTTGTCCCTAGATGAATTGAGGGCTCTGCAGAAGGCATAAAATGCAGAAGTGCCTTGTAGTGTCCATGATACCGAACTTCACATATAGAATCATTTACAAAACTACACATACCTTTTTACCTATCTGACATTCAACAGCACCTAACTGTCCTGACTTTTCATTAGGTGAGCACTAGACAACTCCATGCCACATGGTGACTCTGCCCATTACTAGATTGTGTCTTGAGGTTAGCCTCACATTTCTCTGAGCTGTAGTGTGTTTCCTTAAAACAGCTGTTGGTAGAAAATTATTTTGTATATTTGATTAATTGATTGGATCAGCCACCACAGGTGCTTACTTGGTACTTGGTTTTGCAGCATATACTGCTGGGTCTGCTGTGGTTATTTAGCTTTATACATTTCCTCTCACTCATGAAAAGCCTTTTGACTCCACCTTCACTTCCCTGTGGCCATTCAAAGCTTGAAAGCAAACTTCCAAAAAGTTTGAAATGCCATTTATCTGCTCCTGATTTTTGTTTTTGATGTGGTACATTTAGGGATTTCTTGGACAAGAGAATTGCCGCAGGCTCACTCAGATATTTGGTATGACTTAGATCTAATCTATCTAAGCTTCCTTTCCATACTATTAGAGGATATGGATGGCTGGGGAAAAAGACAGTTTCAGGTTGAAAAATTGGAAATGCCATGGACTAGTGTTCTGACTTTAGTAGTTAAAATGCCTTTTACTTTCCTCACCTGTAAAACTGAGATTAAAAAACACAACAACATGTATTTCAAGGGGATGTTTTGATAGGTAAATGTGGTATGAGACCGTTAAAGAACAATAATCTTATTTTAAAATACTATGTTTTAGACAATTAAAAAAATTAAAAATAGACTAACTGCAAACCAGGTTTGATTGATAGATATTTATAGGCCATTGCATTTAAAACTGCAGGGTATACATTTTTCTCTATTTTATATGGAAAACTTTCCAAGATAGATCTTGTACTAGGAGGAAAAACAGTCCTCATAAATTTAAAGATTTAAAGTTATATAACCATATTTGGTTATATTAACCAAAGTAATGGTAAGAAACTAAAAGTCAAATATAAAAATAAGACATAAACAGAGTATTTAGAGACTATAAAACATGCTACTGAACACCCAATAAATCAAAAATTAAAACAAACAGAAAACCAGCAATAACATTGAGATAAATAAAAATGCAAACAATCTTAGAGAACCAGGATTTAGTGAAAGCTGTTATAAGAGGAAACTTTATAACTACCCAGTTTTAACTAAAGAGCAGAAAAATTTCAATAAAATCATTTGAATTTATTTCTAAATACATTACAAAAAGATGTAACAAAACAAAAAGTATGTTGAAATAAAATGAAACAAATATCAGTGCCATAATAAAGTAGAAAAGTGATATAAAGACTAATAAAATGGCTCCTTCTTTGAAATGATAAATAAATTTGAAAAGCCTCTAATAAGACCCATTAAGAAGAGAGAAAACACAAATAAGTAAAATCTGAAAAAGAGAGAAACTACAATTGACATTACAAAAACACAAAGAATTATTGAAGAATACCATTAATAATTATATACAACAAATTTTACAATGTAATAAAACGGACAATTTTAAAGCATACACCCTTTGTAGGCTAAAGCAGAATTAATCACATAATCTGTAATCAAACAACAAAAGCCCAGGATCAGAAATATTTGCAGGACAATTATTTAAAATATAAATAACAAATATTTAAAAAATAATTAGTACATATCTGGGGGGGTGCTCCATCTTCAGAGCTCCCATGGCTGCCATGGATGAGAATAAATCTACCAATGCATGATCTTCTTGTAGAAGAAAGGTTGATCAGTCTCTCAGAGAAGAAAGGCATTTAGCCTCTCTCTCTCAGTTGTCTTTTATTGAGTTTAGCACACACAGAGATACATAGTATGCACGAGAAGCCCATCAATTCACGCCCAATAAGCTACAGTCATGAAAAACTGACATCATTTACAGATAATAATTGAAGAAACACAGGGATTGTCTCTGGTCAGGGTCAGTGGGATATGCTGATGCTAGAAGGTTGTTGAGGTGTGTATCATGAAGCAGGGAGTTTCACTCCCTACACTTTGAGCTCAAATGTCTGGTTCATACCAACAGGGCAGAGCAAGCCTCAAAGGAAATTATGTATATTATAGGGAACCATTCCACATGGTATAGGAATGTAGCCAGCTCCCACTCAGGAAAGACAGTGGGAAGCGAGGTCCAGCACATAGGAACCAGGCCCACAGGAGCACAGATAGGTTCTCCTGTGGGGAATCAGGCCTGCATTGTACCTAGGCTGCTATGAGACTTGTTTTTGCTAAAACTCCCTCACCTTGGATTGAGACAGCAAATGTTTACTGCATAACTTTAACTTCCTAAAATCTATGCTAAACCTCCCAAGTATGGAGTATAACCAGTTCAACCACTTTTCTCCTTGATCTGTAACATCCTTCTCTTTGAAGTAATTAGCAACATTCTTTCCTTTGTTATCTGTAAAAGGTATCACCTACAGTGAACCTGTGCATAGTAAATGAGGACCATCCTCCACGTAATGTACCCAGAAAAGCAAGAACTTAGAGAGCAGCCATGTTGTCCCTTTTTCTCCACAGGACTTCTGTAGTCTGTGTGAATTTGTCTCTTGCAGCCATGACACACAGATCCTGCTGGCTGGCGTCTGCATCATTACATTCTTTCTCAGGCCAGATTTGTCCCCAGGAGCCTTCCATTCCAGTATAAGGCCAAAACTGCCTCTGGCATTGTTTTTAGACTGAGTCAGGTTGGGGGAGCAAAGCAACCAAGAGATTAGGAGACTTCCTAGAGATAGAATGAAGACTCAGACTATGACAAAACTGAGGAATGAGGGTCTTTCTGCCTTTTCTCTATAGCCCCCTAAGTTCTTCCCTGATGGTCCCCCTCATGACTGTGCTTGTTTTAGGTTGTCCCTCCCTTGAGGAACTTACCTATCATTGACTAACCAGCCATCTTCCCAGGCCAAGCAGGGTGAAGTGAGGGAGGCAGGGGCTGCATTCTTGCCAGGATGATAGGTTCTGTCTTCTTAGTGGTCGTGGACTCAAGGCCTTTTCACTCAATTTTAGCTGTGGGACTCTTTTGTCCGTTAATGAGGCTACAGTTCCTGAAACCAGGCAGGACAGCTCATAATACATATCCTTCTCACCTAATCCATAAATTTATGAAGTTCACTTCCAAATTTATTTTATGAAGTCAGCATTACTTTGATACAAAAACTAAAGCAAGACAGTGCAAAAAAAAAGAAGTTAATGGCTTATATTCTTGATAAATGTACATTGAGAAATTCTCAGCAAAATAGTAGCAAAACAAATTTAACAATATATTAAAATGATTTTACACCCTGACCAAGTATGAATTATACCAGTGATGCAAGAATGGCTCAACATCCAGCAAACAATTGCTGTAACTCATCACATCAAAATCAAAAATAAAAATAATGATATTCAAGAAATGCAGAAAAAGTCTTAGAATACAATATGCATTACTGATAAAATTATTTTAAGGAAGGATTATTGAAGGAAGCAATCTCTGCTTGATAAAAACTATATATGACAACACACAGCTGAAAATATACTCAATTGTGAAATAATGAAAACTTCCTATTTAAAATTAAAAATACAAATTAAATATATCCACTCTCATTACTATTATTCAAAATAGTAATTGAATATTTAACATAGTAATGAGAGGAGTAAAAGAAATAAAATGCATCTAAATAAAAAAGAAAAAATTAAAACTCACTATTTGACAATGACATATTCTTTATAGAATGTCTAAAAGAATTCAATAAAATAGAATAAAATAATTCACTAAGAAACAAAATACAAATTGAATATACAGAAATCCATCATACTCATATACACTAATAAATAATAAAATAATAAATTAAGTAATCCCATTTACAGTTGTGTGAAAAAGAAATGAATGCCTTGAATTAACATAACAGAGGCAATAAAAGACCTGTACTGTCAAGATTATAGGACACTGAAGAAAGAAATTGAAACAGCACAGAGAAACAAAAGGATAAACCATTCCCATATAGTGGAAAGATTAAATTGTTATAATTACAATACTTCCCAAAACAAATAACTGGCTCAAATCAGCCCTATTAAACCACTACTGACATTACTCTCAGAAGAGAAGAAAACAATCTTAAACTTTATATGGAAGCACAAATACCATAAATAGTCAACTAAATTTAGAGAAGGAAGAACAAAGTTGGAGATATTATGTTCCATGTTCTCAAGTCATCCTATAAAACTATAAAAATAAAAACAGAAAGGTATTGGTGAAAAACAAATAGCCAAATCAATGGAACACTGTAGGAAGCCCAGAATTAAACCCTCACTTACATGAACAACTAATCTATGACAGAGAAGATAAAAATAGACACTTCAGAGTTGACAGACTGTTCAACAACTTGTCCTGGAAAAACAAAATATACACACTTTTAAAAACCTTTCATCATATACAAAAATAAACTTAAAGATACCAGCTCCTCCCACCTCTTCCATGTTTTCAGCTGATGCCAGCCCTGCCATTCTGTTACCCACATCTTCCTGCCTTCCAACAGAAGTCAGCACCCCACTGTTTTTTGCTTTACAGATAATTCTAGGTTCACTCACTATTCTTTGCCTACCAACTGATTCTGTTCCTGTCTATATTCTGGAATTTCCACCTGATGTCTGACACAGTTAAGTTCCTTGTTTTTTAACTTATGACAGATACATCATATATAGATGAATGAATGAACTTCATCTCATCCAAATGGTACCAGTTATCTCAGTGAGTATTATACTTATCTACTACCCCAAAAGATCTTTAATTTGGCCACAGGAAAGACAAAAGTCAAGACTAAAAGGAAACCATCTCAAATTCCTTGAAAAATTGCATTCTACCTCTTTTTCAAACTCACTTGGTCCACAAGCCAGTGAGGAAGA
The DNA here is from genome assembly GCA_004024845.1 of Tonatia bakeri. Lineage (NCBI taxonomy): Eukaryota > Metazoa > Chordata > Mammalia > Chiroptera > Phyllostomidae > Tonatia > Tonatia bakeri. Next base: position 294,920 of record PVIA01001205.1, read on the forward strand.
AGGCAGATAGTTTTTCACTGGTGAGTGGAAATTAATTTAGATGAAAACCCACAACAGGTCCACCAGTATATATATACTACAAGGCTAGGTACTAGGTAAGCCCTTGCTATGGCAGATCCAATTAATCCTATCAAAATAATACAAGGTTTGCTTTCTAACACCCACTTTGCATATAAGCAAAATGGAACTCAGAGAGATAAGGGATATTCCCAGGATACCACTAGGTGTTGGGCAGAGTCACCCAGTACCGAGGATGTGGCCAGTGCTCATGTAGTAAAAAGATGGTCTAAGATATGTTGTGGTATGCTGACATCTAGACAAATGAACAGGTAGGTAGTCATTTTAAAAATATTTTGACATGGGTAGGCTGCTACCATGGTCATTGTGAAGATCCACTGTATTATGCATTCCAAAGGGCCCTCAAGGTGACAAGTAGATGTTACTTTCACCCTAAGTTAAAGAGAGACACAATGTAAACCATATTAGCAATAACCACAAACAGTATGATGGTATGTAGCTCATGTAGGAATTCAGAGTTCTTTTGGGGATACCTATGTAGGACAGAAGTACCCAAACTGATATAATTTCTGACCTTTAAATGTCTTATCATGAGAGAGTTGATCAAAAAGGTTATTCTTTTCAAGGTATTGTTGTAGCTGAGGAAAAAGAGACCTCCCTGTATGAATAGTTTGTATTAAGAGCATTTTCTCAGTGACTCCACAACAAATAACTCAAATACAAGGGTGAGAAAACACAGACTTAGGAATGTCACGTGATTCTCAAGTTCCTTCAGGCCAGCACTGAGAGAATCTCAGTTTCAATGGCAATCTAATGTACCAAGGAAAGAAATCTGATTGCTCTTTAAGATTTGCTCCAGTCAGTCCTGAGCAGGGCATAAAGTGAATGTCCTTTTTGGGATTGAAGCCAACATTTTTCAAAAATGGCTCTAGTTTCTTTTTACATTTGTCATATCTTTCATTGCTCCAGTTCACTGTCAGATCATCCATCTTATTAATAAGCACAGTTAAGTGTTTTACACCTGCTGTCTTTGCCAACATGTCTTTGCATGTTCTCTTGTCTGTCCTCCTTTTTCAAATCCAGTTTCAAACTCTCCTTTTCTAGCAGAGATTACCAGTACAGCCAAATCAGCTTGTGAAGCACCACCAATCATATTTGGAACAAAACTCTTGTGGCCAGGAGCATCTAGAATTGTGAAATGATTCTTTTCTTTTTCAAAATAGGCATGACCCACTTCTACTGTTTTACCCTTGTCTCGTTCTTCCTGATTTGTGTCTAAGGTCCAAGACAAGTACCAAGTTTCTCTGTTTTTTCTTTAGCTTCTCTTTCATATTTCTCAAGTGTCCTTTGGTCAACCATTCCAGTCAAATATAGTGTGGCAGCACCACATTCCCTCTGAGCTACTGAAGCCTGGCCTCCCTGCCATGAAAGGACAGGTTGTGGAGAATTTTATGCCCCCACAATTTAAAGATCATATATGGGGAAACACACACTATGAGAACCCAATTGATTTTTTTTAAAACACACTGATTTATTTTTTATTAATGAGTTTTGATGCCTTCATTGTGGGGATTTAAGATTTAGTAAAGGGGGAAAATCTTGGAGATTTATGAAAAACAGATAGCCCATCCCAGGAAAGTGTATGATCACATGATGTGGAAAATAAAATATCCCTGTCACTGGTAAACAGCTGACATGACTTGAAGTATTGCTAAAACAAGAGCATATCAGTGACAACTGTGACAGCATTGAACAACTTGACACCAGGGTAGATTGAGTTTGAAACAATCATACATTTCAAGTGAGGCTGGATTCAAAAAGCAACCACCATCAGAGGTTGCTGGTGGCAATGTCACTGAGAATTTTTCATTTCAGATTGGCTGTAACTATGAAACACATGAATATATTACATATGCATATCTTTCTACCTGCAGAACCATTTCTGGGTGAATCTCTTCAGCCAAGAAGGAGCCTGCATTAACTGCTGAATTGTGTTCTCCCAAATCACAATTTGAAGTTTAAAGGCCCATTAACGTACAGTGTACCTGTATTTGGATTGATCTTTTTTTTTAAGAAATAGTGTGAAGTGAGTTCGTTTGGATGCATCCTAATCCAGTTCAAGTGGTGCCTTTACCAAATGGTGAGGTCATAGAGAAGCACAGAGGAAACACCTGAGAACAAGAAGTTTAAATGTACTCACCTGCAAGACGAGTAAAGGGTCCTCAAGAAAAAACAGTACAGCTCACAACTTGATCTCAAAATTCGAGCTTCCAGAACTGTAAGTTAAAAAAAAAAAAAGTATGTTGTTTACACCCACCAACATAGCACTACATTTTGAGAGTACAAGCAAACTAATATTACTTATCAGGAGATAATTTAGATATTTTTGGCAGAACTGCTGACACAGCAACTCAGTGGAATCTAGTCGTGTTCTAGTGGCATTCTTAAATTGTGACTCCTTGAAAAATGGTCTCCTTTGTGAGAATTCATGAAAATAAATGAGCTCGCAGCTTCTGACTTTGGGGGTTTAGGATTGTTATGTGACAGATTGCACAAAACTGCTGGAACAGCTTAATCACATCTGCCATTTTGTGTATAAATGATGCTATTAAGTGTGATAGTGGGTAAGTGTCTGAGAGGACCCAAAGGGACAATGGAGCTGACTGCTACACAAACAACTTAGGAAGAGAGTTCTACGAAAACAGTAGCCAAATGCAAGATGCTTGTGACTTGCTGAGAAGTCAAACAACATACCATTTTCTCTAATATTCCTACAAATATGTGAGGACTGGCTTTCTACATGTCATTCAGCAGCTGGAGGCTCCATTCATGGAGAGAATGGAGGCTCAGATTCCACTGGGAGTGGGACAAAGTGACGTCTAGTGTGAGACTCTGGGAGGGTCCCAGGGATTCTATCAACTGGAGTCTGGGATGTAGGCTTGCCTTTGCCATCTTAAGATTTGGGCTGTACAGACCTCCTGTGCCCACTCTCACTGCTGACAGATTCTAACTGTTATTGTTTTGGTGTACCTGCCACATGTCTAAGGCTACAGAGAATTTGTACCTAACTGTTCCTCCATGACTATCTGCATGGAGTTTGTAGACATATCCTGATATTTAGGCTAGATAACATCAGTGAGCTGTCTGGGCATCCTTGCAGAATAAAATCACACTGTAATTTATTTATTCTGATTAGGTACATAGGAGCAGCTACATAGACCTTCAACCATAAAAGAAACAAAATGACACCTCAGTGGCTCAGGATTAAGAATGTAGAGTAGTTTGTTTTCCAGCACTCCCTTCTTATTCTGCAAGCCATGACCTGAGGTACACAACTGACAGACCCAGCAGGCCTCCAATACCTAACAAACTGCTTCTGACCAGGAAAGCCACCCTCTTCTCCTGTCATTTTCCCCACAACACAACACAAACAAATGGCAAAGGCTGCAATGCTGCCCACGTGGAATCACAGTAATGGCCTAAGTTACCCAAGAATACTCACCACTGCATGAACAAAGTTGTTAGAGGAAAAGCAAGATTCAGTGTTTACCGTGGCGAAGCAGTTTTACTATGATCTTTCCAAAAGACACATCCTGAGGAATTCTTTAGACAACTGGAAAACATTTTGTTCTCAACTCTGTTCAGTAAAGTAAGCTTGATAGGTACCTGTCTCTAGAATGTGGGTGTCTAATTACCAGAATTCTAATCTGTTTTGTTCTCTTAATAAGAACATGAAAGAACTTTTTCTAAGTTGCATTAACTGGGTGCTTTTTTCTAGTTAGATTTACCTGAAGGGTTCTCAGGGCTGTTGACTGCTTACCCATGACCCCTCCATTAACATACAAATGTATCAGGCACATCATTTTCCATATTCCTGGGAATAGAATAAGGGTTCCAGGTTTTAGAATAAGTAGCTGAATTCAAACCTGTGTTTTCTGATCACTGTAGTGCCATTGTGTTTTTTGGGTCTTTCCAGTAACCACACCTACACAGTGGGAGAGAACTGAAACTCCTTTGTAGGGACATTATCACAGGTGTATAACCTAAAAGTGGAAACACTGTGGGCTGGTGTTACAGGTGTCTGGTGCAAAACCTCAGAGATGAAAAATTTACAAAAAAGTAAAATGTACCTTGAAATACCACTTAAAATGGCCTGTTTAATCAGTATAATCTTGGGAAAATCACACCACTTTGGGCAACATTTTTAGGTATTTACTTTTAAGGGGTTAACAGTAAGAAAAATAAGATGTTATTATTTCTGCCATATAACCTTCTGTGGATTCCTGTTATACTTAGAATCAGATCTTGTGCTCATGTGGGCCTATGTGGTGTACGACCTTCACAATGTTTTCCTATGGACTCTGCCTGTTGATATGAACATCTCTGAGTCAACACCAACTGGTTTTAAACTAGCTTCTTCACAATACAATAAACCAAAGGAATGAGAAGTTACATACATATTTCAATTGAAAATAATATCATCCTTGCAGGGTGGCTCAGTTGGTTAGAACATCATCCTATTCACCAAAATGTTGCTGGTTTGATCTACAGTCCATGGTGGAGGCTGGTGGGCAAACAAAAAGCAGCCTATCAGTGTTTCTCTTTACAAAGATGTATGTTTCTCTCTTTCTCTGTCTCTCATTTTTCCCTCTAAAAGTCAATAAAAAATACCCTTGTGTGAAGATTTATAAAATTTATTTTAAAAAATGTCACTTTCCTCTTATTTACTACTTTGAAACAGCACCATATTTTCTACCCTCTTTTTCCAGCACTCTGTTTATTTCTCTCTCTTTTATATCCTTTTAGGGGTTGGGGCATTATAAGCATGTATTAGACTGTGGCCAGGCCAAGATGCTTCAGAATTCCTTATGACACAGAAGGCAGCCTCCCAAATCATAAATGACTTTGTTACAGGATGGACCTGTGGCGGGGCAAGATACTATTACTGAATGGACACTCCCCTCTCCTGGGGTCTCCTGTACTAGGTTCACCTTGCCTGCCACCAGGGAATTATGGCTCTCAATGCCAGAGTTTGGTGAAAAGGAAAAGAACTACTATTCAAAGGTGATACAGACTTAGAGTAATGACTTAATGTCTTCATTAAAATCCCAAAGTGTCACAGGTGGGCATGGGTAACCAGATTCTTGGTGATTGGGACAAAGAATGGAACTAAACACAGAGTTTATAGCAGAGAACATGGGAGCAGGCCAACTCCAAGCAGAGATTGACCTCATGGGCTGGAGGGATCTATTCTTATAGGGTGGATCCTTCCTGGCTAGTTTTGGCGGGATTTTATTGCTCGTGTACAAGTAGCTGTGTTACTTTAAAGCTACTGCACATGTGGTCTACCATGATTTTCCCTGATTGGCCACTGAAGAAGGGGTCACACAATGTTACCAAGTGGACCTCCTCTTCTCCTGGGGTCCCCCTGTACTAGGTTCACCTTGCCCACCACCAGGGAATTTTAGCTCTCAATGTCAGAGATTGGTGAAAAGGAAAGGAATTACTTATTCAAAAGTTATACAGACTTAAAAGTAGTGACTTCCTGGCTGGTGTAGCTCAGTGGATTGAGCGCGGGCTGCGAACCAGGCATCGCAGGTTCGATTCCCAGTCAGGGCACATGCCTAGGTTGCAGGCCATGTCCCCCAGCAACTGCACATTGATGTTTCTCTCTCTCTCTCTCTCTCTCTCTCTCTCTCTCTCCCCCTCCCTTCCCTCTCTAAAAATAAATAAATAAAATCTTTAAAAAAAAAAGCAGTGACTTAATGTCTTCATTAAACTCCCAAAGTTCCTTAAAATACCCACAAACACACATAGTCCTTCCTTACCCCCTTCACCCACTCAGGGGTACCATATATCAGGAAAAGAAATAAATGATCCCAGGAAAATCTAAAGTCATTTATGAGAAAATAGAAACCTGTGGCCCAGGTAACCCCTGGTTCTCCCTATAATCTGTTCTTGGTTGGCAGGCCTCCCACAGTTCCCAGCACCATCAGCTGGGCCACTTCTGTGTTATCCAGTTCTTGACCCAAACCCACGTGGCACCTTCTCATGGCCCATCAGCAAGAGTCCTTTCACCCCTTTCCTTCCTGCAACGTCTCTCCTGCATTCTTCCAAGTTGCTAAGAGAGAGCTCTGCATGGTTGATCATCTTGCTTTCTTGTGTCCTAAGCCCCATAGTTAATGGAGACCCAACACCACGTGGTTCCCCCAAAATCGCATGGTTCCAACTTTCGTGGTGGCCATGCCTGGATTTAAATTCCAGTGCAAATCTTCCTCTGCATCCCCATTTCTGACTCCTCCCACATTCTGCTACATCTGCCAGCATTCCTGTATTTTTCCAACTTTTCTGGGCTGCCTTAGTAAGTCCCGGCAGGCATGGCCCTGTGGCATGAAGCCAACCATCTCCAAGCTCTCAGGCAAGTGCTGTAACCAGGGGAGTTGCCTACTAGTTAGGTCATGAGTCAAAGTCACTCCCATCTCTCTGGCTCAAAGCATAACCACAATTACCTAACAATCAATGAAACCAGTCAAAAGTTATAGAAATGTTAAATGACCATTCTTGTGGCTATTTGCAAAACTGCTGATATCCAAAATAACTCTCAATGGCTCTGCTCCATGTGTCCCATCCCCCATTTCAGACTTGTGGGAATGAAGAGATCTATATATTTTTAATATTTCTCTCTTTGCAGGGGGGCTGGCTGCAGCCTGTTACAACTTGACCTAAAAAGGCAATGGTTAACATATGATCAGAGCCCCAACATTGGTATGCATAAAGTGCTTCCTGTGTGTCAGCCTTCAGAATTATATATTTATATGTGGTTTTGAAACTGGAAAAGACACCAGCATTCCTGCCTGTCACGTACCAAACCAAATGAACAGAGACAGGGATTGAATCTTTATGGGTGCTTTATTCAGATGGCCGGTGATCTGAGAAGATGGCGGGTTCATACTGACAGACCCAAGCAAGCTTAGGAATCCACCTACCAGTCCCACCCAGGACAGACAGACGTTTGGATAAGATTGTTGTCAGTTTATCTGGCATAACAGGATGCAGCAGTACCCAGAGGCCGACAAGGGGTACAAAGAACAATGGTCAGCAGAAATGGTGCATGGCCACTAGCTCCAGCCAATGACATCCTGACATCTCAACCCAGCAGCCCAAGATGCCAATCAGACACTAACACCCCAGTCACCCCCACCTGTGTCTTTTGCTCCCAAAAACCTACCCCAGAGGCAATGGAGCAGAGTCTTAACCTCCCTTGGTTGGCTCCACTTTCCCCTTTTTCCTTGCTAGCAAACCCTGCTCCTTAGCTCACTGCATCCATTTGGTTTCTTGAGCAACTCCGACCTAACACATACCCTAACAGACCATCTTACATTTTCTTTCCAAGTCAGCGCTTTTATAACAGAGAACAAAGTGCAGTGAGGGGTTTTGAAATTCAGGGAAAATCATATTTAAAAACTGCAGTATTCTTCCCTTGGGCAGTTAGCTGTTCCTAGGTGCAGGTGGTCTCTCCCTGGTACACAATGGCCCAGAGGCCTCCACTTGTCCCCTGGAGGTAATCTTTAGCAGTGGCACAGGAGGTCAGCTTTCTCTCCTAGGAGCCAGGATGGGCCTTATCTGTAGTTTCTGAAATAATAGTTTTAACATATGCATTACTTACTAGGCTTATAACTATTTACTTTAAACTAAAATTTTCCAAATCTCGAGTTCCCTATCAGTTTCCAAGTGAAAGAACCAAAGGCTGTCAGTATGTTCTCTGTGCTAGATCAAATGTGTGTCCTTTATGATTTATTTGATGAAACTTCTCAGGTGCTAAATTTTATCATGTTGCTTCTAGTAAATATTGCATGGGAGATATGAGGCTCAAGAGGATATAAATATTCAGAGCAGGGACTGGGGGCCTGTAATTAGAGAGACAACTGGGTGTCCCAGTTGTAAAGATGAAAAATGCTGAGGCCAAAAACAAGACTCAGTCTGAAGAACAGTGGGTGAGAATCTCCAGTGTGCCTCACTGCAAAATTAGCTAATGAGGTGTCACCTGAGCAAGGTCAGTATTCAGTCACAGTTGGAGGCTGCTAACACAGGTGTTCTTACACATTCCTACTCTCAGATTCTGTGCTGTTGAAGGAAAAAGAGCTGAGTAAAAGATAGTTACAGGGAGAGTGTCAGGGCTGAAATATGATGGGAAAAATGGGATAAATTAAAAGAAAAGAATTTAATCATGCCTGACATTAGCTGGAAAGCAGAGGAATCAAGCAGGAATGGAGTGAGCTGGGAGGCAAAGGGAGGTGTGTGGGTCTAGAATTACCTGTGAGGCAGGGATTGGTGGGGTGCTGACTTCAATAAGAAGGCAGGGAGAGAAGAGTAAGAAAGAAGCAGGGCTGGTGTCAGTTGAAAACATGGAAGAGGTAGGCAGAGCTGATATCAGTTTATGTTTATTTTTATATATTATGAAAGAATGTAGACAAGTTTTACTGCATGTATAAATTTTGTTTTTCTAAGACCAGTTTTTGAAAAGCCTATCAACTCTGAAGAGTATATTTTTACCTTTTTGTCCATAATTTAGTTTTCTGTACAAACAAGTGTTTGATTCTGGGCTCTCTATTCTGTTCCATTGATTGAAATGTCTGTGTTGTACCAATACCTGACTGTTTTGGTTTTTATAGCTTTACAGTATGGTTTGAAAACATGGAGTGTAATATGTCCCACTTTGTTCTTCTTCTCTAAGTTTATTTGGCTATTTAAGGATCTTTATGGCTTCATGTAAATATTAAGATTGTTTTATTCACTTTCAAGAAGAATGTCATTGGTAGTTTGATAGTGTTTAAACTGAATAAATTAATTGCTTTGCAAAGTATCATACTTGTAATGATTTAATCTTTCCAACATATAGGAATGATGTATCCTTCCATTTTTTGTGTTCTTTCCAATTTCTTTCTTCATTGTCCTATTATCTTGAGAGAACAGGTGTTTCACCTCTTTATGTATGCTAATTCACATGCATTTATTTCTTTTTCATGCAATTGTATGTGAGATTACTTTCTTTATTTCTCTTTTTATTGTTTATTAGTCTTTATGAACATGACAAATTTCTGCATATTTGATTTGTATTTAGCTTCTTGGTGAATTGTTTTATTAATTCTATTAATTTTGTTGGATTTTTAGGAATTTCTGTATAGAATATCATGTCACCTGCAAAAACGTGGCAGTTTTAATTCTTTTCTATTTAGATGAATTTTATTTCTTTTATTCTATCATTGCTGTCTAAAAATTTCATGACTATTTTGAATAAGAGTGATGTGAATGAATATTGTTGACCTGTTTTTGATCTTAAAAATATAAGCTTTTATTTATTTCACAACTGAGTATTATATTAACTCTGAGGTTGTCATATATTGTCATTATCAAGCTGGGATACTTTTTTCTGTATAACTTTTCTGAGAGGTTTTTTTTTTTTAAATTAGCATTACATCTCAAATTTGTCAAATACTTTTTCTGCATCTCTAGAATAATCATATGGTTGTTATTTTTGGTTTGCTGATGTGATGGACCATATTAGCCATTTTCTGGAGTTGAGCCATTCTTGCAACACTTGTGTAATTCACATGACCGGGGTGTATAATAATTTTAATATAGGATTAAATTCTGTTTGCTAGTATTGTGTTGAGAATTTTGGCATATATGTTTATCAAGAATATAGGCCTGTAATTCTCCTTCGTGGTAGCATCTTTCCATAGTTTTGATATTAAAGTAATGCTAGCCTTGTAAAATAAATTTGAAAGTGTACTTCTTTAATTTGTGGATTAGTTAAGAAGAATATGCACTAATTGCTTTTTAAATATTTGTCAGAATTCCCCTGTGAATTCATTTGGTCCTGGGCTGGTTTTGTTGGGTGTTTTGATTACTGCTTCAATTTTGTTGCTAGTAATTTGTCTCTTTTAAAATCCACATTTAGAGTTCCGGCCAAGATGGAGGCATAGGCAGTCGCATTGTGCTTCCTCGCGCAACCAAGATTGAAAACAACAAAGACTGAGAAACAATTAACAACCAGAACAGAGGGAAATTAATTGAACAGAAGTCGGGCTCCAGTACATCCAGACCGGTAAGGAGCGGCGGAGTCGGGAGGCCTGCAAAGTGGGGTTGAGGGTTTCCGGCAGGAAGAGGCGCTGGCTGGCGGCACGCAGGGCGCAGACGGCAGCGGCATCGGATGGACCGGGGGTGGACGCTGGGCGTGGAAGCGCGGAGGTGACTAGCAGACCCAGTGAGGGGTGCAGGGCAGCTGGCTGTCCGCAGCCACACGTTTGCGCACGAACTAAGTGAAAAACGGGCAGTGCTGCCACGTTTCAAAGCTTAAGAGCCCCATCTGGGAACTGAGGCCGGGAGACTCTCACAGGAGACTTCTCGGGGAAACCCACAGAGTCCGAGAAAGTACACCAGCCCACCGCCCAGGAGCCAGCACAGCAAGGGCCCAGTTTGCTTGCAGGAGGCAGTGAAGGGAACGGAAGTCCTAGAGAGAGCAGAGCAGGCACCATTGTTCCCTCTCAGACCCCACCCCCACATACAACATCACAACCCAGTGACTGGGGTGCCCCGCCCCGTGAACACCTAAGGCTCTGCCGCCCTTACGAAATAGCCGCACCCGAACCAAAGGAAAATTAAAAAGATGGCTCAAACATATTTGAAAGCCCCAGAACCAATTTTTTTAAGTGACCAAGAAATTGCCAAATTACCAGATGCACAGTTCAAAGCCCTGGTGATCAGGAAGCTCACAGAATTGGTTGACTTTGGACATAAATTAGATGAACGGATGCAGGCTACGATAAGAGAAATGAAGGAAAACGCACAGGGAAACAATAGTGAGGGGAAGAAAACTGGGACTCAAATCAATGGAGTGGACCAGAAGGAAGAAAGGAACAACCAAACAGAAAAGAAGGAAGAAACAAGAATTC